>OZ002742.1:73515013-73925225 GCA_963924295.1 Dioctria rufipes | reverse complement strand
TCTGGTTTAGTTTGTCTGTTTATTGTGAGACATATTTGATTTGGGATTATAAGAACATATGAGCCGGTAAGAACTATAGTTTTGTAGATCAATAATTTCCAAAATCAAATTCTTAATTCTTAACCATCACCCTACTAAAAACCATCGTGAAGTAAGTCAAAAGATACAGTTATTGAGTCATTGTCAACAAAAGATGTCCATACTTTTCTGGACCGAGGTGGGAAACATCAATTTACTCTAAACTATCGAAACTTGAGTTGATCCTCACCCACTTCTGGACTGTTTAAGTTACCGTATCCGCGGCTACCGATAAATGGATAAAAATAATATTTCATGGTCTACGTGTGTCGAAATTTCAAATTCCTACGTCACGTCGATCGCGAAAAACGTATATGAGGGACAGACGGACGCAAGACCGATCCCATAAGGGACTTTTTTTCTTTTCGGGTACTGAGCAATAAAAATGAGTTAATAAAAGAAAAAAAATAGATTTAAAGCAAATTGTACAATTATGCGTTGAAATTAGATTAACGAAAAAAAAAGAAAATATATGTATTCATAACTTATGAAAAAAGAGAAAGATCTGCTGTTGTTCGCTTTGGTTTTGTCACCAAGGTCAAGGCATTGTTACATAAAGTGAGGTGATACTAGTTTTTGTTCTATATGATCAGTCTTTCTAAGTTATTAGTTTGTCTATAGGATATCTTTCAAATTCAAACAATTCCCTGAAGCGTGTTTTCATAAATTATTTGGAGAACTGTATGAACGCAATTGTATTATGCAGTTTTGTCGCTCTTTCATGATACATGGACATAGTGTATGTAGGTACACTTGACTCCCAGAATAATTTTAATAAATATGTTCAGGATTTCTGATCTTAAAAGTGATAATTTTCAGTTAGGAAATATCATGTTTTTACAAGATGTTTACAATTAATAGCCTCAGCAATTATTGCAGCTATTATTTTTCATAGTGCAATCAGTTGATGTCAGTTGCTATGCGAAAATTTCAATATTTTTTTGTGCGCGATATTATCATCAAATCTTTCCCATCCTTAGAAGTCTTATCATCAGTTTACTGGCATCAGACTGCTGACGTCGATGCCTTGACATTGCACTATTGAAGCCATAGTCACTTATCAATTCCATCTCATTAGTAATTGTATTAAAAGACCAGATTGATCCCCTCACCTCAACCAACTCCATCGATATATCAAATAAGTTTTTAAACAATCCAAGAATTGGGAAGATTTGTTATTATACGATACACGTTATTGGAGATGCATATGTTATGTGCATACAAATTTAGCGTAATATTTCTCATATCCAAAGTCACTGACCTAATCATTGCACAGAAAATCGACAAATATTGTGTAAAGGGGAATGCCCATTTTTCATACAACTTTAGGACCGACACCTCCCGACATGAGAGATATCTGAACCTATTTTATTAACAATATCTATTTCAATTAAGCTGGGGAAAGTTTTGTCGATCGGATGAAGCTTAAGCGATTTTCTTGTGTCAAAACATGGATTCTTCTACTTCTAGTGATTGGTGCGTCGTGGAAAATGAGAAAATTTTTTACAACAGAGCAATAATGGCCGTGAAAGCAAGAACTGCGAACATATATGCAAAATGTAGTAACTGGGGTGTATATGACCCAATACATTAAAATGGGTTTCCCGGCGGGAAAAACGTCCCGAGAAATTTTTCTAAATCGGGAAGAAAGGACACCACCCGATAGTATTCGGCGTGACCTTTGATTTGATATGCAACATGCCGTATTAGAACAATACTACCCCACTCTTTTCCATAATGTACTAGATCATGATGCCATCCCCTTTGTACATCGCTCATATTCGATTCTGATGAAGTTTTACAGATAGATTGGATTTATTGTTGTTGTTACTTTGCAGAAACAGTTTTTGTTTTGATGGATTTTTGACGGAGATCCGTTATTTTGAAATTCGTAAAAACTCACAAATTTTGCTTGGTAGGTGCAACTTCAAATATATATATTTCAGGGTGTCCACATTGCAAGCCCATGAAACAAACGCTCTTTAATCAAAGAAGCTTTGAAGTTCTTCAAAACATTAACGGAGATCTTTTTCTGATAATTAGTTTTCAAGGATAATGGATACACCCATTATCCATGAATATCTTAACAAGAGCTCACTCTCAAAGATTTTATTTAATTTTATTTTAATCCTTAATGGAACTCCTTGAAGTTTGGATGGAGTTATTTTTTTAATACATGTATAGTTCACAAAATTTTGAAAGAAAATTAGTGACGTGCGCTGAGTTGCCAGATTACGTGCAGTGTGTTCGGTAAATAAGAAAGGTGGATTTTGGCAATGGATTCTTTGGACTGTCTTGATCATGCTTTTGCTACAAGCCCCCCTCTCCCCAAAATCACTCCTTTCAAATCAAATTTATGTTTGAAAAATTTTCGTTTTTTCGAAGGAAATGTGCAGATAAGTCCATCCATGGCTATTGCTCGATCAAACTTGAACACTGGTTTCAAAAAGGGACCTTTTATCTTAAATTACGATATCCAACGTGATATGATTTATTGCCAAATGCCTCAATTATCAAGCCTTAAATTTGAATACTTGAAAAAAGATGTCTTGTCAACATGCCAGTGTCATAATAATGCTGCAAAGCTACCTGAAAAATTTCATCAAAATTGGACATGATCCATTCAGAATATTTGTGGATTTTCCGTGGAATGGCCCTATAGGCAATAGACAGTGAAAAACTTGTCACATGTAGGTACCTACTATAGCAAAGCAATTCATCATCGTAACGAAAAAACGACCAAATAAATATTCGAAAATATACTATCAAGATTGAATCATAATGATCGAAAATAATTAGGAGAAGGGGATAGTTTATGTTATACCCAAAAGGATGAGGAATGTGCAACAACACGAGAAGTCTTCCCCCTTCTTCATAGTTAAACTTTAAGTATCCCTTCAGAGCATTCCGTTTGATATTTTAATAAAAATATTAACTAAAGTGTACGTGTATCACCAAATAGGGTCGGTCAATTTTCGAACTATTCCTTTTCTATGTGCATACGTGCTTTGTCAATTCCTAACGAATATTTCATTCAGCTGATCAACCAATTTGAATTAGCTTAATTTAATATAGTCTAACAATTTTTCCCCCTAAAGTCTACTAAGTAAGATAGTTCAATTCATTTAAAGAAGTTGTAGATATTCAGTCAAACCCAATTTGAAGAATATAAATTTTAATGAGCACTTTACCCTATAAAGCTACTTAAAATGACCGAAATGACCTTGAACTTGGAGCAGTTTCTGTATTATGCAAATCAAAAGTTATAAATTGCATTTAGCGGCATAAAAAAATCTAGGTAATTGGGCGAAAATCCACGTTATATCAAAACATAGAACAAAGAAAACGTACGGATAATGCTTATTTTCTTTCACGTCTCCCTAGACAGAATGTTGCCATCCCACCCTGTATCCGCCGGAGTTTGTTTTGAAAAGTGTCCTCTAAGGAAAAACGCAAGCTCGTTATCTGTAAACAGCTTGGGGTATGTTGTCATTTCCCGCCGATCGTTTCTATTTGAACCTCGTAGGAGCCACTTTTCAGTCTTTTGACGTGGCTTCAGCCTTTCAGTTCCGCATAAAACCGAATTGTATATACTGAGTGAGAGTTTGAGCCTCCCGCAATGTCATCTAGTACTTGTCCTCGTCCTCATTGCCTATAGCAAATGGATTCATTGTGGACGACTACGTTCATTTTATATTGCTGTTTGGAGCTGGTTTCTTTTTTATTTATTTTTTTTTTTTTTTAAAGCAAAAAAGTGGAACCCAATTTGAGATATTTCCTCCTCCTCCTCCTCATCGCTCCCTTTCAGCAATAGAACCGAAGTGATTTTTCTGTTTTCGCCTCTTCGCTTCGATTTCGAGTTGTGTTGTTCAAGTACCTTTGTCTATCGATTCAATTTGATTGAATGGTTGAACTGAATGAAGACATTTGCTTAAACGACCTTCTATAATAATAATTCGAAAGGACATACATAGGGTTGGAAGGATATCTGATAATGTCCCAAAGAGCCATATGGGGCTTGTGCGTATGTATACAGGCTATATTCGGACTTCTCCTCGACTCACAGAAAATCTATTTTTCGTTCTGAATCAGTTTTTCCATCAGACATTAAATTTCGCAAGGGTTTTCTCGTTTTCGTTCCTTTGAGGTTGACCCTAAGCTCTATAAATATCAGAAAAGGTCCTTCTGGTCAGTTCGAACGGCAGGCAAACCTCAAAGTCTAAAGAATTGTGTGTGTTTGTTTCATGTTTATAACATAACGGATGTCTGTTGTCTGCCCTCAGGGCCTAAAGTCACACAGTACCCGTCTTTAAATGAATGGATGGCGGATCAGGCAGCAAGGATTTATAAATCATAGACTCTCGTTGGTTGGGGAGGGGGGGGGGGGGGTTGGGTTGGCTAAAATGTTTGAAATTGGTCAAGCAGCTACGGGTGTTGCTGGCTCATCCCCGCATTTCTTCTTTTGGTGTTGTGGCTGTGTTTAACATTAAACCAAAATGTTGTGCTAACTGCTTTCGGGTCTGAATCGATGTTTTTAATAGAATTACATTGAAATTCACCTTAATAGGATTAAAGGATGGACGTTTTAATGGGCTCGTTGGATATACAGACTACGGCTGTTTGCTTATCATTATCATTTATTTACTGACGGCTGTTCCATGATGTTAAACACCTATTCACCCTCCAACAGATTATTATTGCGTTTCAAAGGTATTGTAATGCAAATGTAATTAATAGTGGAGAGGCTGGCAAAATGGCTCATTTGTATCATAGGATGGAATTTGATGCTGACTGGATTGGATAGACAAGGAGGATAGGCGTGTAGCAAAATAGGTTTTATGGAACTAACTCAGCATAAAAATAATAATCAATTGCTAAATGATATGGCCTGGCCATATGATATAAAAACAAATACTAATATGGTTACCTATGTATATGTAATTTTTTAGAACGAAACACATATTGTGTTTGCTAATTGTTTTTCCAATTGATGTGCCAGGAAAATAACAGTCATCGTCAGTTGTTATAATTAGCTCAATTTTTAGAAAATAATGTCTGTATAGATATATCGTGTGAATATGGCCCAGTGTTACACCGAACCTGATTCAGCGGCCAGACTCAGCAATACCCCCCAACTCTAAACACATAAGGAAAAATGGATTTGGAATAAGTTGGACGTTTAACCGATACAACAGCTCATTTCTAAGGCTACACAAGGCAACACACAAAATGAAATAAAAATCAGAAGATAATTTTTATAGTAATAACTGGAAAGGAAGGATTTTAATTGATGCGTGTTTGTTTCCCAGCAAAAATATACAAAAAAACAAAACAAAAAAAAAAACAAAAAAAGAATAAGAAGTAAAAAAATTAAATTAAAAAAAAAAACACCAAATTGGATACCAACAGCTAAGAGGGTTTTTCTTAAACGGTCTCTTGGTACCCTGTCGTTAACCAGTTAAGCTAATTGGATGCCTTGGGCTACTTTATTCTATGGAGCTTTTCTTAATTTTTTTTACCCTAATCCTTTTATTTGCTGTTTTTTCCTTCATTTTAATAAGGTGCACTTAACTTTGCTTTTTTTCCACGTCCACATACTTACACACTAGCGAATATGACTTATAATAAAAAAATATAAAAAATAGAAAAATATTTATGAAAATTTTGAGGGAAACTCTACGAGAAAATATAATTCGCTTGAAATCAAAACATATTCAGGATGGTAAGGTAAGTCCTCTGCACACCTGCACTATCAGCTAAAATTTTTGGAAAATAATGTCAGACTTTATTTTGCTCTTATTGTTTGCATTAATATGAAATGCTTGGTAAGGTAATCTATATAATTATAATCTCAGTCTGAATTACTGTTATACAACATTTTTAGTTGAGGTATAATCTTAATAACATCGAAGGGTTTATTAAACCTCTTATTTTGCTTTATCACTCTTTTAATTTCATAAAGATTTGGTTGAAAACTACGATTTTCGCTTTGGAAGCGAATTCTCATTTTGTATTCTTTTTTACCTGAAAATGTCGCACAACATTATACATACAATTAGGTCTTCAACTAAATAACAGAAGGTGTGAACAAACCATTCAGCCCTGAGAGCCATTCCTCATTATATATAATTTGCTGGAAATTCTCCAAAAACTTTTATGGAACATTTGTTTTAGCTACAAATTTAGTCAAAATTTCTAAATAACTTGTGGAATGAATATCGTTTATAGTCAATATCAAATCCCAAATCATCACTTAGTGTTTCAATTTTCCGGGAAAGGGGGATTGGTGTTTTTATAAATAATGTGTCTTCACTATATTCAAAGATCTTTTTACTATTAATTTAGTATGAAATTATGTCTGAAGTAGACTCAAAATTTTCAGGGTATCCCATAACCATTTCACCTACTTTCTCTACTCTAAAATATAACATGGCTCAGATATTTTTCAGTCATAACTTCTGTCTAATTTTATATATTGAGCTCTCCTGAGATTCATTTTATTTGCAGAATTAGAGAGAATTGCTAACTGCAATTCCTTTAGCAACCACAGAAAACTGCGATTTGCTATATTTATTCCTAACGTCCACTAAAATATTTGATATAGTGGCCGTGTTAATCAGTTACGTCATGAGATCAACTGAACAAACTGGTTTACCACGCTGAATATTTTACTAATATTCTCACGAAGATCTTATACAAATGGAACATTTACATTCATTATTTACAGCCTCAAAAACAATAAGCTAAAAAAAAATGTGCCACAATTAGCTACCTTGGTCTTCGTGTTGGGGATCTTTTTTATCCATACTTCGAATTAAAAACAAAAAAAAACAAAAAACACTGTCTATCAAATTGTAAGGCCTTGCGGCAGTTCTTTCATTAAACTAGTGATAAGAAGCTGCTGCTACCACAGTGTATCAGCGTATCAGGCAATCTCAAGGGCAGTAACAATTTACGGTCCTTATTAAGAATTGTAAAAGACAATTCCACCTATCCTTGCAGAATTTCCTTCAATACATAATGATGGCGCTTCTAGGTTGACTGGAAACTGTTAAGGTGCTATTTATTTCCTTCCTAAGCATCGCGAAAACAATTTCAAATCTCTATGTTGCATTTTTCTATGTACATGGAAACTCGCTCATATTAACAAATTATCAAGAAAATGATCAGAGATCGCAAGTATAGTTTCCGTTCTAACCGATCGGCCTTGATTTCACAAATTAGCACACTTTGGATCTGTTCGCTGGACAACAATTCAGAATTGGAGATCTTCTTGTTAGATATGTCGTTAACCTTTGACAGATTGTGCTGCTTGTTAAGTGTTTAGGATAGAAAACCATTTTATGAGTAATACTCGACTTTACATAAAACTGTGCTTAAGAATTCTTCTTCCACACCAATCTCGCTCGTGTTTTAAATATCATAATTATTCTTTTC
Organism: Dioctria rufipes; assembly: GCA_963924295.1. NCBI lineage: Eukaryota > Metazoa > Arthropoda > Insecta > Diptera > Asilidae > Dioctria > Dioctria rufipes. The sequence continues at coordinate 73,917,710 of OZ002742.1, read as the reverse complement.
TAACCTAAATGGTACTGATATGGAATATTTTACTTTTTCCTGTATAAATCGGCACCTCCTTTTCTAAAATATTTAACATCTCTTTTTAAACCCAACCTGAGTACAAAAGCTACGCTTAGCCTTCATTAGGATATCCCCTGAGCTGAATAATCGGTTGTCAAAGTATTTAAATACTATTTTTCGCCAGTCATCAAATTTTTTATAATCAAACAAGTAAAAAAGCTACGATTGGTCTAAGACTAATTCTTATAATAAACTGGATGCATGCCCGTATGTATTTCGTATAGTCACCTGTCTGTGCAGGTTTGTTGTTTGAAGTTTTTCGCAAATATCTACATATTTCTAGAACAGTTTGTCGGACAATAAACATGATTAGAACCACTTTTAAATGATTTCGTACTCTGAAGAACTCTTCAGTATAATAAAGACGTCTAGAACTTACGGTTTTCATAGTAAACGTAAAATACATAAATTTTGATATGGCAACACCAAAAACAGGTTTTTGGATTTAGGCCATTTTTGGAATTATATTTACCATTTCTATGATCATGGCTTGTACAAAATTTCAGTTCTCTACATTGACGCGCTCTTCGGCAGTCTCCAAATATAAAACGAAATAATTTAATGGCAACCCTACGACGGAGTTAACCGATTTTTCTTAGTTTAGAACCTAAATTTACTTTTTTTTAACGCTCGTCTGCAAAAATTCAGCTTTTTAAATAGACGCGCTCTCCAGTTATAGTGAGAATAGACCGACAGACGGTCGGACAGACGGACGAACAGATGGACGAACAGACGGACAGAAGGACGGAGGGACATACGGATAGTGAGACAGACATACAGATGGACATAAAAAAAACCAAAACAACTTTTAATATTACGCTTAGTGTTTAGATTTAAAAAAAATTCTGACGTATTTCGCGCGAAATTTGAACCAATTTAATTTAATATTATTTTGACGTCATAGCACCTTTTCACTCATCGTGATTGATCACGTGGGGAATGACCCACGACAAACTAAGCTTGCAATGCAAAAAATATTTTCCCACATAGCCGTTTATCACAAACATTTCATGGTCACTGTGGGGGGGGGGGGGGTTGGAATTCGGCGTCAGATGACACTGCGAATTTTCTGAAATAAGAATTATAAAATGATGTATGTATGTATGTACGTATGTACGACTACCGTGGGAATTGCACAATGAGTGAAAAGATGCAAACGCAACAAATTGTAATTTATATAAATAAGATGCGGAAAATTAAATATATTATTGTTTTTTTTTTTTTAAAATCGTACGAGTTAGGTGTTTTTTTTTATTTAACCAATTCGCTTTCATCATTCTTAAGCTTAGTGTACAGGTGTACAAGCACCTGATACACTACCTTCAACAGCCAAGGTACAAGGACTGCCCTGCCACGACATAGGCAAAAGAGCCTAACACTTGGGTTTCCAAATAATTTTTGCTCTACCAAGTTTATTTCTGTAAAAAAAACTAGAATGATTTAGTATGATTTTTTCTTTTTTCCAGATTTTCTATCTGTTTCATTTTTTATATTTTTATACCTTAGGTGATATAATAGGGTATACTAACTGTGTTAGTCCATTTTATAAAAAAAGTTAGTATACCCTATTATTTCAGGTATAAAAATAAGAAAGATAGAAAATCTGGAAAGAGAAAAAAATCATACTAAAACCAAATATTTTGCGATAGAATAACTGGAGAATAACGGCTAAAGTTCTTTACATTTAGATTATCTATATACTCTCAAAAAGTATTTTGAATATGTAAAAATTATGAAAATTTGATATTTCAATTGTTTTTCACTTACCAGCGATTAACTGACGAGATGCCTCATTCAAAGTTCACTAAAACTTTCACTTCACTTAATTAACTTTTCACTTCAGTTAACTCTTTTAAGTAGTTTTGGAACTTCTGAAAGAGTTGTTTTGTTTTACAAAACTTATACACGGTAAATAATTATCTTAACGATTTCCTTAAGTTCATACAACACTAAAAGAAAAAAATCCTTGTTATCTCTTCCTTTACATCAAATAGAAGTGATTCCTTAGACCAATATTATCCATTTAGTTAGCATTTCTTACCGGCTTCCTCTTTTATCATAATTTTTCCATACATTTTCGTCGAACTGAATTTATTATTATGCAAATTTCATAATTTCGTATGTGTGCTATTAGGTATCCGCAAGAATCTAGACAACAAATATCCTATACGATGTATCTAACTAATAATTTACTGCGGTTTGGCAGCTTTAATTCTCTTAAGCTTAAATACATATAAGCTTGATTTTGAAAACAGCCTAAGAACCTGCTATCTGATTGAGCTTACAAGCTTCGCTTATTATACGCCCCAATGAAAAATTTGTGAAACTTATCAGAAAGTTTTTTCGTGCGTCATTATTGGATTCTTTGTAAAATTTGAATATTATTAGAGGGAAGATCTTGTTATGTCGCGGAATCTAATGTATTAAGTCTCGCCGATTTAGGTGCATTAAGTTCGCCTTAAGAACTGTTTTTTTATACGATTAGAATCGATGAACTCGATCGATTGCGTGGTTTCCAAAAGATCAGTGCTTCTGCACTCATAGAAATTAAGTCCAAGGGGTCACAGAAATCGTTTAGATCTTACGAATTTCTCTTCTTTTCTTATATTCTGTTTTTTATATAAATATTCGGTCATCTTCTATATTTTAGAGCTTTATGATAGTATATTATGTATATATGTACATTATGCAGATACCTTTGATGTAGCTCTGGTTTTTCTTCATATTTTATTTGCAAACATTGATCTCTGTGATTTTTAGGTACCAACATATACGAATATGTATGTGACTTATACATATAAAAACAATATTTTTTTATGTTTGTATTGCAATATTTTTTAGTTTGGGGAATATTTTTTTGCACTACTGCTTTGTTGTTTTATAGAAGATAAAAATAAATTCAAAATAAACAACGCAAATTAGTGGCAACGATCTAAGAATCCTTGACAGAAGGAATATTAATATGAGTGTATTAGTGTGAATATAATATAAATATTAAAATATTTCACTTTTTATAAGAATATCATTAAAAATTAAAATTTTAAATTGAATGTAAATTTGTTTATTAACGATATTTTATATATGTATAATGCTTTTCAATACCAAATGAACTTATCCTTATAAAAAGGTACTTCGTTATTTGATATATGTTTATAACACACCGTTTCTACACATATTCAAAATAATTTTTATTTCATATATGTATTTGTAACAGATATTAATGGTTAACTTTGTGTTTTTACAGGCTTTCTAAGATTTAAACGTAACTGTATATCAGCTTTTGATAAGGCTAGTCTAATTGGGCTTAAGTAAAGCGCACTAAAGCATAGCCATTTTAACCTTGACGCGACAAGACTCTCAGGTGCATTAATAAAGAGCTCAAATGACAGTCTAACCTGGTATTTTGATGTAGATGTACATATACATATAATATCACGATTCTCAGTTCTTGGCCGGAAACAGGATTGCAATTTTATTGTTTTATACGTTGTTGGAACTGGTCTCATGAGATTGGAGAGCCTCTTAAGCAGAACTAACTTCTTCGGTATTATATTCTGATATTTCAATTATAGAGGACTTTAAAAACTTTAAAAATTAACAGGAAATTATTCATGTCTGTTAAGGCTATTTTGTCTGGCCTGGATATGTTAAACCCTTTTATGCAGATGGTATGAACGGCAAGTATTTGAATCGATATACCACGGCTAATGCAGCTGTTCAATTTCAGCGACTTGTACATTCTGTTTAGGCGAACCAGAAAAATGATGCGATATTGATTTAACATTCTGAATTCCACCAATAGATATCTGATGCTTTTTAGTAGCAGCATATGTCTACAAAAGTTAAAGCGCAATAAAAATATTAAAAACATTTAAATTGTGGATCACAAATCCATTTTTCTTGAAAATTTTCTCTTCGCAAAGATCATTTCTAGATTTTTGTTTCTGCTGGGATGTATCTTGCTGTCGTACTTAACTTGAGATAGTAGAAATGGAGAGCTTTTTTACCAGAACGCCATTAAAAAAATATATATGAAAACGAACGATCTGAACTATGGCATTTTTCAAACTGGAAATTTTTATTACACAACAGAAGAGTAGAGTAGATGGGTATTAGAAGCAAACGTATGTGACATTGACATGAAAATTAATAGTCTACTACAACAATTCTCTTTCTATGTTAGTGTTTCTTCATGCAAAAGTTCTCTGTAGCTTCGAGCAATTAAATTATTAAAAACTTTTAGTGTACAAAATATCCCTAGCTACCGTCACATTTGAAACGTTCATCCCTAAATCCATAAAACCGAAAATATTCCCTATATCTAGGGAAAAAATCCCTAAGTTGGCATTACTGATATGGAGTTAGCTTGACTCGATGTGCTGGAACTTGTACTGTAATGTGTACTTGTAATGTGAACTAAATTTACTACACTCCAATTAATTTCTACTCATAATTTTGATAATTAAGGATAAACATTTAATTAATTTACCGTCAAAGAATTTTTCCATATATATGTTTCATCAAAATTTTCTTATTTTATTCTTGTTTGTAACTTAATTGAACACGTACACAATTAAACTCTGTAATCATATAAGAACTACAGCGGTGAAAAATTATTGATAACAAAAAAATGGGAATGCATTATGCGGCAAGGTGTACGCTGAGCCATTTACTTCACTTTAACTACACTTTTTCATTCGAAATTGGTACACTTTCAACACACTAAAGTTCTAGCACACTAGCTGTAATAGCAAGACGAAGACTTGAATTCGATCAGACAGGCCCTGAGAAGCAACGAGACATGTTTAGCACCAGCTGTGTTCTTTTGTGTCTGCAAAACAGAGCAGAACAAAATATACAAAAAAAACGCCCTATACATTTTAATAGAAGATTTATAAATGAAGGGAACAGTACAAATAGTTCGGTTCAATGGACAGAACAATTTGTTCTCTTCAGTATATGGGAGTTCTAGAACTAAGTACACAAAAGAATAGAGCTACTATTGTATTTCTTGATTTCCGGAAGTCTTTCGTTTTTTTGTTTAACATGAAATACCTACCATAGACAGGTGTGCCCTGTGGGCGCGTTTAGGCCGACGCCAAGCTGGTTAAACGTACTGATTTTTCCTCCGCGTAATTACAACCTATACCGAAGTGGTTAGTACTTTTACCCGGGGGTTACACTTGCAACTACAGCTTGCATGCAAGCCTCCTTTCCAACACGATTTTAAACTTGACAGCAGAAGGCAGTTCGGTTGATGTCTTATCATCTTGCATGCAAATTCATTTAAACAAGTAAAAAAGCTAGAATTGGTCTAAGACCAATTCTTATGATACCCTAGATGAATGCCCGTATTAAATTTCGTATGGTCACCGATCTATTCAAGTATTGATTTTGAAGTTGTTTTTCGCATATATTTCTAGAACAGTTTGTCGCACAGAAAAAATGGTAATAACCAATTTTATAGGATTTCGTATTCTGCAGAAGTTCTTAGTACAATAAAAATGTCTTGGACTGATCGTTTTCAAAGTATACGTAAAAAACCGAAATTTTTATATGGCAACACCAAGAAGGAGTAGCCCGATTTAGTCCATTTTTGACATTTTATTTACTAATGTAGTAAAAACATCATGTACGAAATTTCAGCTCCCTACGTCGATGCGTTCTCAGGCTGTGTCCAAATATATAGCGGAAAACGAAATTTTTATATGGCAACCCCACGAAGGAGTTGGCCGATTTGTCTCTTTTTCGAACTTAATTTTACTTTTTTTTTTTTTAAAGTCCGTGTACAAAATTTCAGCTCTTTAAGTATACGCGTTCTCGAGTTATCGTGCGCACAGACGGACGGACGGACATGCAAAAATCGAAATAACTTTTAATATTATGAATGGATGTCCAATCCATTTTGCTCTACCATCATTATTTCGAGGGTTACAAACGGAATGACAAACTTAGTATACCCCTATGATTTCATCTAGGGTATAAAAATGGCATTGAGGCGTAAAGTCATGTCTATTTTGGAAAATTATAACAATAAAGGAAGTAGCAGAATGATAAAAACCCAAGAAAAAGTTAAGAGAAAGGTGTTGGTAAATGTTGTAATGCAAACGATCCCAGAAAATCTCATTTTTCCAGAATAAATTTAACAAAAATTTTCTTAAGCATTTCATTTCCGCCATCTTGAAAACTGCATAATGTCAAATTACTATCACCTCAGTTTCCATGGTTTTTCATCATGCAAGTTCGCTGAAAGTTGTACTGCCAGCGTGGCAGTACAGATTACACGTGCAAGAAGTATGGCAGTGCAGCTTGCATGCAAGCTGAACTTACAGGTGTAACCCCCGGGTTACATGGTTCTTACCAAACGATTCCAATTTTTCCAAACTGGTTTGGTCGGCGCCTATACGCACCCAAAGATATCCAACGCAACGCCTATGGGTTAAAGTGATGTTCTGCAGTATTCAAGAAGAAGAATACAAAAGAAAGCTCTAGTGTCGTTTGCCCGTTGAAGTTTCTGTCTTTGCTACGAAATGAAAACATTTTTTGTTCATATAAAATCAACGATATTTGGGCCTGATGTAGAGAAGCCCTCAATGTTTTCTTAGAAATTTACGAAAAATTTTCTTTTGAATTTGTATGCATTATGGCCGACTACGAGTTCTACGGAGGCAGCTAGTAATTTTTACAAGAACAGACGCTGGTTAAACATTAGAAATTTACAGAAAATGTTTCGACAACATTTTATTGACTTTAGTGCCCGGACTGGAGTTATTTTCAAATCAACACTTTCAAGGGTTAAACACAATTGCGATGAACGGAGCGGCAAACTTCAGAGGATAGCGGGAAATTCGCTGTCAAAACAGGCAGTCGAAAAATTGGGAACACAATGCAGCGATAGATATTGACCGGCTGATTGTGAAGGAAGAAGATATTGAAATTGTCGGTTCATTTCATTGTTCGAAGCTTCGCTAAAGTTAGCCAAGACTTACGTTAAAGGTTATTTTCAGAAAAAAATACTTAGCTCAACCCGCTGTTGCGCCCCTTGGCGGATTCCGCAAAGAACTGTCGACTGGCGCTATCTTTTACATTCTTCACCTTGGATTAACTAAATAATATCCTGTCAATAAGAAAAGAACAGATATAGACTGACTACTTGTTGGCTCTGATCGAAGATTTTGATCCAACTGCTTAACACTTATCAGCTTATTTTATCAGTTAATATGAACTGAGTGGCATCACATTTGACTATGGGCCCTGCATATCTGGATATTATTTGTCTATAGAAATACTGTGCAGAAAAGTAATACAAAAACTCTATTCTACAGTAAGTATGGTTTCTTATCATCATCAGTCAGTTTTCTTCTAATGGCAGGCTTTCTTTGTTCTTCCTTCAAACCAGTAAATTTCGAGGTACTGCAAGGATCCATTATATGGCCTTAACTTTATAATGTTTGTACATCCGCTAATCCTTTCCCTATCTCCTTCCTGCCATGCTGTGCTTTGCATTATAGGGTATCGGCTAGGCTTGTCTTAATTATATATATAAAAAAAAATAACATGTTTTAGTATTCAATATCATTTCATCATCTAGAGGGTATAAAAAGGATTGAATCATTTCTATAGCAGGTATCTGCAAAACCATTTATCGGACTAAAAAACTAATTACATAACTAATTAAGGGTCAAAATGTAAATGCGACTCCATCCTAGATACAAGCTATTAACTTTAACCTACATATTTAAAATACCTCTTTTGTACAGGAAGACGATCAATTTGATCATTTTCGTGTCATGTAAAATTTTTAGGGGGTACCTTGAGATACCAAAATCTATATTTCTCTGTAAGTAGTCCATGGATTTCGATATTTTCTTCTGTTTTTTTTAATACAGGCAGGATATCCGGTAAATCCATAAAATAATTTAAAAATTCCTAGGTACCTAAGTATATGCACAAAACAAAAGAAAAACAAACAGTGCCGTCAGTTGAGAGTTCATCTTCTTACTTCTCCATAACAAAAACAGCTGAGAGTTTTGTTGAGTGGAATGGAGATTTTGCCAATTCTCAAAGCCAATTCCCCGAATTAGAGAATTCCCAGTGGAGAGTTGAATGTTCAAAGAACGCTCATTTATCCAACTCAACATAGCTGTCCGGTCCGTGTTACAGAATCGGCCCCCTGGTGTTAAAATGCCGCACTATGTTATTTACAATTAGACATTTTGGGACCTCTCTTAAATTTGTCTTTGATTTGTTCTCCTTTAAAGCATATTTTTCTTCTCCATGTAAAATGTATACAATTGGTTTATCCCATCTAAATCAGACCACTATATATAAAACTGTTTTATATCTGTTTTTTTTCTTCTATTCAGAAATTGCAGTGTCAATATGCATGGTGGATAACATAACAATGTGAAAACCTTCTTTATTGGACACATATTAACTAATTTTTACATACGTGAAATCCAAAAAGTGTTGGTGGAATATATTATATCACGTGAATTTGTTGGCAACATTCTCTAGGTATGTAACTTTTATTTTTCCTTAGAATGTCAATGATTGCTAGGGCCCAAGAATCGAAGAGAATAAATGTTTGGTTGTTGGCAACGTGGTAAAAAAGTTATCCGTGGATATGTTTCTTTTGAAACCCAGTACAAGAGCTAGATAGATCTTTGACAATACATTTTTCTTGACTGGTTTCTCGGCCAGTTGAACTTCGGGAATGTCGGACACCTTTAGACATGAGGGATATCTTAAACGATGCATTATGATAATCGCAATATTTTTGATAACAATGTATATTTCTATCTACCGATGGAAAGCTGGAGGGGCGGTGTCAAAGTTTGATCTAGCACAATTTTAAAAATCTAGTACCGAACCAAATTCCTTAGGTACTGAGAAGAAATTTGAGTACCCCACACTCCGAGGCTTAAATAACTATGACCTGAAGTACTAGTTTTTTCGCATCTTAGACCGGCTTTAACTCCTTAGGGTTATGTCGGATCAGAAAACGGGTTTTACTGTTCGTCTCAACTCATTACCACATTACCAGCTTCAATTCGTAGAAGAAAATTTTTCCATGCATTTTTTAGGGTAGGGTGTAGAAACCCCCGGCGGGGGGGGGGGTGGTTCCAATACCGCATGTTGCATATCGAATTAAAGGTCTCGCTGAATACTATCGCGTGGTGTAAGAAAATTTTCTATGGCAATTTTTGTGCCGGAAAGCCCATTTTCATGCACTTGGGTCATATATACACCAGCTACAACATTTCGTAAACATATGTGCAGTTCTTTCTTCCATGGCCATTAGTGCTTGTTGTGAACATTTTACTTATCGGAATTCATTTTCCACGACGCACCATCCCCACGCAATCGAATGCCAAAGCATTCCCCCGTTAGATAGAAATAATCTTTGTTAATAAAATATGTTCAGAGTATCATAATGCATCGTTTAAGATATGTCTAATGTCTGGAGGTGTTGGGGCTAAAGTTGTATGAAAAGTGGGCATTCCCCTTTGACTAGTGAATGGATAAAAAATCTCAGCATCGCATATCCACCAAAATTTTATTCCATATTTGGTGGGTTTAGATGGAATGTATTGTGTAAATGTGGTTCGTTATCGGAAAGAAACAGATGTTCATCAGCTGTCAAGTATTGGGTTGGTTTATATTTACTTGCGAAATTTTAATTTAGGATGATACATATCATGGATGTGCTGTATCGCCCGGGTTATTCTGGTCATCAAACTGAATAAAAAGTAGAATGTTCCAAAATCAATTGACTCGCAAAACTATACGATATAAAGGATATGAATTTGGTTTCCACATATCTATCGTATGTAGGGTAGTACAAGATATTTTTCATGGAAATATTATTTTCTTTGGTTTTTCCTGAAAAAACACCTGAATTTTCTTGATTGGCCAATAATCTGGGTACGTAGCGGTACGCATTTTTATTGTTGTTTATTTCGCATACATATATAGTTCCGATGAAACTAATCCTGTAACTTTTTACTATTGCATTGTCACCAACTACGCATGTGCACCAAGCTTAAAGAAAATCGAATCAGCAGAAGTGGATCAAAAATTGATTCAAATTTCTTAAGTGGCTATAAATGAACTCGTGCTCCATTCCCACTGCAATTGCTTTAATCTAACTTATGCCATGATACCAGATTAAACTCTAGCTGTCAGCATATATAACATTTTTCACTTGGGCTGGTCACATTAAAATGACAACAATATAATTTTCCACATTCATTAATACTTTCAGCTCCATATGTCCCGACCTGATACCTATTAATTACAAAATATTTATCTACATATGAAATGATTTTGGTATGTTTGTTGACTTGTTTTTGGTAGAGTTAGCTTCAATTATTTTAACGTCGGTGACTCCGAGGATTACCTACAAATCTAACAATCTCCATAAATTTTGCATCAGACGAATGCACTCCATCCGGTCCCTAACTTAGTATGAGTATGTGTACCATTCGTTGAATTTATGAAAATCACGTGGAATTGTGGCTTTTTCTGATGCAACCTGTTCTAGAAAAGCGTAGTGAATGTTTCTGTATTAAAGGGAACGTTAAACTGATTTGCGGATATTGCCTCGTGGGACGTATACCAGCATGTGAACTGTAGTGACATGTTACATATATATATTGGCGGGAAAAGCATTCCAATTTCTATCTGTTAAGGCCATGGAATGGCAACTCATATATGTATATGGTACATTACCAATTCACCTTTTTATTTTTCAATAAAATAACACTTTTCTGTATGGTGGTGTACTTTAAATCCGGTATGAGGAAGCACTTAAATTTTTTTCCTTTTTCCCACGCAGAAGCACACAAACGAATTTGCCTATTGGAAATGTTGACAAAAAAAAAACAATGTTTAAAATGTTGAATGAAACCCTTACTCCTTTCGATTATTTATTGATCATATTCGGAAGGTGTATGCGGAATACAATTTCCTCCATTCTACATTATTTGCACACGGTTAAAACTGCTGCAGGCTATGAATACAAATTATTGAAATCCGTTTTATAGTGGACAACTGTGCACATAAATGTATATACTATATGGATGTAGTACATACATTAAAAATTTATATTTCTAATAAGAAGCCGAGCCCATCGCGATTTTCTGGACATATGTAGATAGATGATAATGCTTATACTTCAAAATAAAAATTTAAAAAAAAGGGTTAGAGGTGCTCAATAGTAAATACTACTAAGTTTTGAACAAAAGAATATTTTAATAACAACAATAAAAAATAAAAAGTATTTAGCTTCATTTGGCATTTGAATCAGAAAAATCGGTTCCTTCATTCTCAATATAGGATTTTTTTAAAAATGACATTTTTGCGTAAAATAACGAAATTTCTAACTACAATGGTGAGGGGGGGGGGGGGGGAGATAGTACAGAAAACAAAAAAAAATATGGCTGAGCTATTTTCGTAATCAATACAAACTCCGCAAGATTTATTCAAATCAGGGATTGTCGGGTCCATAATAAGTACAATTTAATCGTTTTCTTGTAGGATGGTTTCATCAATTTAATTTAATTTTATAAAGCAGAGAGGTACAAGAGCACTATTCACACTTTTGAGATATAACTCTTTAAAGTTTTGGATATTCTAAAATTTTGTTTAAAGTCTTAAGCCGCATATGTTAACAATTTTTTGATGTTGTTAATATAATCTTCGGTAATTTTTGGCTTAGTGAAGAGGTAATAATTTAATCACTTACAATCACTTATACTCCCTTCCACAGTGGTCGATCCGGGCGGGGAAGGGGGGGGGGGGCGCGGACATACCCCCTCGAAAAAATTTAACTAAAATAATTAATTAAGTTAAGTATTTGAAAAAATATATTTGTTATTGTATATTTATTTTATTTATATAATTCAATTTCAAAAAATTATACAAAATATTTTTATTGCAAAATTTAAAGAAGGAAAAATTTATTTGAATGAATATTATTGTATGCATGATATGTTTGTGTATATACTTTTCTCAGAATTTGAGTTTGGAACCCCAACTTTGGGTGATCCACAACCCACGAGAAACTCTTCCCACGAAACAGACTCCCTCACTACCACATCAGAGCCCTAATTTTGTTCTAACTCCTAAGTTAGGTTAGATAAGAGGGGTGCCGCAAGACAACTAGCCTCCAATACTTTGACCTCTAGAGGGTCTATTACGCCCCTAAGCCCTATGGGATAAACTTTCCAACTTGCACCAGATCCATCCTGCTTCCCTTAGGGAACTTAGGATATATTCAAGACTTTTGACCTAGATCCATCCTGCTTCTCTCAGAAAATTCTGGAGATACCTGAGTTCTTTGTTTTGCAACTCCACCAGACTTTAAAAGAAGTAGCTACCCAATAGCCTACTTCTTTTATTCATCAGAGCGGGACATTTGCAAAGCACGTGTTGGACGGATTCGATTTCCTGCGAGTCCTTACAGTTCCTGCAGAAATCGCTCGACGCTATACCCAGTCTGCTGGCATGGTCACCTATGGCCCAGTGACCCATAATGACACCTACTAGATTCCTGGTATTAGTTCGGCTGCTATTAAGTAGCTCGCTTGTCCTTTTCCTGTCATATGCAGGCCACACTCGCCTCGCAATACGGCAGGTATCCCTCCTGATGATTTCCTCTTTTACAGCTCCGATTGGAATACTGACATAAGCTAAAGCTGCGGAGCTATCTAATTCAGAGCCCTTTTTGGGCAAATCATCAGCCATCTCGTTGCCTGAGATATCCTTATGGCCAGATACTCAGCATAGGGTCAACTTGTGACTTATAGCCAATACCACAAGGCTAGTCTTGCACAACTACACCAATTGTCATTTTACTATCATAGTATCCAGCGCCTTGATGGCTGCCTGGCTATCAGTATATGTGAATATATGCTGTGAGGGCTCTCTGCACATGGATACCAATGTTGCGGTCTGATAAATTGCTGCGAGCTTTTCCTGAAAGGCACTGTATTTGCCAGGCGGTCTATAAGACTCGTGCGACTGTAGATCTCTGGAGTACACTCCAGCACCTGTGCCCACACTCGTCTTGGAACCATCCGTAGCAATAGAAAGATCAAATGCTACGACCATCTCTTTTCCATCCCAGTCCCTCCTGGTGGGCATCAGTGCATTGACACCCCCAAGATAAGTCAAGATTAGAACTTGTTAGTCTGTTTTTTCTTCGCAATCACTACAGCTTATCTTCCGGAGTATACTGGAGTGGCCAACATACCCTCCATGTTCCAACCCCTTTGCCCTGAGCCTGACAGCTCTACAGCTCTGGCATAGAGATTCAGCGGCAATAAGTCAAGCATAACCTTAAATGCTGCCGTGGGCGTGGTGCGTAGACACCCAGTTATTCCCAAACAAGCAGCCCTCTGGATTTTCGACTGCACATTCAGGTTACATTTCCTCTTCAGTGCCGTCCACCATTCCGTGTAGCCGTAGCAGAAGATGGGCCAAACTATGGCTGTGTACATCCACAGTACCACTTTGGCTTTTAATCACCAGTTTTTTCCAACTATTCTCTTGCACGTGTAGAAGGCCACACTTGACACACAGTTTTCTAGTGCGTTGGCGACGCATCTTCGTTGAGAGCAGTCGATTGGCGAGTGATCGTCTGCACTTCCAACACTCCTCACCTCGGCAGGCACTCTTATCTGCACAAGAACGCCACAAGCAGAATTACGAGTCGGAGGCTTACCATATTTTTGCAGGTAGATAGTTGCCACATTTCGCCGGAAATCACAGTAGGTCAAATGTTATCCGACTGCCTTTTGATAAGCCATGCATTTTGGGCAAGGTGCATGTAAGCCAAAAGCAAACAGGGGAATCACCACTTTTTGCCGCGAGCCACCCTCATGGAGTTAACGTTTTCATCAAAACGGTCTACCCCGCCCATGTACTTATTATACATCTTGATAATGGCTGGACAATCAACTTGAATTTTTGCCCGCTTTTTATCCACAAATGCAATCCGATCTACTTATCTGATAGGATCCAATCCGTGGCAGTTGGATGCATTGTTGACGATGCTATTGTCATGCCACTTAGCTGCAATAATTTCCTCAGCAGCTGTATGACATAGCTTACCTCTTAGTTCTTTTTTCATGTCATGAGGTAGGCAAATCGCAATTCTCCAGACTGTTTTCTCGAATAGTACCTGTACCCCCAATATTCTGCTCTCGCAAATACTTTAGCAATGATAAACCAGTAAAAAAATTTTTAAAGTATAAGTTGTATGGTCCTAACTCTTGTGAGAATCTAGAATGCAGCTCATAGGTCTAAGTCGGACTGCATCTTGAGGCCAGGGCCGGACGCGCCCTGATAAAGCTCACAATTTACTAAATATCCATGGCGAGTATTTGCTGAGCAGAGCTTGTAACCGAACCTTATTGGTTTTCCGTGGATATGTTGCTTGGTACCGTGCCTTTCAAAGTATGGTGCTATAGTTTCGTCTATGGAAATGTGTAAAGAACCAGCTTTTTTGAAATTTTCATTGAAATTTACGTTTAGTTTCGTGAAGTATTCAAATTTGTCGTTGGGCAGCAACGATGTACTGTCGGAAAGATGAAGATATTGCTGAATTTCGAAAAATCTATGCGCCTTATGCTAGATGCTACTAGGTCATTGTGCGTGTCACTTTTTAATTCCCAAAACATTCCCATGGACTTTGGCGTCAAACATCCTGTAAGTAGCAGTATTGCAATGTACACTCTAATTTCATCACAAGATACATTTAGAGTATGATTTCTCTGTCAAGCGTACAAATTGCTGATATCAGCTATTAAGTTCACTATGTCGTTGCTATAGAGCGATTCGAAATATTCGACGGATTTTATCTCCTCCTGGGGCCGGATTCTGTAGCGCGGAGAATTTGGGAATTTGGAAGATGAGAATTGCGTATTCTATGAATTTTTAATTCCGTAATTCTCCATTCCCAATTCACTAACATGGTTGGAGAATTAGGGAAAACGTAAGAAATGTGAAAAAGTGCGAATCGCCTGGGACGATTAAGGGTATCAATTTTTGTTGTAAAGGGTTGGACTTTTTTTCATATGTGAGGTACATCTGCCTATTACCTTCCACTGTCGAAATAAATTTAAATTTCTTTTTTGTTGGGTTAGTTTTTGAGGATGTAGGAGGGTAGGTTTTCTCGGGTTTTTCCGGGATAACGAGAGAATGGAGAGTAGAAGGAGAATGTATGTGGTATAAAAAAAAATGGGAGCTCAGCGCGAACAAGATAGGTTTAGGAAAAGGGGCGGGGAGAGTGCGGGGTAGAAATGGGTGCTCATTAAGGGAAATTAAAAAAATTAAGACAATATCAGGAGCTGCAATAATTCGCAGGGGTAAGCTCAGGATCTCTAAGCCCAATAAAAAAAAGTAAGAATTCACTTTGGTAATTAGGCATGCATGGGTATTATAGGCTATATTTTATAACGGTAATTTGAAGATTTGAGCGGCCTCGGCGGAAAATTTTGCTATCGCAATATTCACGGGCGCGTAACTCTATGTGGGAGGGCTGTAGAAAATTAGATTTTTTTTTTGATAGATTAAGGTTTTAGAGTACAAAAATATGGGTGAACAATTTTTGGGGCAGGGTGTTTTGGGAGTTGGGGGTCGTACCACCCCTCATAGGGGGTTGCTAAAACTACGTCATGTTTGATACCAATTAAAGAGGGAGGAGAGGGTAATCGAGTGGTGTAGTTTGTCTTTGATCGTTTTACGTGATAGCTGACTTTTGACCGCCGAAAAACTATTTTTTTACACTACGGTCATATACACCCCAGTTTCCATATTTTGCATATATTTCTTCCGTTCTTTGTTTCACATCCATTAGTACTCCGTTGTGAACATTTTTGTCATGGGAAGTAAATTTCCAGGACTTACCAGTTCTTCGCAATGATGAAATGAAATGTGTCAATTTTTGTACCAAAACCGGCCAATTTTTCACCTTAAAAAGGACTGCTACATTTCTTTTACAGTTATTTCCAAAACGGTTTATCGGATTCAAAAATTATTTACATACTTAATTAGGGGACAAAATGTAGATGCGATTTCATCCTACACACAAGCTTTGCCGTGTAAAAACTTTACAGCATCTCTTCTGTACTGGACGACGACCAAATTGATCATTTTCGCATGATTTATAATTTTTAGCGGGTACTTTGAGAGACAAAATCCTTGTTCCTCTGTTAGTATTGCATGGATTTCCCTAATTTGTTTTTTTACAATATAGCCAGGACACGCAGTGAATATATAACTAAATTTGAAATTCCTAGGTACCTAGATACCTTCACAAAACGCAACAAAAGCAGACCATACAATTTTCCCACTTACTTTTCCACTTGCAAAACACCGGAGAATTAACAAGTGGAATGGAGAATTTGGGAACGATCAAAGACAAACTACACCACTCGATTACCCTCTCCTCCCTCTTTAATTGGTACCAAACATGACGTAGTTTTAGCAACCCCCTATGAGGGGTGGTACGACCCCCAACCCCCAAAACACCCTGCCCCAAAAATTGTTCACCCATATTTTGGTACTCTAAACCCTTAAACTATCAAAAAAAAATTCTAATACTCTACAGCCCTCCCACATAGAGTTAGGCGCCCGTGAATATTGCGATAGCAAAATTTTCTGCCGAGGCCGCTCAAATCTTCAAATTACCGTTATAAAATATAGCCTATAATACCCATGCATGCCTAATTACCAAAGTGAATTCTTACTTTTTTTTTATTGGGCTTAGAGATCCTGAGCTTACCCCTGCGAATTATTGCAGCTCCTGATATTGTCTTATTTTTTTTAATTTCCCTTAATCAGCTCCCATTTCTACCCCGCACTCTCCCCGCCCCTTTTCCTAAACCTATCTTGTTCGCGCTGAGCTCCCATTTTTTTTGATACCACATACATTCTCCTTCTACTCTCCATTCTCTCGTTATCCCGGAAAAACCCGAGAAAACCTACCCTCCTACATCCTCAAAAACTAACCCAACAAAAAAGAAATTTAAATTTATTTCGACAGTGGAAGGTAATAGGCAGATGTACCTCACATATGAAAAAAAGTCCAACCCTCTACAACAAAAATTGATACCCTTAATCGTCCCAGGCGATTCGCACTTTTTCACATTTCTTACGTTTTCCCTAATTCTCCAACCATGTTAGTGAATTGGGAATGGAGAATTAGAGAATTGAAAGTCTAAGAAAACGCAATTCTCATCTTCCAAATTCCCAACTTCTCCGCGCTACAGAATCCGGCCCCTGAGCGTTAGTAAAAACTGCTTCATCACGGTCCCCTTTACCACAAGTAATAATAGTGTTGACTTTTTTCTTTTGTTTTTCGTCACAGGTGCGTCGATTTCTTCTTCTTCTTTTTCCATCTCATGTACACGATTTTCCCTAGAGACGGAAGGTCTCTTTTGCAATTCAACTTGAGATCGAAGCATACGACTGAGAAGATGAAGAATCCCAAGGAACATCGTTAAGACTTTAAGTGCTAAAAATTTGGAATGTTTCCTATATGGCTCCTATATAAATCTCGATCAACATTTAAGTTCTTACATAGATCTTGTAATTCTTAAAGGAATAACTAGAGTGTTGTATCTACATTTGTTGTTTTATATGAGTCCAAGGAGTATAAGTCCTATATGAAGAATTAACTAATCTAATAATATAAGTGCTATAAACGAGAGTATATGGGACCATAATTCCCAGAGAATTGTAATCCTATATAATATTCCTATATCAGTATTGGGGAATTTAAATATGGGAATACAGCTCTTGGGAAGTATGTTCATATATCAAGCTCCATATCAAAAATCAATCTCAAATTAACTCTTATATAAAACTGCGAGGAATAAGTAATTTCAGTAGGAATTCGTTTTCGATATCAACACTCATATAAGCAACCAGTATTTTGTGAAGTTTTATATAGGATCAAGGGGATCACTTGGAAATTGTGTTCCTCTACCAAAGCTCATAGGAGATGCTAAAGTGTCATGTTGCGGCACGCAGGTAGTACAACGTCGAGGAAAAGTTTAATATATTACCCTCCTTTACATGCGCAGTTGCTTAAGAACAGTGAAATTAGAATTACAATAACGAATTTAATGGATGAGTGGAAAAAAATTAAAAATCCGGTACATTACATAAGAAAGTAAGAAAAAATGTTATTATTATTATGATGATGTTATTATCTACGCACGCCGTTGACTTGCAATACATCATCTGCTATGAAGCCATTAATTTACAGGATATCAAAACTTCTACCAACGATTATTGCCCCAATGCCTTGCCTTTTTAGCTTGTATATCCTGCATGACCAGGCCGCTCGCGGTTGGGAATCCCATCGTTTAATAGTTTTTGCAGCAACGTAACTCGTTTTACGGGAGGCCAGTGCAAATAGCATCTTTTTCCCATGTGGATGGTATCGCCGTTTTCCACTGTCTTCACAATTTTATATGGCATGTTTCTAAAAAACGCAATTATAATTAAAAAAAAAGAAAACAAAATAGCAAATCGACGCAAGAAAATTTAAACAATATTCTACGAAATCTGATAGCAAAAATCCACAAAATTTGTCGTCTGCTTTTGCTATTCGATTTCTTGGATTTTTGTTACATTTTTCTTTCGTCTATATGGTTTTATGCACTCAACTCAATTCTGATAGACCGAGTTGAGTGCTTTAAATTAAAAATATTACCGTATGCTACTGTGCGCACGTTCACAAAAACTTATAGCAACTTGTTGTTTCAACTGTCAAGAATCTTTTAAAAGCACAGTACACTGGCCGATCGGAATTTTGATATAGGAATTCACATCACGAAATAGGAGCATAAGTGCTATATGAATGCTGTTATTTCGGTATTTGCTCTACTATGCTTATACAGGGTGTTCCGTAAATGTCTTTAATCCTTTAAGGGGATGAAAGTAGAGGTCATTTGGGTCAAAAAAGTCTACATACTTTTATATCGAACTCCGCTTGGTTTTCGAGTAAACCGATAATATCGATTTTCGAGATTTTGCATACCTTGTCAGAGTAATTTCGTTATAAGTTCCATTGTAATTAATGCATTCTGACGTTCAAACTTTTATTTAAAAGAACACATATTGGCCTTTCTAAAAATGTATAACAAGTTATAATTGTGCCTTCAATTATTTAAAAAAAAAAACAGTTATCTCTAGAATTTTTTACTTCACCAAAATTTTTGTCGCGCTTCAGTGTACATTTATTCGAAATATCACCATTGCACGAACTTGGCAAAACTATGAAAAAATTTGCGAATTATGTCCCCTTTCCAAAATGACCTCCCTAATTGCTATCAACAATAACAATCAAAAGTTATAAGCAAACATTTGGAAGATGCGCCCATCGAGGTAATCTTCAGTTTGTTCGTAGGATTCTATCTCCTCCTACAGTGTTTAACCTACTACAACCATTTATATGTCATTGTACAGGAATCGGAACTGGCTATTAGATAGGGTACTTTTCGATTTCGAATTTCGAAAATGGAGGGGGTAATTTCGAAAAAACACTTTTTTACCAAACTTGATATTTACGTAGATTTCGTTATTCCGCATCTTCATTTTTTCGGGAGGGGCAAGCACTGGGAGGGGCGGGAGTTCAAAGTTTCAACTTTAAGCGGCTATATTTTCTCAACCAAGCATTGTTCTAGCAAGTAAGCTAAATTCATAAATGAAAAAGACATTTTTGGTGGTTTTTATTCAAATACAAATGCCATACCAAAATATCTATTCTCAACACAGCAATTTACATCTTTATATAGGAATTTGTTACCTATATAAGCGTTTATTCCTGCCCTTGTAGGTGTTGAAGTCATGATAGGAAATTTTGTGTATTATATCAACATTTATAATCTTTACGGGAGAACTGAAGTTCTATATCATCTCTTTCTTATGTACCCCTATCCAGTAGCCATGTTTGCTGATTATTTGGACAGCCATATTTGTAATAAAAAAAAGACGCATTTTTATTTAGATATAAATTAGCTTAGAAATATGAAAATAATGACATATTAGTAAATTTATTGAAAACTAGATAAATTCATTTTAGTTCCATTTATTTGGAGAACCAAATGAACATAACTGTTTTAAACCATAATTAATTAAACATTCTATTTATTAGTTATTTTGAGGCGCTTTGTTATTTTTCGATCTAGCGTGATAAATACTAACAGTAAAATTTAAATCGTTCGTAAATTCACATATATACCAAGTTGAAAAAATAATTTTATTATTAATAGATATGTTCCTCAATCATATTTTATAATACCATCTTTTGCGTTAATTGAAACCTTCCTATAGGACTCTAAGTCACGCATGCGTAATAAGTTCCACATGAATATTAATTTGTAGAGTCAACTAGGATCTATTGTTTCTTAATGATTTTACATTAGGATCACTTTTCCTATATGGGATAATTTGTCCCCAAATAAGTTATTACATACGGATATATTTAATTCCTATATAAGTGAAGTAGACTAATTTAGGTAATCCTACAACAACGTTATAACACTAAATTTCTACAATAGGGTATATAAAGGGTTTTCCAATAAGAGGTGTTATTTTAATTAGCCCGCTATTTCGGTAGATGTCACTTTTGGAGCTGACATTTTTGGACATTTGACAAGTAGAAACTACGCCATTAGTAAAAATGGAACGATACACGATTCAATAACGCATTGAAATTATTAAAATTCACTATAAAAATGGTGAAAATGTGGCCGAGACGGTTCGTAAAACTCGAACATTTTTGTGTCGTCGTGAAGAACCTTGTCGGACCGCAATACAGAAATTGGTAGAAAAATTCAAGCTGTCGGGAAAAGCTAGTGATGTGAAGAATAAAACCCGTGTATGTTGCTCTAGAACAGCCGAGAATATTGCTGCTGTAGCCGAAAGTGTTGAAGAAAACCCAGGTTTGTCCATTCCTCGTCGTTCTTTGGAATTAGGCATTCCACAAACGTCATTACACCGTATTTTGCATAAAGATTTGGGTCTTAAGGCTTATAAAGTTCAGTTAACAGAAGAACTCAAGCCGGCCGATCATTAACAACGTCGAGTCTTTGCTGAAATGCATGAAAATGATCCGGAATTCCATCGAAAACTCATCTTGAGTGATGAAGCCCATTTCCACCTCGATGGCTTCGTCAACAAGCAAAATTGTCACATCTGGGGCTCGGAAAACCCAAGAGTTATTGTTGAAAAGCCTCTCTATCCTCAACGTGTGACTGTTTGGTGCGGTTTATGGTCCCGCGGGGTCATTGGACCTGACTTTTTCGAAAATTAGGCTGGAGCAACAGTTACGGTGAATGGATTGCGCTATCGACAGATGATTAATGATTTTTTATGGCCAGAATTGGATGGTATTGATCTGGACAACGTTTACTTTCAACAATACGGCGCTACGTACCATACAAGCAACGAAACCATTGATCTTTTACGGGAAAAGTTTCCGGACCGTGTTATCTCTCGAAGAGGTGATCACAATTGGCCACCGAAATCTTGTGACTTAACACCTTGCGACTTCTTCCTTTGGGGCCACGTGAAAGAGAAGGTCTACGCCAAAAGCCCGCGTCGATTCAAGACCTCAAAGATGGAATTCGTGAGGCTATCGAGGACATAGGGCAGCCACTTTGCGATTTGGTTATGGAAAATTTCATGAAAAGGATATGGTCTTGCAGGCGTGGTCGTGGTGGTCATTTGGCTGATGTTATTTTCCATTATTAACGGCATACCTTCCTCTTAATAATTAAATAAAGATCCGATCATTTATCTCCAAAAATGGGATTTTTCTTTGAATATCAAAATAACACCTCTGATTGGAAAACCCTTTATAAAGTCTTGTATAAGCTCTGACCATCAATATGAGATTACGATATAAGTACATTATAGGAATCATTATTCCTGTATCAACACTAAATTTTATTCCCCGAGCATGATATGGGATTCTCCACTTTAGCGCTATAAGAGTCTAGTACACTTCCCTGGGAACGTGGTGAGACAATAATCTGGCTTCTTATAACACCTTTAGTTCGCAAGATTTATTCCCTAGCAGAGCTCCGAGCTTTATATAGGAAAAAATTGTTCGTTGGGATATTAGCTTCGTCTTCATCAGTCACCACACCATCATCAGGGGGAAATAAAATTATATCACCTGGGCCCTCCTCGGTCTGCTACTCCTCGAAAATCTCTTCTAACGTCCGCCTGTAATACGTAAACAATCTGTAAAACAACAACATCACATAATTATAAGACCAAATGTTAATAACAGTCAATTGTTATTACTTAGAATGAATTCAGAATATTATATTGCCCAGTGTCACCCGGAGGTGCTTCGGCTTATTTCCAGCGTTGTAGCAATGATGCTATAAGTTATTTTAATCGTGAATTACATTTCTTTTACAGCTTATACATATATTCATTTATTACATGTAATAAGAAAAAAATAGTATTTACACTCTCGACATTTTTATTTCACTTTATTTCGCAAGAAATCACACAATCTCACACTACTCCAATAACGCGCGAAACAACCGAATAAATTTGACAAATGACGCATGGTTAGTGTTGCCAGAAAGAATACATTAAAAGTATCACTAATTTGCTTTGTTACAATAGTGGTAGAAATTAAAAATAAA
This sequence comes from Dioctria rufipes, assembly GCA_963924295.1. Classification (NCBI taxonomy): domain Eukaryota; kingdom Metazoa; phylum Arthropoda; class Insecta; order Diptera; family Asilidae; genus Dioctria; species Dioctria rufipes. The sequence goes on along the minus strand of OZ002742.1, from coordinate 73,894,962 downwards.
ATGCCTTGTGGTAGAAAAAATATATTAAACTTCTGTCATCTACAAGTGATACTGGGAATTGAAGAGTTAAGAAATTAAAAGCGGAGTACTTTTATAAATGCAGTAGTACCGGAGTTCGCTATTAGTTTTCGGAATACAAATACTCCGATCGGAGTACAAACGACAGCACTGATTAACAATCCACATCACATTACAGCCAGAAATGCAGTTGCCGACACCAACCAACATGAGGTTCACCGTTCATTCCCTGTAATGCAATCATGTGATGTTATTCTCATGTGAGAGGATGAATTCTGTGGGACCCAGAAGTAGATGAAACTGACGAAAATTTTAGGGCACACATTTTTGTTCGATTTGAGTTCTCTATTTATTAGTTGCTTAGTGATGTTATATACGCCAGTGTGTAGAACTGAGAAAGGTACAGTTTGAATGACTCCTGCAGTTTGCACCCTAAATACTATACAATTAAAAAATGACTTCTTGTGAAAATATTATATTAAATAATCGGCTAAGTGCGAGTCGGACTCGCGCATGAAGGGTTCCGTACCATCGTACAAAATTTAGCACTATGTACTTTTTATTTATCTTTTCAAATGAGAGTGGTCGTCATGTGAAAAAATAATGCTATCATTTGAAAAAAGTATAATAATGTTGTCATTTGAAAATCATTTGAAAAAAAATGCCTACTTATGATAATAATAATGAATAATAATAAAACGAGGAAAAAAAAACGTCGAAAAAATCACGTTTCGTGTATGGGGGCCCCCTTTAATTTTTAATTTTATTTTATTTTTATTATTTGTTGTTATATCGCCAATAGAAATACATAACCTGTGAAAATTTCAATTGTCTACCTATTACGGTTCATGAGATACAACCTGGTGACAGACGGCCGTGCATTTAGGTCTCAGTAGTACGGTTGCCGTTATTACCCTTAGGGTACGGAACCCTAAAAATGACACATCATCCACACCGCTTAATGCGGAAACCTCCCTAGTATCTGACTACAGTATTGCGGTAGCTAAACGGTTCTTGGCAAGTGGTGCCCCCAATTTTATTTTTTTTCTAAATTTAATTGGAGTAAGATGCCCCCCCCTAATAATTTGAATGCTTGATCCGCCCATACCTTCCATAAAAGAAGTCATTAAAATAACGGCTGCTGTAAAATAGCACGGGGGATAGGAATTTAGTTATTTCTCTTGGCCGCTAATATTTTGAGTATACCCAGTTTGCATTTATGAACTTATCATAATGTCACTTGTACCCCTTTGCCTTTGAACCCATCATATTTGATGACCACTATCGGCGCTACATAGTTGTCACATTTTGACTTTAATTGTATTTCAATTCGTACATTTTTAAAGTAATGGAAAATTAAATAATTACGTTAAAATTACAAGTATGGAATGTTCTAATTCAGCATCTTATAATAATCGTTATGATAAGCTGTTTTCCCTGTTTTAATCATATACATATGTATTCCCATACTCTTGGAAAATTTACATATGGATGCGTGTTATTAATTTTTCATAGTTCCCTTCAATACAGATGAGTGGACAGTACTGCACGACGACGGTAAAAAGCTTTCAAAGAAACTCACTTGCCCTTAGCTAAAATACTGTCTTCATACCTGAACACAAATCAAGGGCGGTTCGAGACATTTGCTCTAGGGGGACCGATCGCCCCCATCGCCCCCTATAACCGTGTTGTTGTGGACCGATTTATATAGCTTTCTCTTTTCGTTTCAGCATGAAAATTTCATTAGCACTCAAATATCGCCAGAATTATTTTATTTATATAATATAAGTTCTTGATCCCGTAAGCATAGTAAAATTTAGTCCCACATCAAATAGGCATTATACTTTTCTTGCTTGTCTTCCTGATGGTGTTTCTCATATAAAGGTCGCTTGAGTTTCATTCAGACTGGACTCGTTGGACTGCAATTTCTTGCAAATTAAATGGTTAAAGAAATTTTCGGGGACTGCTAATTAGGTAGGGTTAATATATGTATAAAATTAAATTAAATATTTGCAGGAAAACTGAATCTGAGATTGATTACCCCGGCTATGATAATTTTCCCAACATACTATTTTTCATCAAAATACCCGGCTTTTGTGAGCTTTCGATCACAAAAAAGTGCAAACATTTTGCTTGTTCTGAAAATTACTTAGTGGTATAATTGTAAATTTTTTTAGAATAATTTATGACTAAAAAATAAACAAAAAATAATAAATATATCAAATAACTTTTTAAAAAACTATCAAGAGTTTTCCATTTAATAAAATATGAAAATTATATTAATTTGTGTATAAAATTTAAGATTTTCATGGTACACAAAGAAAGCAAAGTTAAAGTAAAGTAATTTAATTAAGTATTTTGATAAACTTTGGGAGTTCCAAATTTCATTGTTATTCATTGTAGTGTTAAAACTTAAACTGCCCAGGGGCTAGATTCTACAACTGTGAAAACTTTGCCAGTTCACACGATTTAAAAACACATAAATGCGGAATCCGGCCCCAGATCTTGCTTTCTTTGAATACATTGAAAATTTTAAAATTTATACACAAATTAAATGTAAAATGAAGGGAAACTCTAGAGAGCTTTCGTGATGTATTCCTTAAGTGGAGGGAGAAATTATTTTCAATTTTTTTAATGCGGATTTAGAAGATTTAAAATTTTTCGTTTTTTTTTATTTTTGTATTATCTATTTCATTTGATTATAGTATAAATTTTGATTTATTACAGCTCTAGAGGGCGATCGCCCTGATCGCCCCCGCTGTATCCGCCCTTGACACAAAAGAAGAGTTTGTGGAATGACGCACAATGGTGGAAGCTTTATTAAAGAAACGCCACTGAAAATCTCAATTTTCCCTATGAGGGGATCGTTGAACAACCAACGTTCAAGGTCAGTTTAAGTTTAACAGATTCAACATAAATATTTATGTTATTTGTTTTTTGTATGAAGTGCATATTAAAAAAAAATGTTGTGGTGTTTCTGTTTTGCCTTTATAATGATTATTGCTTTTTCTTTTATGCAGGTTATTTCACTCTTTCCAATGATAACCAGAAGAGCATGAAATTTTAATTCTAATTAATGTCTTGTCAAAGTATGAGTGGTAGTAGTAGTAGGATATAGTAGATAATATTTCATTCATTCATAATTCTTTAGATTTAATTTAATTGACTGATACGAAATTTAAATATCTTTATCTAAAAAATTCTGCTAGCTTTGGTTTGATTAAATGGATTCTGTCCTCTAATTTCAATTCAATTTGGAAATTATTGTAGTCTGTTTTACTTACTGTAGTTCCCCATACATTAAAGTAAAGTTATTTTTTCGCATTATTGTATAGATGCATAGCAGCTACATACATACACAATATTTCGGTAGGTCGGAATAAGTTTATATTATATTTCATTATAGAGATAAAATATAAGTTGTCAATCGCTCCTTTACATTCCATTCTGAATCGGCGTGTACAAATTGCATTTTAGAATAAAACCCGATTCACACCGCCGCGATAGCGATTGCGATAACGTAGCGATAGCGATAACGAATCAACGGCGATAGATCGTTACATATAATTTTCAATCTAAACGCGATAAATCACAGCGATACAAAGAATTTCTGCAGCGTTTGACAAGCGATTCAAATGTCTATCGAAGGATGCTCAATTTTAGTCATATATCGCCAGCTGTGAGATCAAAGTGGATAGTGTAAACTCAAGTGGGTGTTAATGTTAATGTTAAGAGTAGGGGCGACTAGGCCTCCAGGACTTTACGGACACCGCGACCATAGTTGATCTATTGTGCCTTTCGCTATAGTGATTAGGCAAAATCGAGTCTTTTAACGAGCTCGATTATTGCTTTCGGAGTTAGATTGCAGACATTATCTGGAGAGATAAGTTCTCTTCCAGTGATTTGCGTCCTTAGACCTGCAAGTGCTGGGCACTCGCATATAACGTGCATCTTCCTCTTCGCACAGTCGACACAGTTCACTGTCGCATTTGCCTATCTTCTTCAGGAAGTGACGGAAAGGGCCATGACCAGTGACTGCGTTAGCAAATTGTCTGAGCGACTATCTGCTAAGTCCAATAAGTTGACGCGACAGGAAATGAGAAGGATTGAAGAATTTCTTCGCCTTACTCATACCGGGCGCGCTACGCCAAAGGAGATCCAGTTGCCTGTTTTCCCACTTAAGCAGTTCCTTCCTAAAGTGGCTTTTTGGTAGGCCAAATGTCGGATAGCGACCAATATACGGACAATCAACTCCAGTTTTAGCCAGTTCATCCGCTTTTTCATTACCGTCCACTCCTTCGTGTCCAGGGACCCAAACCAAGGTTACTTGGTTGTCCCTAGACAGTAGTTGGAGTTTCGAGTAGCAGCTCCAAACTAATTTCGACTCGGCTTGAGAGGAAAGAGCTAGGAGCGCAGCTTGGCTGTCTGAACAGATGTAGATGTTGGAGTTCTTACAGCCCTTATTTAGGCTTTCCTGAGCTCCAACCTCTATAGCATAGACTTCCACCTGGAAAATGGAAGGTGAGACACCAAGCGGAATGGATAGTTCCATTTCTGGACCAATCACCCCCGCGCCTGTTTTCCCGTCCTTCCGGGATCCGTCAGTATACCAGACCTGGGGCCCGTTGCGGGAGCTGGAGTCCTCTGTCTAGTATCTGGCTTCTTTCATTAACCTCTTTCAAAAGAGAGTCTCTTGGCCATAGTGTCTTTTGCAAGTGGGTGTTGAAAAATGAATTGAAGTCATATAAAAAAAATATTCAATTTTATACGATCTGAATTTAAAACATTATAAAAATATTAGAAAAAAGAACAACGTTGGGGTTGATATTGCCAAGGAGTTGAATACATATTGGATTAGCTTAAGAGTATTCTTCGCGGTTGGTTGTCATACTTAATAACTTCTTTTTACTGGTTTTAGGGTTCCGTACCCAAAAGGGTAACAACGGGAACCCTATTACTAAGACTTCGCTATCCATCCGTCCGTCACCAGGTTGTTTATTGACTGCACGGATACTATTAATTGGAATCTTTTCCATTATATTGCAGTCATAAACTGCAAACTTTGGATATAAGCGCATACGGACCTCTAATGAAATAAGTCAACAGCGCTTGTGACAGTTGGATGAGCAACCATCCAAGTAGCATAATGACAATTTATGATATCGGCAACGACACCTGCTAATATAAAAGCACGATTCACCTTCAACAGAAGTAACACCATCAACGTAGACATGTTCACCGTTGGAACTATTAGACCATTTATTAGGGCAAAGTAAAGAAAAAGGAAGACTGCCATACTAACTGATTCACCTGTGAGAAAAGAATTGGAAGAAATAAAGAAGCAGCTTCAAGGTAAAAAGAAATGTAGGTATAAACTCTAAACATCAGAAAACAAACACATCCCGTTGGTAAAAAGACAATGAGAAGAAGAAAGTTGAATCCAGTTCTGAGGAAGAAGATGTCGAGCGTTTTTGTCATGTGTGTGATTAGCCCTTTTCAAACAGCGTAGCAAAAGAAAAGTGGATCCAATGCACTTCGTGCTATAAGTAGACTCATGATCTTGCATAGATGGGAATAAACTTTATACATGTCAAAATTGTCAGTGAGCTGTCTTCTAATTAAGACCCCATTACGGGATTAGTTGGTACATTTGCATCCCGTTATTAAAATTCTAACCAGAGACATAAATGCTCTGAAAAAGGTTTTGCGTCAATGTTACAGTCAAGTACAATAGTCAAGCTAAGTTTACTGTAAATATGAAGAGAATAGCTGTTTTCTCCTACTCGCTATGATAGAGATTCGAAAAGTGTAGTCAACATACCCGGTCTCCCCTACTACTGAAAACGCTTTTAGTGAGCAAGGATGTTCAACATATGAATAAAATATTATTTTTATGCTTCGGACAATTTAATAGTAAAGTATTCATATTAATAAATATATAAATAAATTATCGTCTTATGAAAATTTCTGAAGATTGTTAAGTACAATTTACCTATTGTGGAAATTTTGTTGTAAAAGTTAAAGTCTATGTTGACTATGAATTAATCTATCAACAATTTCGTGTGAATGCATTTTGTTTCTAAACTGTTCTAGTAGGGAATTTTGTCTAGAAAATATCTGTCAAACGTATTTACCTGTATAGCAGCTCCAGGCAGTTACCAAGAGACGTCATTCAATTAAAAAAACTAGCCGTTGTGCTTTATAAATTACAGATTCACTTTGACATGTTCGTAGTGAAAAATTTTCTTTGCTTCGTACATTAATTGCTGGTGAAAAATGAACGAAAACAAAACATGAAAAGTTGTAGCTGCTTTAAAAATAAAAGAACTGTTAACTAGAATGGAACATTTATATGTTCCAAGGAACGAGGAGTGATATGAAATTTTGTATTAGCAAATATCAAATCCTTCATCATTACGTCGCGATTCCCACAGCATTCTTGAAGAAGGGCCAACACAATTGCAAATTCCAGAAAGAATTTAAGGGGCAGAAGTTAAGGGAAGAGGAATTTATAAATGCTTCTAATACAGAAACAGAAGAAAATTAATATGGCGATTGTACAGGGTGTCCAGTAAGTGGAGTAATATCCGAAGGCTACGCACAGGTCATGCTTAGATGAAAAAGAATTGTATCGGGTGGGAGTGGGTGTGGAGGTAGGTCCTAACGAGTCCGAGGTATCGCGACTTTAAGATATTTCGGTATGGTTTTATAGATGACCCTGTAACTTTGAACGCTGTACCCTATGATGATGATTTAAACTTTCTTATATAGATAATCGTTGGACCTTTCCAATGGTCTACAAATATTTTCACTCCACCTCTCGGTTTTGAAGTTATGGTTCCATAAATTTGAATTTCGGAATTTTTACAATTTTTATATTGAATTTAAGAAGCCCGAAAGCTTAACTTTAAAATGGCTTATCACATTTCATACCCAAAATGTAAACTTTCTGCCCTTTTTGCACTTTTGCTTAAACATATCTTGCGAAAATGGCTGAAAAAGTTCAATAACTGCCAGCAAGTAGGCAATTATCTTTTGGAAATAATATTTTTGAGCCATTTTTGCTGGATATGTTTAAGAAAAAGTGCAAAAAACGCAGACAGGGTTACATTTTCGGTTTAAAGCTAAGCCTTTGGGCTTCTTAAATTCAATACGAAAAATTGGTATTGATGACGTATTTTTTGATGAAAATATTAGTTAACTAAAAAAAAGAAAACGTCAAAATTCGGAAATTTTAACTTTGTTGAGCCATCATCACCATAGGGTGTAATGTTCAGAAGGTGATCTATGAAAATATACCAAAATATCATAAAGTCCGGCTATCTCAAAAACCGATAGGATTCCCCTCCCCCCACTCTAAATTTTTTTGCTCGTCTAAGCATGACCACTACTTAAGGGACACCCTGTATATTTAAATTTATTTATTAACTTTGTTTACATCAAATTTTACGTTGACCATTATTCCTAAGAATAAAATATCAGAGGTAACTAATTTTATCTAAAAAGTAGAAATTATGATGAACTGTTGAAAATAGCTACGAGTAGTTATCTTCTCCATTGTCATAATCAGTTGTGAATCTGATTCGATATTTTCCTCTATAAATAATAATAATAAATAAATAAATAATAAAACTTGCTTCACCAAAAGTCACCTGGTTTTTCCTTTTAAGTTGAATTTATAAAAATTGTCTCTTTGTCTTGTTTTAGTTTTGTCTAAAATTTATGTTAGAACTTTGAGGTCTATTATTTTGGATATTATAATTTGAGGTGTGTTACATTATGTGATAAGTATCGTCCATAGAAAACAATGCCTTCATTGTTAACCTAATTAGAACTGTTAAATCCATTTTTTACCAGTGCAAGATTTTTCCAATTCTAAATTCTAAAAACTCTTCGAATATGTTGTTGACATCCCAGAAAAAGTTTTCAAATAAAGCCAATCAACAAACGATAGATTTTGTTTAAATCAACTCACTCGAACCAGGAGCACAATCAACCAAATTTAAGAGAATTTTGTAGAGACAGAATCATTTCAACAAGATCTCTTTATAAAAAGATCCAGAAAGGAAACAAAAGTAATATGTGATTTTTATTTTTAATGATTCCAATGAGGTGCGACGGAACAAAAATATTTAACTACTTAAAAGACAGAAAATGACATGACACCTACTAAGGCTTTAGTTTTTTAAATCCTACCCGATGCTGATATTAAATCGATACAAAAATCACTTAAACCCGACTGACGGAACAAGAATGGTTAAAAACGAATTATTTTCAAATATTTTAACATAACTGGTTAATTTCCATACAAAGTACGCATCTTGATATTTGTATCGAACCAAATTCAGTTTAATGCATTTATTTAACTATTTGTCTATCTTTTTCTAAGGAATTTCACAGTGTCTATATCTGTGAACACCTTTTTACGTTAAAAAAAAAAAAGCAAACAAAAAGCACAAATTTGACCTTCTAAAGTGGAAACTGTCATGTCACTGTTAGTCACTTCAGTCTGTTTCTAAATTTTTCAAATTCCAAAAGCGTTTTTTTCTCATACTGGCGAAAAGTGATAGATTCTTGAAAGAAGTAATTATTTTAGCTACAATATGGAAAATACAGCAACCGTTTCAAGTATAAAAAGAGGGAGTAGAAAATGTAAACGTTCAGTTCGAAAAGCATCAGCTAAAAGGAATGAAAAGTACGTTCAAACTTACCAAATACTTACATGATCTAGTGTGTGTAATATTTGTTGGATTGTAATTTTATGTTAAACGTGTTATTACATCGTTTTTACAGGTATAAAGAGAAAAACCTGTTATGTATTGGATTCCAAGCCACATGCAAACGCAGGGGTCAGAAACTAAAATGAAGACAATTTACTGTTGAAGGTTGAAGACTTATTACATCTGCGTAAAAATTTCTTCAAGAATCAGACTAAACCAAAGCAAAACGTTTTTCTGACAAGATATATACCTACATACCATCCAATTCGTGTTCGTACTACGGCTGTGAAAAAGCGGCGGTTAAGTTGTACATATTACCTCAAACTCAAAAACAAGAATGTTCCAGTATATGCAATTTTTTTCCAAAAGATGTTTGACATAAAAAAAAGACGACTAAGAAGCATTGAAAAGTTACTACATGAAGGTGCAGTACCAAAGGAAAATCGAGGAGGTAACTCGTAAAAAAGAAAGTGTTAGCAATTATATTAAAAATCTCCCACCCCAGGAAAGCCAATACAACAGGGAAAAATCATGTCGAACAAATCTATCTTCAGACCTAAACAATTATGGGATTTATATAATAGTTCAGTTCGTGTTGAATTACTAGTGAAACGCACTCTGTTCACTCACATTTTTTTGCCAGATTTCAATATTGACTTTGCATCTCCAATCCTCAGACACATGTTGTGCATGCACATTGTTACAAAATAGTCTGAAAAAAGAAATAAATACAGATAAAAGAGCTCAAATAATAGTACAAAAAAGAATACACAAGCTCCGTGCCAATGCTTTTTACACTCACCTTAAAAAACATGTACCAACACGTAAAATCCTTTGTTTTGACAAGTCTTAGTTTTGCCTAAAACACCAATACAAGAGGCACTCTATAGTCCCTAAATAATTTTTGTATTGTGAACACTGATTCAAACAATCCTGATTTCTACTACTGCTGGAACGAGACTAAAGCTGGCTGGGGATCAGAAGTAATTGGATCTGCTCTCCTCAACCATTTAAATTATCTTGAATTTCCAAATGATACTGAGTTGCTGCGACTCTTCTGTGATGGTTTTGGAGGGCAGAATAAAAACTGCCATATAATCTATACACTAGGATTTTGGCTTCGAAGCAAATCGCCAAATTCAATCAAAGAAATTCATATATTTTTCCCTGTCCTTGGCCATAGTTTTTTGCCTGCAGATAGAGCCTTTGGCAGGTTTGAGAATGAGCTTAAAAAGAATACACTTCTAACTACGCAGAAAGAAAATTTCAGTATATTTGAGAAGCATGGAAAAGTGCATAAATTACATAAAAATTGCAATCTATATGATGTCAAAGCTATGGAGCAAAATAATTACAAAAAATCAATGGTGTTCAAAACGGAATAATGATTTTAAAATGAGTGGTTTTGAAAAGTTTGTTTTTGAATGTAATTAACAATTTAACACTTTACCAAAACGAGGCAAAACACACCCAAGGAATCTGAAAGAGAAATGTCCGATGAGAGTCCTAAGTCAGGAGAAAAAAGGGATGCAACAAATTTATTCGTGAGGATTGGACTGAACTACAGGAGCTATACTGGTTCAAAGAAATCTTGGAAAGGACTGAAGGCGTTGTGTTTAATAATGACAATGAAGAAGATATGAGTAATGACTGCAAGTTAGGAATGCACACAATGTATCGATACATCGATAACATCGATGTTTCTTGAAAAATATCCGATTTTTTTATATCGATTTTTGTCTTCAGGCATATTTACCAACATCGATATTTTATACTTAACACATCGATATATGATATGACATTTAAACTTTTGAACTAACAGCTAATTACAGTGGAAAAGTAACTCGAGAGTTAAGAAATTGTGTAATCCCGGCAACACAACGTATTAATGTCTGGACGTAGATTCTGATATTTTATCGTACTTTAATGTCAGAATGTACGACAAAATGAAATGAACTTTTCCACTGCTTTTTTATGTTATTATTCAGCTCAGCAAGCCTTGCATTATGTAGAAGGGACTGAAAATGACACTTCACATTACAAATTCCAAAAATATTTTTCAAATTTAAGCACTTGTATTGCCCTAAGTTGGTGTAGAATATAAATTTACGACAAATTTTGTGGTGAAATGTCAAAATATGTGACAAAAATATACGCAAGCTACGACAAAAATCAGAATCATCATCCTGAAATGAAGATCATATAAATGTGAATCATCGAAGCATACATTGAGAGTTGTGGTAAAAGGCTGAACTACAATAGAAGTATACGTAAGTACATTTACTTACGTAAAGCCAACGCGCTCTTTAATTTAATAGGCGTACACAAATTAACTTTAACTCGTGTGAGGGGAACTTTCGTTAAGTTTAAATATCCAATTTTCCATAAGTATAGTGCCCTAAGAATCGCTCATTCCACCGTAAGAACGCAATGTGTCCAAACAATTAAATTATTACTAGATGATTAAAAGTGAAATGTAAAAATTAAAATGTGATAAAAATTGTATTGCGAATTAATAGAAAACACAAATCTTCAATTAAATCAACATCCACTTGTTAATTTCTTTTACCACTTTTTAAAATTGAAAACATTAAATATCAAGATAATGACTTTTACGGAATGTGATATAAATGGTTTTCCAATAAGAGGAGTTATTTTGATATTCACAGAAAAATGCCATTTTTTGAGATAAATGATCGGATCTTTATTTCATTATAAAGAGGAACGCCGTTAATAATGGAAAATAATATTAGCCAAATGACCACCACGACCACGCCTACAGGACCATATCCTTTTCATGAAATTTGCCATAACCAAATCGCAAAGTAGCTGCCCTATGTCTTCGATAGCCTCACGTCTTGAATCGACGCTGGCCTGTTGGCGTAGACCTTCTCTTTCACGTGGCCCCAAAGGAAGAAGTCGCAAGGTGTTAAGTCACAAGATCTCGGTGGCCAATTGTGATCACCTCGTCGAGAGATAACACGGTCCGGAAACTTTTCCCGTAAAAGATCAATGGTTTCGTTGCTTGTATGGCACGTAGCGCCGTCTTGTTGAAAGTAAACGTTGTCCAGATCAATACCATCTAATTGCTGCTGTTGCTCCAGCCTCATTTTCGAAAAAGTAAGGTCCAATGACCCCGCGGGACCATAAACCGCACCAAACAGTCACACAGATGCGACAATTTTGCTTGTTGACGAAGCCATCGAGGTGGAAATGGGCCTCATCACTCAAGATGAGTTTTCGATGGAATTCCGGATCATTTTCATCCATTTCAAGGACCCAATCAGCAAAGACTCGACGTTGTTGATGATCGGCCGGCTTGAGTTCTTGTGTTAACTGAACTTTATAAGCCTTAAGACCCAAATCTTTATGCAAAATACGGTGTAATGACGTTTGTGGAATGCCTAATTCCAAAGAACGACGAGGAATGGACAAACCTGGGTTTTCTTCAACACTTTCGGCTACAGCAGCAATATTCTCGGCTGTTCTTGAGCGACGTGCACGGGTTTTATTCTTCACATCACTAACTTGTCCCGACAGCTCGAATTTTTCTACCAATTTCTGTATTGCGGTCCGACAAGGTTCTTCACGACGACCCAAAAATGTTCGAGTTTTACGAACCGTCTCTGCCACATTTTCACCATTTTTATAGTGAATTTTAATAATTTCAATGCGTTGTTGAATCGTGTATCGTTCCACTTTTATTAATGGCGTAGTTTCTACTTGTCAAATGTAAAAAAATGACAGCTCCAAAAGTGACATCTACCGAAATAGCGGGCTAATTAAAATAACACCTCTTATTGGAAAACCCTGTATATTTAGGCTAAAAATATCAATTTTTCGTAAGTAAACCTCAGTGTCGTTCAAGTTCGTAAAGTTATTTACTTCTATTGTAGTTCAGCCTAAACAAAGCCGAATGTCGACACATGTCCAGCCCTTCAATTTTATACGTAAAAATGAAATGGTCAATAATTTTCAGTTTTAGTGAAATTACTCATGCAAAAAAATTTTACACAAAGAAAATTCTGATTGGCTTTGCTCCACTGAATAATTTTTACTGCATTACACGGAGAGAAATCGTTTTCCGAAAAAAGAGTATATTCATTTCTTAATCTAAGAAAATGGGAAAATATCCTTGAAATGAAAACAATATTCTTCAATCAAGTAGTGTTTTTCAAAAATGAGTAAAACTTTCTAAAACGTTAATCAGGGTTAAAGCCAAGTTTCCTTACACAAAGCAAACAATTTTATTGATTGCCCTTGCTTGACTTCGAGCAATGTATGCTTAAATTGAACAAAAAGAATAAGTTAGAAGATTTTTTTCCTAAAAACAAGAATAATTTACTAACATATAAATATATGATTTTTTTAAAAAAAAATCATTTCAAATTCTTAAATCTAATAAATTGTGAATGTATCCCAATAGCCCTGAAATAAGAAAATTATTTCTAATTCTGAGAACAAAATTACATGAACCAAGAAAAAAATTGAATTAAGTTTTTTTCATTAAACTGAAAAGAAGAAAATTTCCAGAAGTATTTACTTAATCGCAGCAGCATTATGTTCCAGGAACTATAGTGAGAGTAACGATATTTACTCGTATTAAGGAAACAAAGAATTGTTCACTATTTCATTTGTTTCTTTCAAATGTTTGTTTACTCATTCAAGAAAACCTGCATTACTTTAAATCAGATGAGGGTGCATATTCAGAGCTTTGTAATTTCCATCGTAGTCTTGTTTCAAATGTGGTCAGGAAAGGTAGTGCTAAAATTAGCCCACTTACTTCTTTCCTTTAATGATATTAACAAAGAATATAGTTTAGAAAATCTTATTTCTGATATTACAGAAGAAAAGTATTACGAGTTTCTTGAATTATCATTCCATAATATTAATATTAATAAGATTATAACCGCTTCTCACATTATTTATAAAAAAAAAAAAAAAAATCTCGAAAATAAATTCTCATTTTATGTGTTATTTTGTTGAAAGAAATTTGGAGAAATATTCCTTGCAAGAAATACACAATTTTTATGAAAAGCCTCTTCAAATCCATACATTACCTGATGGAAGAAAAATGTTTAAATCGAATATTATATAATATAAGAAATATGTGAACTGAAAAATATTTAATATTTAAAAATATTTAATATTTAATTTAATATTAATTAATTAATATTCAAAAACACATTAATTTTGAATATTCGAAATAAAGTTTTTTGTCTATGAAGTTCATTTGTCATCTTCTGAATATAACATCAAAACAACAACAAAAAATCTTTGTGTTTAGAAAACAATTCTTATTTTAATTTTCGTTTGAAATTAATTGGGATCGAACTTATGCGAAATTTTAGTTGAATTGAAAATGTTAAGGTTGAAAGTTTAGATTCTTTAATAAATATCGCCTATTCATTTGACTAGATTTCATTTCGATCAGATACAAGTAAATTTTTCTTAAACCTACTAGCATTACGATTTCTACTTCAGTGAGAAAACTTTTCCAGAAAGAAGAAAAGTTCTTCTAACGACAAGAAAACCGTAGATCTAATAGAAGCCAAATTTAATTAATAAATGAAGAAACAACTCTGGTATTAAGAAAAATTCTTGTTATAATCAGAAACTATTTACTTATACAACGAAATCGATTTGCTACAAACACGAACATTTTACACGAAGTCATCATAATATATACTTAAAATTATCGAATTTGAGATATTTAAAGTAAATCTTTTCCGAGAATAACGAAAAGTAGATTACATTTAAGCAATTATGTTCTTAGGATATACAACCTTTTCTCATTTTCTGTCTACAAATTTACTGCGATTAATCAAAATTTGATATAATTTAGAAAATATGTTTACCACTATTAATCTGATTTTTCTATATTCAGTTTGAATAAGAGGAAGCAATTTGTTTTCTTGTATGTAGAAAATATCCGCTAGGCTAAAAATCGCACCTAACTTTCCTTGATACATATGGTACAGAGCTTATTCCCAGTAAATATTTCGCTCAGTCTACATAGCCTAAATGGTTCTAAGAATTTATGATGTGATTAACTATGCGAAATACTTCGAAAAGGAATGCAGAATGGTTATGTATATTATTTTAGAATTCTGTTAGATTTTTTAAGTATGCATCTATTCCCTTTCAACGAGTAATCCCGTTCTTTTGCGGGAAACACCTTACCTTAAAGATTCTGTTACAATTATTGTTCATTATCTTATTTTATATGCAATAAACAATTCGATCTCATAACCGAATTGATAAAACCCGTTTTACTTTAGCGAGAAGGAAAAATGGAGTCGCAAACATCAGAGATATCTCGGTATCTTAAAAATTCAACAGAAGAAACCTGGCAGATAATCCTATAGTTTTTTGGCAAAATATGAAGGAATCCAATCCTATCCTATCCTAGGCTAAAATATTTGCCCATATCGTAACAACCTCCATTCCATTAGAAAGGCTATTCTCAAAGACGGGCCAAATACTTTATTAGCAGAGAAATCGGCTAAAGCGGAAGAAGTTATCCAAACTTTTATTTATGAACAGTCTTGATGAAAATTATTGGCATACTTGAAGTATTTTTCTCTAGTATGTTGATTATGTTTGCCTCGATAGCTCAGTAGCTCAGTTGGTAAGAGCGCTGGCTACCTTCCCTGGGGTCTTGATGAATAAATAAATAAATAAATAAAATCATGTACATACGTATTACTATAAGAAAATCTAAAATTAATTTGGTCTTTTATTTCCAGCAGTTGTAACATGATTGTTAAACTGAACTTTACTTTGTCGCAATTCTGTAGTTAATTACGAATTATATATGAAACATACTAAGTATATGTTTGCAGAAGTAAAATATTTTTTCATTTACGAAATTTTTTAGTTTTGTATCAAAACATCGATGTTTTTTGTTCGATGTTTTAATTTAACGACATCGATGTATCAATGTATCAATTCAATTCAATTCAATTCAATTTATTCAACAATAGGCATTGTACAAATGAGAATAGAAATTCTTTTGTGTTGTACAAGTTAAGACAATATAATTAATAAGATAAGAAGAAATCTTATACTATAAAGTTACACTAACTTACAGCTAGACCTACAAAACTACAAAGCTAAGAAATAATAAGAAAAAAAAATTAATTAAAATATAGAATTACTCTAGGAAGAATAGTAAATCAATGCATTTTGATTGAAGGTGGTCAATGTACTTGACAAAAGCGATCTTCGCAACGAAGCTGGCAATGAGTTCCACAATTTGATAGCTTGGATGAAAAACAGGCGTCTACTAACGAGGTAATTAGCATTAGGCAACATATGAGTCATTGTTCGGCTGGACCGAGCGAACGTAAGTAAGTCGAACAGGTATTTAGGTTGCGCAAATTTGATAATTTTAACCACATATGCAATCAGTCGAAGCTGCAAGTAAGCTTCAAGAGTACAACCGAAGACTGAAAAAGCATGTTGCGAAACATGATCAAATCTACGAAGGTTATATATATACCTAATCATGGAATTAAATGTAAGCATCCTTCAGCAGACAGAATCAAGCCTACCATATGTAGATCTCACACCCATATGTTATTAAGGGAACCAGTAGTGTCCGCACTAAATGCAATCTGGTTTGAGTAGGAGTAAAGGAGCCTGTGACCCAAAGCGAATGGAGACCACCGTAGATTCTACGTATGATAAACTTAATGTGATCGTTCCACTTCAGGGTCTTATTAAAAATTACGCCGAAATTACGAACCGATTCAACATATGGAATTAAGTTGTTATTAAGAATGATCGGAGGGAAGTACGACGTGTCAATAGAAGTCTTGTAAATAACCAAAGCCTTCGATTTCACTGGATTGATGAGGAGATTGTTTAGGATGGTCCACTGGTGGATTCTCTCGAGGTCTTCATTCAAACAGCTAATGCCATCCTCAATTAAACCAATAGGCCTAGATAGTTACGCCTGCACATCATCTGCAAAGAGGTGCATTTGACAATGCTTAGGACAGGTAAAAATATCATTTATGAACATAGAAAAGAGTAATGGACCAAGGATTGATCCCTGAGGAACCCCAGATATAACAGAAAGTGGAGATGAATACCTATCGGCTGAAAACACCATTTGCATACGATGAGTAAGATAGGAATAGACAAATTTTGAAGCCTGCACCGAGAGTTGAAAACTATCAACCATTTTCTTGCAAAGCAGTGAGTGATCAACAGTATCAAAGGCCTTGGAAATATCAAGAAAAATTAAACCCGTAAATTTATCCTCATCAAGAGCTATCCGAATATCGTTAGTCACCTTGAGCAAAGCAGAGGTACAGCTATGGTTGAGTCGAAAGCCAGACTGAAAATCATGTAACAAGTTATGAGCAGCAACGTGTTCAGTTATTTGAAGAAAAACTACTTTTTCAAATACTTTGGAAAGAAAGGGAATAATGCTAATCGGACGATAATCAGTATGAGAAGAGCCTTTGGGGATTGGTAGGAACTTTGAGAGTTTCCAGTAATTGGGAAACTGGCATCTCATAAAGCATGTATTGCAAATATGAGCGAGAGGTGCAAGAAGATGAGGAAGTAGAATACGGATAAATTTTGGATTAATGCCATCGATACTCGTTGCATTTGACTTAATACTGCAAGCTGCATTAAATATGTCAACTTCGGTAACGCGATTGATCATTTAATTACTACAGCGATGTTTTTAAAATTTTGTGCATCCCTACTGTAAGTGTCTTCAGCCAGAAGTGGAAGCTGTAAGAGTATAAGGTGAAACGTAATGTTTGATATGTTTCTCTGAAATAAATAACATTTTCTGTGAAATAGTGTATTTATATTAGAGTCTATCAATTTCAAGTGCTAATTGTTAGAACAAAATTAATTCAGTACATGTTTGTTTGTAACAAAATTAGTTAATTACTTTGGGTTGAATCAAAATCGGTTATCTTAATTTAAAAAAATCTATATATCCTGTATTCAAATAGTAATTTTTTTTTTTTAGAGCATCTCAGACAATGTCTATTTTTTTTACTATTTTTCTTATCAAAAAGTAAAATTCAAAGAACCTGCTTCATCCGGGAGACTGCTCTTACCGCTGAGCTAACAATACAAGATACCTTTTCTTCTTGTATTTCTTAATTTTTCTAATCTATTAATTAAGCAGCAAAAGTATTCAGCTAGCATTCTCCAGTAACGATGAAAACGTACAAATAAATAGCCAACTTTGTCAATTTATTTATTGTCCAATTTCATATATGACCGATTTTGAAAATTGTGATTTCGTGTCTCGTATGGGACAAGATATTGAAGTAAATAAAAAAAAAACAAAAAAAAAAACCTAAATTTCATGGCAAAATTATGGGCGAAATTAGCATATATGAATATCTATTGCTAGTTAGAAGAAATCTCCCGACCCATAATCAATTGATTCAAGTTTTATTCAGTGAGACCTTAATGCCTAATTGGAGTGTATACCTAAGAATTCATCGAAAAATGTCAGCGTTCGAATTTATAATCATTAACTATGAGTTAATTCTCACATTGGCTTTCTTTACGGGGAGACAACTGTGTTGAACTCGAAAGAAATTGATTTTTGGGAAGTTGGTTTGAAAAATTTTATGGTTCATTCCCTTTCATTCGTGACTTCTCGGAGTCATAAAACTCGTGCCATTATCAGTATTTTTCTATTTGTCTGGCTGCGAATCGTCTGTCTATCGTCTGCTTGTATATACCTTGCTGACCGTGCTTTGTTCCGCAGCCTTATTTCAGTCAGTATAGACACCGGCTGAGTGAAAGAAGTTACTCAAGGTCACTAAACTGCTTACTACTACAAGCATTGTTGATAACTTACTTGAATGCTTTCGCTCAAGATGATTTATTTTTCGCTTGTGGGTAGTATAAAAAGATTGGGCCCCTTTTTAACGAAAAAATGTTAGAAAAAATAAATTAATAATAAATGTAAAACCTGTTATTTTTTATTTTTCATTTTAACAATTGGTTTTTTTTCGAGAAGTAGGCTTATGTGATATTTACCCATTTGCGAAGCACTAAAATACCTCGATCACCAGTTTCAGAAACTCCAATTAGGCTACAAACTCAAATTCATTTATTTATTTACAACATCTACACACTTAAAGGCTTTCTTCTTATGTGTAGGTAAAATTAAGATAAATAATTTGCTGTACTATGAGCTGGAGTAAACAGAAGAAAACAGAAGGGAAAAAAATAATAATAAAATAAAATAAAGTAAAAACGCTAAAACTATATCTACACAATAATAATATAAGACAAATAAATTAAATGTCTGGTAATTACTAAAATTAGAAAAAGGATTAACAAAATATTTATCTAGCCCCAGAAATCTGATCTTCAAAAGTGAAGTATTCCGCATGTTGGTAACATTAATGAAAAATCTCTATGTTCAGTTATTTGAAAACTAAAACTTGGCATATTCAACACCACTGTTCTAAGTACTAGACCGAGAAAACAATAATTTTTCAAATAGATATGTAGCTAGGCACCTTTTTTACAATTAAATTGTACAAAAAAAAAATTACCCTGGAATCAACATACCCTTTTTAGGTGCACACAAAGGCGGATTTTATATATGAAGAAACATGGTCATATCGTCAAGTAGCGAACAGCCGAATTGAAAGCGACAGTGAGTTTTCTCTGCGACAAGGAATCCCGCTAACGAATCAATTCACTTCCATAGGTTATCGAAGGAGCAATCAGTTATTTCACTAACATGATCATTGTATTTTGAGGAGTAACGAAGGAAGCAACGGAAAGTTTACGAAGCATTGCGTAATTCTTACACACAATACTGTTGACATGGTCAGACGACGTAAGTGTAGTTTTAAAAATGATGCCAAGATTCTGTCCAGACCTGCTGTATAGAATAATAGTAATATCTAACATCACTTCAGAAAAGTCTATGATTTCGAGATTATTTCTATACAAAAGAATTTCTTTAGATATCGATCCATGGTCATCATTCAATCTACGTACCGAACAAAGAAAACAGTAAAGCCCCGAGGATTGACCCCTGCGGAACACCACTACATACAGGCAAAAATTCAGAGGAATACTCACCACAGCAGACCTTTTGCTTTGAGTTTTCCAAATATATCCAAATAAGCCTGCAAGCACCACTGGAGAAATTAAACAATCTTTTAAGCTTGTATTCTAGTAGTGAGTGAATAAACTTTTTCATAAGCGTTGGAGAATTCTAAAAGAGAAATAATAGTTATCATATTACAATTCATAGGCAAGCAAATATCATTATAGATATGTGTTTAGGTCTATATAAGCCTCAAAGATGATGTACAAGCTCCTAGATTCGCAGCATCCCGGGATATAATGGTGCGCAAGTCGAGGGAGGTCGAGTATGCTGCGTTTGACCGCTAGGAGTCATTTATGTTTTTAAATGCATTCATAATTTAATATCCTTCTTTACAATGTAAAATTACATAGGATATACATTGCTTGCCATTCTCCACGTATGCATGTAAGATCTATTTGCTATCGGAATATTTTTGCAAGTTCTTTTAATATACAACCATTCCACACGAAAACGATCAAATTTTGAATGTTTTAGACCCGACCATCACAAGTTTGGATGAAGCTTTCACAGTTTGTAAGGAATACGAAAAGAGCTCACCTAGATTTTTCGTTTCCTCTAACATGCTCCAACAACCCCTGCTAGGGACGTTAGAAATTTTGTGATTTTATGATGAAACCAAAGATTCTATAATACAAACATATTGCAAGCACATTGTGTAGTTTGATTTCAGTGAAAAGTAATGGGGAATTTCCGAGATCCCACCTCTGTTGAGCAATTATTAAAACTTCACTCACATCGTATACGGCCTTCACTAGTGTTGAGCATCACAGCCGGGACCTGATGGAGAGAAGCCCTCAATTTTTTCTTAGAAATTTACTGGAAATATTTTGATTGGAATTCGTATGCATTTGGTCGTCAACAGGTGCTTGAGGGGCGGCTAGTTAAGCAATAAGCAACATACAAATTCTAATGAAAAAATATCCAGTAAATTTCTAAGAAAAAATTGAGGGATTCCCCAAAAAGATTTGTTGGGTGTGAAACACTGTGGAGTTTCAGATATTCAATTCTGTTTTAGAAAATTAAGTTCTATCGATAGGCTATACCATATGCCTGCATTGTATTATAGAGTCTTTGATGAAACGTCATTTTCAAAAATTCATATCTCAAGAACGGGCAAGCGTTTTTTTTTCTGATTCAAACGGCAAATGCATTGTCATAATAAAATACGGCAGTACAGAACGACATATTCTGTTGTTAATAATAGCATTCTTTTTGCTATGGTGTTCGGCCTCGTTTTGGAGATATAAATCTTCAAAGTGACCGTATATACACAAAGTAACGCAATATGGGAGAACTACTATATGATGTATGGTGACTTTGAAAATTCATATCTCTAAAACGATACCTAGCTCAACCGGAATTTTTGCACAGACACATTTAGATAGCTAAGGCTTATGGCTCCCAAAACAAAATATATTAAAAAAACTACTACTATTTTTTTTTATACTAACACTATTATTAAATGGTTTTTGGAAAGGTTATTTTCAGGAATACACCGATCGTTCTGTTGAAAGAGTATTTAATTTTCTAAATTATTGCTCGACGTTTCGGGCCCAAATACGGCCCTTCTTCAGGAGCTTTATATGTATTATTCATATATGAGTTCAAGTTTTTTTTTTTGTAAAAAATTCTAAATATAAATATTTTAAATACCTTATTTCTGTCTACGGAGCGTATAAATAGTTCTTAAAGATAATACTAAATAACACATAAGTAACATGGAAAATAAATTACAGTAAAAGAAAAATAGATTATTAATAAATTAAAATAGACTTAGAACAGAAAAGACAATTAACTGGTTACGAGGACAATAAGCGGTCGTTGAGAAAGTGTTTAAAAATTGTATGACTAATACTACAGTTTTAGTTTGTTCTATATGTATTTGTAGTCTTTGTTTATTAGTTCTGTGTCCTGCCTTAAGTTTATAACTTTGCTTTTGTTAAGGTATATGTGGCATGCTTCTTTAAGTTCACGTTTTTTCTATTATTTTCTATGTCGATTATTTTTATATTGTCGAAGGATAATACATGCCCTGTGTCTATTGCGTGGGACGCTAGTGCGGACCGTGGTGCTTGTTTATTAACCTAAGCTTTATGTTGTAATAATCTGGTTGTAAGCTTTTTTAATGTTTGTCAAATGTATGCCGTGTTGCAGTTCTCACATTTGACCTTGCATATAACGCTGCTTTTTTTGTGTGGATATCGGATCCTTCGTTTTTGTGTAATTGTTGTTTGGTTTAGTTATTGGCTTGAATGCTATTTTTATGTGATTATTCCCGTTTTTAATGATTTCGCGATTTTTTAGGGACAAAGGGTATATGAACAGGATTGATGTGTAAATAGGATTAGTGTTATCCAGTCTTATTGTGTTGTCGGGGTGTATGCTAAATTATTGAAATGATTATTTCTTACCGCTCTTTTTATTATTTTGTGGATTACATGCAATGTATAGTTATTTTTTATTAATATATCTGTAACGATTGTGGTGTTTTTTTGTGAAAATTTGTTGTGACTCATTTTAAAGATTTTCTTTGCGAGGGTTTGGGCTGTATTTATTTTAGTATTATGCAGGTGATTTGAGTAATAATTTAAAATCCTATTAGAGCTACAAGGTTTGCAATACCAGACTGTTATAATGCTCTGGTTTCTTGTTCTATGTAATTGCATGTCAAGGAACGGGATGCTGTTATTACTTTATTTTTTCACTGTAAATTTGAATCGATGGTGTATATTATTGAAGGTATGGGTAAAAATAGCTTCTAAGTCTTTGGGTATAGCGCAGGTGATGTCGTCGACATATTTTCTTAGAAATGTTCGTACTATTTCGAGTTTCTTTAAGGCTTCCTCAATTATATGATCTAACGCCATTTCTGCCAAGATGTCTGAGAGCGGGTTAGCCATCGCTAGACCGTATTTTTGTTTGTAGAATTTATTATTGTATGAGATAGAAGTAATTACATTCCATTACACAGAAAATGACTAATTGTTTAAATAGATCTTTGTCTATTGGTGTCAAGGTTTCTATAGTTCACCATTTCATTTCGATGTTTTTTAGAGCTAGTTCTATGTCGACATTTGTGTACAACGAATCTACATCAATTAAACTAAACAACAATTACATAAAAACCAAGGATCGGATATCCACACAAGAAAAAAATAGCGTTATATACAAGGTTAAGGTCTATTCTGTTCTAGGTCTATTTAAATTTATTAATAATGCATTTTTCTTTTACTGTAATTTATTTTCCATGTTGCTTATGTGTTATTTATTATTATATTTAAGGACTACTTATATGCGCCGCCGTAGACAGAAATAAGGTATTTAAAATATTTATATTTAGAATTTTTTAAAAAAAAACTTGAACTCATATGTGAAAAATATATATACAGCTCCTGAAGAAGGGCAGCACTTGGACCAGAAATGTCGAGCAATGATTTAGAAAATTAAATGCTTTTTCAACAAAACGATCGGTGTATTCCTGAAAATACCCTTTCCACAAAATCCGTCATTTAAGTAACCCGATCAAAAACATAAGGCCAGCTAGAAACCTATCAGCTGAAATTTCAAATATTATTAACAAGTAAAAACGCTTGAATTGCTCTAACACCAGTTTTTATAAGACCCTAGATGAATGTTCGTTTGTAATTTCGTATACCCATCTACGCAGGTTTGATTTTTGAAGTGGTTTATCGCATATATTTCAGAACGGTTCGTCGGACAGAAAAAATTAATATAACCAATTTTATAGGATTTCGTATTCTGAAGACGTTTTTAGTACAATGAAAATGTCTAGCACTGATATGTAAAAAACCTAAATTTTTATATGGCAACACCAAGAACGGGTTGCCTGAGTTAGTCCATTTTTAAAATTTTACACAATTTTAAACAACATGCACCAAATTTCAGCACTCTAAGTCGACGCGTTCTCAGGCAGTGTCCAAATATATAGCGGAAAACGAAATATGTGTATGGCAACCCCACAAAGAGTTGTCCGATTTGTCTCATGCTCAATCTTAATTTCACTTTTTTTAAGAAGTCCGTGTACAAAATTTCAGATCTCTAACTATACACGTTCTCGAATTATCGTGCACACAGACAGACAGACAGACAGATGGTCGGACGGATGGACGGACGGACGGACGGACGCACAGACGTACATGCAAAAATCAAAATAACGTTTAACATTATCATCACTATTTCTGTGCGTTACAAACGGAATGACAAACTTAGTATATCCATAAATTTCATCTAGGGTATAAAAATGTTTTTATTTAGTTTTGTTTGGCAAATGAATCTGAATCAGTTTCTTCATTCTTGAGATATGATTTTGTGAAAATGGCGTTTCATTATAAACTTACAAATGTTCTGACCCCCTATGGGGCGGGAGCGCGGCGGCGTGGTGGGGGAAACTTAATATCTGGGTGAACTATTTTCGTATTCCATACAAACTGTGAAAGCTTCATCCAAATCGGAAATGTTTTGGTCCAAAATTATTCCAAAGGGATCGTCGTTTTCATTTGGAGTGGCTGTGTTATATGGATTAAAAATTTATATCTCGAAAATGAAGTCGAACAATATTGCAGCTTTTTGTACATACATAAATGAGGCCTTTAGCTGCAAAATAAAAATATAAACAACAAAGTGCTAGTAAATAATATTATTTTTTGAAAGAAAATACTATTATTAACAGCAACAAAAATTCGTTTTCTTTTTTTTTTCTTTTTTTTTTGTGAAAAATATAATAAGTCTGTTCACGTACTCGAATTTGTGTGAATACGTTAGGACATTTTCACCCAAAAGCACCGAAACTCTGTTCACGTACTCAGAAAATGGGGGGGAAAAATGTAGACGTCACACTTCCCCTTCAATAAAGTTTTAGCCCAAAACCACCCAAAGAACAACTCTGGGTAACTTTTGTAACAACTGTCAATTGCAATCGAGAATTGTCAGTTCGATTTTAATTATTTATTCACAAGTCAAAAATGGAAAGTGCGGCAGAATTTGAAATTGATGTGCACTGTTCGCCCAGATCATATCAAAATCTACAAAATAGTAAGTAAAATTATTATTTGGATTAGTTTATTTAAATTTAATAAAGAAAAAAGTTTAATAAAAATTGTTATTTATAAAAAAAATATTAGATCCTTCGTATCTTGAGTAAGTAAGACGGTACATTCTAAGAAATGATTCAAATGTTGCTGCAATTGATCCAGACACTAGTAATGAGGTTTCTCCAGTTGTTGAAGACAATGTATGTTCGAACCAAATTGATTCGAATATATTTTTATAAACATTAAAACTTGTGAAAAGAAAACATACTGAAAACAAAGCATGTAGAGTTTTATAAATTTAATCTAATTGCAGTGTTCCCTAAAAATAGGTACGACATATAACAAAAGCTTGTGTTGTCATGTAACATGCGGTGCATGGCAAAAATGCGATCAGATCAAGCAGATCAATTTGCAACTCTATCATCATTATAAGTACCATCGAACGGGAATTTCTTCTCTACGTAATAGAGATAAAATTTTTTTGCAAATATAATTCAACTTAGCACAGCAACATGGGTTGCTCTAAAAATTCTTGTTGCTATGCATTTTGGTTCGTTGCTATGCATATTATCCCTAGTACCGTATGAGCACAGCTGCATTGCCAATTCTTGCAATCATGCGCCTCTGCTACTCCATCAGTGGTGTCGTGTGCAAGCAAGGGCTATAAAAACAACAAGCGGACTGATCTCGATCTATCTTTTTGCACTTGGCATCGTTTGGGATAAGTTGACTAGGTAGAGGGACTAACATTTTATATCGGGTATCGACTGATATAGAATTCTTATTAACAAATCACATTATTTCGGGAGCTGACTGAAATAATAATTACTAACATACATTTTATTTTGGGAGTTGACTGAAATAAAATTTCTTACTTCGGGAGTTGACTGAAGTTAAGATAACACTTTAAGCCGGGAGTTGACTGACTTAAAAAATACTATTTCGGGAGCTGACTGAAATAATCCATACTAACATTAACACTTTATTTTTGCCCTTAGCAGAAATAAAGAATTGTTCTAATTAACGGTCTCAGCACCTCCAGGGATTCCATGGAACAGCTAGAAGCAAATTCTTCCATGCAACAGCAGAGAGCTTCTTCCCCACAGCCGTACACTTCTCGTTATTTTGCCGGTCATGGTAGCAGTGGTAAGATTCAATTGCTTTTAAGCAACATTTTTTTTTAATTCACAACATTTTTAGCAAGAGAATCACCGGCCGAGTACAATGCTCCTTCCAGGAGAAACCAAAATTATAAGGCTGACATATTGAAAGAGTTGAGACTGATGAGAAAAGAAAAAGCCGACTATCATAGAGAGGTGTTGAAGCTGTACGCGAAGAGGACCAGGACTATGAAGGAACAAAGAAGAGAAAAGACAGAAGTTTTGAAGGAATTGAGAGACATCTTGAGGAAGTAAACAGGTATTTATTTATATTTTAATCTAAAATCTAATATACGGTTTTTGTTTTTTTAGAAATGACGGCAATAAATGTGAATTTAATTTAACTTATTTTATTGTAAATTTTGTTATTAAATAGTTTATAAATGTTTTCTCATTTTTACTCATTTTGTCTGTCAGTTATTTCTTGGCAAACTCGTTCCCGTTCAATTCTTCCCCGTTTGTTATACGTCGTATTTAATGTTAATACGTCACCATCATCTTCGTTCATCATATTTTCCCAAAAGTCCTTCTCCATATCAAATGCCAAATTGTGTAGACTACAACAGGCTCTTAAAAAATGACACAACTTCTTCATGCCCTTTAGTTTGCAGTAATATAGCTGTCTGAACCTTTGCTTAAGAATACCAAAAGCATGCTCAATAACTACCCTAGCAGAGCTTAATGTTTTATTGTATTTTTTTTTGCTCTCCAGTTAAATGGCCATTGTCCCTAAATGGCGTTAATAAAAGTTCAGAACAAGGGTACGCCGTGTCGCCTAGAATATAGAATCCTGAAAAGTTGAACATTATCAATTTACTTATAATAATAAAAGTATTAAAGTGATTACCTTCACACGGACTAGGAAGCTTAGGGTATATAAATGAATTCTGCAAAATACGACTGTCATGAGTTGACCCAGGATAACCAACAAATATGTCCAGAAACTTTGCACTTTCATCACATATCGCTTGAAGGCAAATACTGATGTCTCCCGTTCTGTCAACATAGCCATCCTTGCCATGTATTGGAGGGTCGATTATAATATGCGTCACCTCCATTGCACCTTAAGATGTAAATGATTTTAAGTATCACTTTGCAAATGGAAACTTTATTAACCTACCAATCACTCTCGGAAATCCGTATTTGCTACCAATATATGCACTAGTTTCAGCTTTTCATTTCATTGGGCCATACAAATACCTCAGCCGGAAGATTGCTTATGAATACTGTCACCCTTCCTATAATTGTTGGCAGTATGCCCAATGACACGTCGAATCGATCAGCTATATCTCTATAGCTGCAGGCTTCATGTCCTGCAAACCACAGAAATATAGCGATGTGTTTTTCAGCACTAAGACGTTTGTTTTCACGCTTTTCACGCAACTTATTAAACACATCACTGCCTCTGAATTTTTGGACCAGGTATTGAAATAAATTCCTGCTAAGCCGGAAATGAGTTCTAAACTCGATACCGATGTATTTCGGAACTACTTCTTCTAAATAGTTCCTTATACAATTTCTTTTTCCGCTTTCAAGCTCTTCTTCAATAATTTTGAATAGAAATTCATCTTCTTCGTCACTAGACATTAAAGTAGTAGGACTATTATCATCACTATTCGAAGGATCATCCCCAAATAAAAGCCCTTCAACAATTTGCTTCCTTTTATTTGAATTCATCTTATTGAAATTAAAAGTTATCCATTATAATTACAATTTTATTTTCAAATTAAAGTTATTAGTTTGACAGTTTGCAGTTGTCACTTTCACTTTCTGCCCAAGAATACACAAAACTTGTTCATGTACTTTCCAAATTTGACAGCTTTACCTCTTGCACATTTTCACACAAAAGAGCCCAAGAACGAAAACACCCGAGAAGTACGTGAACAGACCTAATGTATGAAGATGCATTTGGCATTTGAATTAAAAAATCCGCTTGCTCTGTTCTTGAGACATATTTTTTTGAAAAGTCGTAAATTCACGGAATTTCTAACAAAACTGAGCAGCCTACTACTCCCGCCAACCAATGTTGCCAACTCTTTCTCTCAGTTATTGGCTAAAACTGCTATTGAAAATGGCTAAAAAATAGCTAAACTGAAATTAAATGGCTAAATCAATGGCTAAATTTTTAAAGATTGTTTGTAATCATGTTTTTCTTCAATTAAAAAGCCGTATAACTATACCGGAAAATATAAAGACAAAACACCAATAGAAACAACAAACTTATCATTTAATTAATTAACAACTTTATTTCAAATAAAACATATTCTCTTTTGTACAAAAACAAACTTAACAAAAATAAAAAAAATTAAATTTAAAATTCATTGAGATCATTTATAATATTGTCTAAGTCTCTTTCATCTTCATCACAATGTTCATAAGCACCATTAGTGCCAATTTTTTTCAGAATATCATGTGAAAATTCAAATGAATTACAATATTTCTGTTCTCTTTGCAGTCCATATTTTGTGGCTAGTATTGAATGAACAGAATTTAAATTAAATCTATTTCTATGTTTTGTTTTCAATATATTTAACTGACTAAATAATCTTTCCACCAAGGAAGTATCAATAATTTTAATGCTATAGAAGAAAGTTCGGAAAAAGTGTTACAACCACTCGCGTCTTTATAGTTTTTAACTTCAATCCAAAATTTTAAAGTATCAGATTTTTCTACCCAATGAAATAATTTTAAATGCTTCACTTGATTCAAAATATTATCTAAATACCGAGGATCGCTATTGAAAATTTTTATTATTGGCATTATATCATCGTTAGATGAACGAGTACACAGAATATTTTCCGTCGAAAATTGTGAAATCATTTTTAATACTTTTATATTTTGCGGCAATCTGTGTTTTAATTCCGTTGTAAGATTTTTTACAAAAGTAACAAAATTTACTCTAATATTTTTTCCATTTAAATCAGAAATTACATTTTTTCGCTTCAGTTCTACAATTTTATTTTCAAAATCATAGCCCAGATAAAAATTCAAGTATATGAATGGTGTAATATCATCCTCTAGAAAATCAATTTTACAGTCTGGATATGTAATTTTTAGGTTTAAAGAAGTTATTAAAAAACATAAATCATCTAAAAGTTTAATTGGATTAACTGAATTGCTTTCAAATTTTTTATTTAAAACATTAATATCCTTTAAGATTGGCCTTAGAAAAAGTAGATAAAGTAAATTGCTTTCATTGCAATATTCTTTGTATAAAATTTCCGCAGAATGACAGCGCTCATTCGTTTTTGCTATTTGAAAATGTGTTTTAAGTTCCAGCCATTGATCCACTATTCTTGCTACACAATCAGAAATTGATAGCCACCTAGTCTGAGACATCTGCTTGAGTTTCAAAGAATTATTTCCGTCATTTATAAGAGAATATAGTACCCTATACTCTTCTTTCCTATCGGATGATTTTGAAAACCAATTAAATGTTTCTGAAAGCACAAATTCTAAATTTGTGGGCAAGAAATCCTTCGAAGCAGCTGAAGTTGCCAACTGTACAGAATGACATACACATTTAATAAGAATAATTGATGGATTTTCCTCCTGCAGTTTCCTAAACACACCATTATTAACTCCAACCATCACGCTGGCATTGTCTGTGCCCAAACCGGCCATGTTTTTAATATCCCAGTTAGATTTCCTCAAACAAGTTTTAATAGTTGCCACAATTCCGTCAGAGTTTGCGCTTTCTAAAGCTTCAAGTGACAAGTACGTGGAAACCACTTTCTCTGTTTTTTCAGAAAAATACCGAATGGATATTCCTAAATATTTTACAATGGAGATATCAGTAGATTCATCTATCAGTAAACTATATGGTGAATCACCAATATCGTCACGCAGAGCATTCTTAAAGAATGGAAAGAATACATTTCTGATAATGGCACTGCACTTTGTTCTATGTATGAAGCTGTATTAACCCGGAATGTGGTGAATCAGGGAAAAGTAATTTACAAAGTGGACTTAAATGATCTATTGTCCTAATTGCAGAATGATTTAAAATAAACAGAGTCAAACTTGCTTCAGTAATTTGTTTTTGCAACCGCACATTCTCTGGTTCTTTTATCTGAAAGCACTCTGTAATTTTTCTGGACCTGGAGTTGGAGAACGGTTCACTACTTTCTTTGTGCTTTTTAGTGTTTTTATGGTTTTTAATATCGTAGTACTTAGCTTTAATAATGCACTGACAAATAGTGCAAAATGCACTTCCATCCTTTTCAATGATCCATCCTCTAAAGTCCCGATCATTTTTCCATTCTGTTCGAAATCGTTGGACATATTTCTTTTCCTTGACATCTTGCGGCATTTTGGCTGAATTGAACTGTAATAAAGCTTAATGTTTCAGCTTCACATTTGAAGAAAAAAACAAAATACTTAAATTTGTTGCTGTCAAAGATTCGAATATACATTTATGGTAGTGGGCGGCGCTGCCATGCCAACAAATTGTTCGCCAACATAATTGACATTTCTGTGTGGATCTTTCATAATTGACATTCGTATTATCTGGATTTGGTCATTTTTGTGAAGCATAGGAAATTAAAAGAAATTGAAAAAATGGCTAAAAGAGTGGCTAATGGCTAAATTGAAATATTCATGGCTAAAATGAATTTTAAATGGCTAAATTTAGCCATAAAAACAAACACTGCCGCCAACTGTGACTATTTAATTTTTTCATAGTATTGGCTGTATGAGTATGACTCCGCCCTTTCCCTTTCCTTTCTTTGAAGATGCGAATTGGCAGCGGTATTGGCACGGGAATCTAGCTAAACTCAACCAGAAATGGCTGCAGCATTAAATGTCAAATTGTGAAATGCTGCAGCAAAGAAAAGGATTTTTGCATCGAACAGTCACAGCAGATGAAAAATGGACATACTATGAGAATCCTAAATGTCAAAAAGCGTGAGTGAAGCCAGGAGAGCCCGACCCATCACGTCCAACGAGGAATGTTAACTGTGCCAAGGTTATGCTCTGCATTTGGTGGGATCAGAGAGATGTTGTATATCATGAGTTGCTCGAACCCTCTCAAGGACAACTAATGCGTTTGAAACGAGCCATAGACCAGAATGGGTGAACAGTGCCAAAACGAATACCCCACAGGTTGTGAACACATATTTGGACAGACAGGACTGGGTAGTGCTATACCGCCCGACATATTCACCAGATATAGCTTCTTCGATTTGTTACTTATTATGAACAATGCAATCAGATCTTACAGGAGGACGGTTCACTTCATGCGAAAGTATCAAAATTTGGATTGATAATTGGATTACCTCAAAAGACCACGATTTCTTCAGGCAAGAAATATGTAAATTACCTGAAAGATGAGCTAAGACTGTAGCTGCCGATGGAGCATACTTTGAATAAACTTCTTTTTAATTTTCTAAACAAGCAAATGTGTTTTATTTTAACAAAAAATGGCGGAGTCATATTTACACACCCAATGGAAGGATCATCGATAGCTTCATTACCGCATAATATTTTCTTTTATTTTTAGGCTACAGATTCTCAGCTCAAGGGATGCAACTTGATTAGATCAGATTTTTGGAGTGGTGTGCCATCGTTGGCCTCGCTCGCATTCATTGCGACCTCAAAGGTCCACTCAATTAACTCGCTTTTATGTTTAGACTGTTAGTAGAGTCTAGAAACACAGACAGTAAATATACAGATATCGAGGGTAGTACCAAGAAAGTAATGCATGGAAGAGCTCATAGCAAACCTACCTCAATAACTCACTGCGATTTCGGCTAAATATATCATGGATACAAACAAAATTTCGTTTTTAATATTGGCGCGGGATGGTTGTTGTGAAGTGGGGGCGGGGTGTGAGTACACTAATGTTTTCAATAACTTGGACACACTGACTTATAACAATATAACGTATTGTCATTTTCCTATAGGAAGGAATGGCACCAGTTCTATAGTTTTCTTTTTCGCGCTATGGCAGAGTTGGAGCTATCAACACAAAACATCGCTTACTGGACGTTCTCTAATGCTATTTGATGTTTTTATGTTGGCTGCAGATGCAATCACCGCAGGAAGAATAAGGTAAAGATAGTGTTTACCATGCTCCGTCTTTCTTGCCCATACGTTGGATTCAGTTAAGAACAACTTTTGAAAATTAAAGTCAGAATGAGTTTAATTTCTTATTAGAGTGCTTATAAGCGATTAAAATATCACTGGAACACCAGAAAGATATTTTTTTAATTTAATTCAAATTTTCGTGTGTAAAATTTCATCGGATTGGTTGAGTTTTACATGTTTTTATGTAGTAAACGTTTTAAAGGGTGCTCAAACTCTGATATACAGGAACACAATATTTTTTGTGCCACATTATTAGCAAATAGCTCAGTCCAATGTTATATGTCAGTGCTTGCACTATTACAATACAACAAACTTTTTGCTCTTAGTTTGAATCCCGATATTTACTTTCATGTTTCACGACTAGTCGGGGAGGTTTCGGGCTAAGAGTTTTTGCAATTATTCGTTCTTTGGCTGTAATTAAGTACATACGCACTGTCGTTCTTTGCATTCCACGAACTGAATTTAAGTTGAAATTTACTCTGCATTCGTATTTTATCGTTTGCATTAACTTTCTACTAATATTCCTACTAGTATGCCGTACATTTTCCCTACTTGCAATTTTAATACAATTTCAAGAAATTTGTACCTCAATAAATACTTGATCATATTTAAAATATTTCTGATGTGCGAAATAATATCTTTCCAGCACACTTTTTGTAAATATTTGCAGTTTTCTTAAATACGGAAACTAAAATTAAAAAAAAACAATTTAAATTAAATGCAAAATCTAATTTGGTTGTGGCGATTACTGATAACCGCTTAATCGTTATTACCCTAAATGTGCGATTTGTACCCACGCAAGTAAATTTCGCTAAAGTTTGTACTTTTGTTTGTTTATCTAACTATAAAAGGAGGAAATTTTGCATTAATAAAGGGTTTTCCAATAGGACATGTTAATTTAATTAGTTCGCTATTTCGGTAGATGTCACTTTTGGAGCTGTCATTTTTTGACATTTGACAAGTAGAAACTACGCCATTAATAAAAATGGAACGATACATGATTCAACAACGCATTGAAATTATTAAAATTCACTATAAAAATGGTGAAAATGTGGCAGAGACGGTTCGTAAAACTCGAACATTTTTGGGTGGTCGGACAGCAATACAGAAATTGGTAGAAAAATTCGAGCTGTCGGGACAAGTTAGTGATGTGAAGAATAAAACCCGTGCACGTCGCTCAAGAACAGCCGAGAATATTGCTGCTGTGGCCGAAAATGTTGAAGAAAACCCAGGTTTGTCCATTCCTCGTCGTTCTTTGGAATTAGGCATTCCACAAACGTCATTACACCGTATTTTGCATAAAGATTTGGGTCTTAAGGCTTATAAAGTTCAGTTAACACAAGAACTCAACCCGACCTATCATCAACAACGTCGAGTCTTTGCTGATTGATGGGACCTTTAAATGCATGAAAATGATCCGGAATTCCATCGAAAACTCATCTTGAGTGATGAGGCCCATTTTCACCTCGATGGCTTCGTCAACAAGCAAAATTGTCCCATCTGGGACTCGGAAAACCCAAGAGTTATTGTTGAAAAGCCTCTCTATCCTCAACGTGTGACTGTTTGGTGCGGTTTATGGTCCCGCGGGGTCATTGGACCTTACTTTTTCGAAAATCAGGCTGGAGCAACAGTTACGGTGAATGGATTGCGCTATCGACAGATGATTAATGATTTTTTATGGCCGGAATTGGATGGTATTAATCTGGACAACGTTTACTTTCAACAAGACGGCACTACGTGCCATATAAGCAACGAAGCCATTGATCTTTTACGGTAAAAGTTTCCGGACCGTATTATCTCTCGAAGAGGTGATCACAATTGGCCACCGATATCTTGTGACTTAACACCTTACGACTTCTTCCTTTGGGGCCATGTGAAAGAGAAGGTCTACGCCAACAGCCCAGCGTCGATTCAAGACCTCAGAGATGGAATTCGTGAGGCTATCGAGGACATAGGGCAGCCACTTTGCGATTTGGTTATGGAAAATTTCATGAAAAGGATATGGTCCTGTAGGCGTGGTCATGGTGGTCATATGGCTGATGTTATTTTCCATTATTAACGGCATACCTTCCTCTGTATAATGAAATAAAGATCCGATAATTTTCTCAAAAAATGGCATTTTTCTTTGAATATCAAAATAACACCTCTTATTGGAAAACCCTTTATGTTGTTAGCAAATAATTTAAAAGGCTTTATTCACCACCATTTAAAACTACACATTCGTAGTACATTTTAGTAATAAAATCTATTAAGGAGTCCGGTTGAAAAGTTGGTCTGGTACTACATTTTACATGATGAAATATAGCAAACAGCAATTAAGAGCTAACACATCCATGTTGTATAATTTTTTTCAGTGTTGGCGTTAAGCGCACTAAAGTGTAATCTGATTTGTTTTAGCCTATTACACCTATCTAGTCATGTCATTATGATTCGTTTGTTAAACGCTATGATTGATGTTTATGAAGTGAATAATGAACGCTCTGTACTTGAAGAACTCCAGAAAATTCTATTCTAGTCCAGAAATCGTTTTTTTAATCGCTCTTTGCCTTTTCCTATGTCTTTTCTATCTTCTTCATTTTCCTTCTCACAAATGTTAAGTCCAATTAAAAGTAAATTTTTCATGTAAAGTTGGGTTTTTTTTTAATTCAGGTATTATAAAAATGTTGATTTTTTGTAATAAAACAATAATAAAATTTATGAACTGTGACATAAAGGAAAATACTTGAGAATAGTTACCAATTTTCAAAATACGAAATTCAAGGAACTTACACCACCACTGCGGAAAATTTTAGGGACGACGATTAAGATTGTCTTCTTTTGTGGAAGAACTAAAGAAATATTTCGTCAGTAAATCTGATTATTTGTATAAGTTTTTTTTTTTACTTTAATTTAATTTAATATAACAACAATTTAGTTTGCATGATCTGATTGAGATAGGGTTTTTGACTTCTTGTGGACAATTCCGCAGAAACAGTGGTATTTGATTAAAGAGCACAAATTTAGCAAAATACGAAATTCAAGGAACTTACAGCTTACACCATTTTTTTTTTAAGCAATGCTCAATGTTGTTAGTAAGAGGTTAAATTTTCAAGTTGCGATCTCAATGGGTTTCGAGGCGATATCATTTTTTTTTTTTTTTTAATGAACAAAAAAGAAGACAAAAAATATGTCTTTAGTAAAAAATTCTTACGGGATCAAGGAGAACAAAATAAATTTGTATGACATTTTTTCCTAAAAAAGCAGACCTCAAACGAAAAAAGAAAACAGGCTTCTCCAAACCCATTGATATTCTAATTTAAAAATTTAACCATTTACTAACAACATTATGAGCATTAATTTAAAAATAAAGCAAGAAAAATTTAAGGGAATGCATTTGAAGATATTCAAGGATAAAAGATATATTTATTATCCTTAATTTTGTCTTCGAAAAGACATATCTTTTTTATAATTTTCCCTCAAGGATCGTGCTTTCATCTTTAAAATAACCTAAAGGTCATGTCTCTGTAATAATCAGAATCAAAGTTATGATTTTTTTAATATAACTCACCAGACCAAAAATCGGCGAATTTTAAGAATTTCAAAGTTCTTTAATTCAACCAGCATGCGGCGCAGCACAAAAATAAATAATTTTATTCTTATCTCATAACTACTTAACTTTCAGCAGAAAAAAAAACGAGATTAGTGATGGTCGGGTTACACTGTAAAAAATGTGGACAATTTTTGCCAGAAGGATTAGGAATTTTTCCCTAAAATGTAGGGAATATTACTTAAAATGTAGGGAATATTTCCAAAAATGTAGGGAATGTTCACTACATTTTAGGGTAAAATACCTAAGCTTTGTGGCAACAATTGTGCACATTTTTTACAGTGTAGGAAAGTGCGAATTTTTTTCGATTTCCTGTGGAATGACCCTAATGAGTATCGACAATATAAATAATGGTCGTTAGACCTAAAAGTTTTTTCAGTTATATAGTTTACTAACTATATTCCATATTTACTGGGGAAATAGCAACTTCTTACAGGACTGTGAAGTGCAGAGTAAAAACCTAATGTGATCAAAATCACTTTCGCTAATGGAGAAGTAAGTGTCAAAGTATCCAAAATGTATGTCTATAGGTAAAGAACTAAAGTCAATTCTTGGCAATATTGCAGACACAGTATTAAAGTTTCTAAATGTAGCGGTTGTGGTGCAAGCAATATGAATATCACAAATGTATCCGAAAATCAAAGGCAATCTAGAACAATTCCTGGAAATTCAAACAAACATAAATTATATAGAAAACATAATTTCTAGTATAACGTCAGATTTAGAGCACGACGACCGGATATGTCAAGAAACCATTCCTGGAAATTCTATGGAATCTGTTTTGTCGCCAACAAAATGTAATACTTATAATAAACAAACTAAGCGTGTTCAAAAATGTTGCTTTATATGCACGCAGCCTTATAATTAACAGGCGATTTTGTAAAATATGCTTTAAAGTTTTGCAAACTAGTAAAAAAGCTCAAATTGGTCTAACAAGGAGAGGGTCTCTACTCGTCGTGAAGTCACCGATTTCGTCCAAATACACAGTGTATGTTGCACTCAAATAGAAATGAAAGTGGCGCAAGTTGGAGCTCCAAATGACCAAGCGAAACCGAAATAATGGATAATGTAGGGGAGCCTGGGGTTTTGAAGACTTATTCCTTGGAAAATGCTTAAATTTGTAAATTTTGTCGCGTTTAAACTGCAACATAATTTGAATGAAAGCGCCAAAGTCATTTGGATAAAATACCAACCACTGAGGAGGTATGTAAATTGCCGTAGATGGCGAAAATTGGGTATGCCAAATTTTTATAGATTTAATGTTTTCTTTAAATAAGTTCGAAAAGTTGTAGAAAAACATACATTTCAAAACAAATTTATCAGACAGAATTATGGCCCTCGAAAATTAAAATACGCAACTTAAAAGAAGGGGAGGAAAATATGTTCAAAAGTCAGGAAAAAATTACAAAAAAAAACCAGCAAAATGAATTTTGAAAATCGAATAATATTTACCCAACCTCCCTCAGAACACGTGACTTCGAAAAATGAGAAACTTTTTCCCATTGGTGTATATGAAAGATAGTATACGAATATTCAACATAGATGGCAGAATATAAAATATACACCCCCACCGCCGGAAAAATAATTTATTTTTTATTTTTCATTTATTTTTGTAATAATATATGATGGTGGGTTACTACTCTGTAACCCGCTATCGTACGAATCTCACGAATCTCGTAATAGTTTAAAAAAAAATCATAAAAAACTCAAAATAAATTTAGCAAAAAGAATTTTTAAAATCGGTTAGAATTTAGTCGAGAAATAAAGGGTGCTGCTTTATATGCTGGTAATTAATATAAACTAATTGGGATAATAACTTTTGGTTTCGTGCATATGAAGGATAACAGGTTACAGATAATTGGAACGAAGAGAAAGTGGCTTAAATGTAGCGAATATACCCATAAGATGGTAATTATCATAGTTGTTCGAAAAGTGTTACCTATATTATGAATTATTTCGGTTTCGCTTGGCCATCTGGAGTTTCCCTTTCCGTCCCTTTCATTTCTAGTCAAGCCCAACATATACCGTGAACTTGGACGAAATCGGAGATGATTTCTGGATATCTCATTCTAATTAATGTGAGTTTGTTAAATTTCGTTCGTCGTGTACTCCATTTTTTCCGAAATTACTCCGCTTTGGCAGCAAATTGTACTACTCTTGAAATTTTCCAAACGACAGCACTGACGACGACAGACAGAATTTGTTCGGATTGTTTACAGCCACCAATAATGCACACGAATTCTGAAGAAATATGGTAAATTTCAATTGCAAGAAATAAATCAATTCTTTCCTACATTGCAAACAATTTAAAAGGCCTGAGACAAAAATCCGCGCCGATGTATACCTAGACCTACGCTCATAAAAATTTTTAGCTAACAAGAAAAAGCAACCAAATCAATCCAACATCCACGAAACCGAGACTACCCAGACACAACTTATTCGAATCACCTTTAACTACACGAATTCTGAAGAAATATATATATATATATAATATAAATAATAATAAAAAAAAAAGGAATAAATTACTACCAATTTTAAACCGATTTGAAACGGTCAGTCCCGATTGGAACAATATTGGAAAATTATGGAAAACTTCCAAAACAGGGGACGATTTGTGATAAATTCGACAGCCTTGGGAGGCGAAGGGGACAGTTTTTTACAGTAAGTGAAATGTTATGGAAGGTTGCACAGTTAAAAATTTGAAGAAAATTAAAGAAACGGAGAAAAGGTATAGATAAAAAAAAAAGAAAAAGGCTCGCTAGGAGTAGAAAATATTAAACTGAAGGCAGATAAAAAAGACAAGAAAGGAGAGAATTTCGATGGCGAGATTAGGAAAATTATTGGAAGTGAAGATAAGTACTGCAGCAATTAAATGCGTTTTTTTTTAAATATATGTACATATGTATCGTAAGTTTGTTTAATTATTTTTGTTGTTACACCAAATGGAATTTTTTGGGTTAAATGCGTTGCCTTTTTGTGCTAGTTACGTGCCATTTGCTATTATATATTTTTAGATTTGTTTCTACGAGAAATTTGAATATTTATGTTAGCAAAATCCATTTTAATAGTGTTGATTGAAAAAAAAATGTGCTTTTGTTTGATATATATATATATTTTTTCTATTTTCACAACAAACATAGAGTTCATGGACTCAAACAAATCACGTGGCGCTCTATATAGATATTATATATCTTTAATTCTACTACCCAACCCCCATCCCCACAGCTAGTCGGCGAACAGTTTTTTTTTGTGCACTGGAGACGGACCATAACAGGTTTTTGCATATATATTTCTAAAATGATTCGTCGATTGTTGATTGTTATGACCAAGTTAATAGGATTTCACATTCTGAAGAACTTTTCGGTATACTAAACCATCTGGGATTGATTGTTTTCACAGTATATACGTAAAAATCCTAAATTTTTGTATGACAACCCCACGAAGGAGTTGCCCGATTTGTCTCATTTTCTAAATTAATTTTACTTTTTCTTTTAAAAATACACATACCAAATTTCAGCTGTCAGATATACATACAGACAGACGGACATGCAAAAATTAAAATAACGTTTAATATTATGCGTGTGTATTGAATCGATTTTGCTCTACCATCACTATTTCTGTCCGTTACAAACGGAATGACAAAATTAGTATAGGTACCACATAGATTTCATCTAGGGTTTATATAATAATTGACGATTATGCCACTAAACCCGAAGATTACATTCAATATGAAAAAGATAGGATTTGACATCCTGCTGTAAACGAGATTATCTTCATGTTTAAATCTCTCTCCTTTGCAAAAGTGGTAGAAAATCAATACATTTTTTTATTACTGAAAATTTTTAATGGGTAAATGTCTTTTTTTTTTTAAAAAGTGAGTTTCAAGGAATCCCTTTTCCAATGCAAAATGGAATTTTTCTACACCTTGAAAAGGGAATTGCGAGTACATTATCCGATTTCTCTTGATATTTCTGTCGTCCTAAATGTCTTTCATTCGTACCTTAAAATAGCTTAAATTGAAAAGGAGAGCCTTCATCTAATACACACATATTATGTCTGTAGAGACCTTAAACGATGAAAATTTCACATGAAAAAAAAATGTACTTGCATTACACTTCTTTATAATTTTGACTTTCATACGAAACACCGATTAATCTGGTAAGCTACAGAATTTTCTTGATCTTCCACAATATTATTTAAGTATCGTCCATTCAAACATAAATTTTTATAACCGGTCCGCTAATTTTGATGCCATATGATTGACGTATACAGTCGGCATCGATAAATTGTAAAACAAGTTTTTGTAGGCTCGAACAACTTTATTGTAAGTGAATAAATAAAGCGCATTAAACTAACTCTCATAACTTAAAAAAAAAAATCCATTAAAATTGAAAGTGGTTAAACCGCTTATAGAGCTCAGTTTTTGTAGGCATTTAGACTAATGTACGGTGTGGGCTTGCCATATAAAAAGCGCAGTTTCTTAATGAATTTCAAATTACCACTCATTTTTACGACTCCTGTTCGACGATTCTTTCTTTGCTTGCATGCCTTATGCTGCCATGCGACATAAAACACGACCGGAAAACGGAGGTGAAACCCTAACAAATATCCTCAGGACTTTTTCTTAAGGGACACATTGCATGCAATTTCGTGATAAATTTTTGTGAACTCGGAAGGCACTTCCCTGTTGGGAATGTAAACATGATAAATATTTTATGTCAGTGATGACATTTTGAGGTGGTTTAAAAGGGTGCAGAGAGCTTTAAACTAAAGTGATAACATGCAAAGAAATATTTTTTCTTAGAAGCTTGATAAAAATTGACATTTACAGTATTAAAAAATAGCGGCCTTTTAATAGTATTTTTTCAAGTGTTCCAATTAGTTTTGTTTTAGATGCCAGAAGGGGAAGAAAGTTTTTATAAAGGTTAACAATTTTGTATTAGAAATATTTTTATTTTCAATATTATTGCCTGTGGTTTTAGTTAATTTATTATTAGACACTTACATATCGTCTTTATTTCAATCCAATCTACTAAGTCGCCAAGAGTCAGATCTCATGACCTCGGGTAGATATTTCGATTTACTTTTCTTTATAACTTAGCGAAAGTTCATCAAATCCCAAAATGCCCTCGTCTCAGTGACTAAATTTTCGGTTTATTTGAGAAAATAGAAAGAATATCATTTTATTTGCACCGCATCATAGTTTTTTTTTCAATTTCGTTGTTTATGCACGGTTTTCATATTGTATCGACCTGGGTAGATACATAAAATTTATATGGAAATTTGTTTAGGTTGAAGTTTGTCGTCAGAATATTTGGCAAGGAAAACAGTAAAACATGTAAATACAACATTTATTTATTTTAATGGATAATTAAATAATAAAAGTATGTAAGAAAATATAAAAAAAAAATAGAAAAATAATAAAAATACTAAAAAATATTATCATTGGGATAATAACTGCATTGAGGATGAACCAGCATCACAGCCTTCATATTTTGTTTGTGTCAAGCTATGCTACTGTGCGTATACTGGCTTTTTCTTGATGCAAGCTTGGCGAGTAGCTCTTTCTTTTTCCGAAGAGACATCTGGAGTGAAATCTTCGTCCATTTGGCTTAATGCAGTAACCGACTCAGCTAAAATACATTCCATTTCTGCATATAATTGTTCGTCTGCTGTAATCAATTCATATGGTCTGTAATATGTCTTTAGGTTCGAGTTGATCATCATAAAGACATCCGTAAACGATGCAGCTTTATCCACTTCCTCGAGAGTAACTCTTGTTACATGCCAATCAAAACGAATGAACCGCAGTATTTGTTAGAATCTGTTTTTAAACATCGTAGCACAATAAATTGGGATGGAATTATGTCTCCAGAATATACCGACAACCCTTTGATTTGATTTATGAAAGCCCAGTAAAATTCCCAGAAATGCATGAAATTATAAGCATGAGTAAGTGACTGCCATGTAAGGTGTTTTTATCGGGATTTTTGTTGTTCCATTCGGCGGAGTCTGCTTCGGTTCTTTTCTTCATGAATCTACATACATATAATTCCTGTAATGAGGAAAGTTATGACACAAAGAAGGTATCCTTTTGCGGAAAATTCTTGGTGATCTGATAAAGGCCACTCAACAATGAATCACGAAGAATGTTGTGAGCACCCTTTCATTACAACGTCGATGGCTCTTTATACCATTTTGTCCCATCCTTGTTTACAAAATAGCTTTCATGAGAAGAGAAAGCTTCACCAGCATCACCATCATGGGTTTCATCATCTGAATCCGCATCAGAATTTAACTCCACCCCTATTTCTCCACCATCGACTGCTGCACCATCAAAATTCAAATTTTCCTCCTCAGGAATATTCTCTTCATCGCTATCAGCACGCTCAAATAACTCAACGTCTTCCTCCTCCGTTTCGGAATAGACCTCTTGCATTTGCCTAAAATAGGCTAGCCTTCTTTCATACGAGCCCTTTTATACAGTCTTTGAATACAAACAATTGCTGTAAATATAAGAGTTGAGCGGCCGGGCCAATAAACTTTTCTCCACTGTGTGATGTGAAATATAAGCAGATCCTAGATCACATAAAATTGTAAAATAAATGCAAAGATTTGCAAAAACTCAAATCTTCGAAATTCCTATCTGTATTCATGTTTTTTTTTTTTGCTACACAACTCCTCACTTAAAAATTTTGATTGAAACTAAAGTGTATCTAAATCATGAAATATACTTAATATGCTTAATCGAAGAAATAAACGTACCATGGAAGTACATTATCTCTATTTTGCAAAAAATACTTCTTATTTTATGTTTTAGACTATTTGTCCAACTACAATAAGGACCCTCTCATATAAAATAGCGTAAATCCCTTGTTTTTATCTACTTCCACAACATTTTAAGACTAAAAATCGTATTTACCATACAAAATGTATGAAGAATATGTATATCTACCTGGGTAGATACCGGTGAGAATGTGTACTATATAAAGCTTTTCGGTAAGGCGAAGGTTAAAGAAATCCATTTTTACTTATGTTTCTTTTTTCTTTATTTTTTAATTAATACAGTTTTTCTTTGTAACTACTGATCAAGTTAAAAAATTTTTTTTTTGATTGCTTCACAATATGTCTCTAGTATGCTCTACTCATCTAAGAGAGAAGAAGTTTCTTGTCAAGATCAAGTTACTACGAGTATTTATAAATCTTAATTTCTCTTGTTTTTAGTAAGAAGTAAACATTTAATTAGTTGAAATTTAAATTTTTATAAAATTTTATCGACCAGCATTCTTGGACTGGATCTCAAACATTCATCCATTAAAACATCAACAAGATATCTTACAAGTGCTGAAATTGATAGCTAGGATTCATCATCTGTATACCAGGAGCCGTGGATTTGGAAGATCATATCGAAGTCAATTCGCAGATGGTATAAATTTCTTTTATGATATATTTGCAAATTTCTGGCTGCCCAAGGGACTATTTGAAATTTTACTGCATTTGTGATCTTATAAGCTTCCGGTTATAATTAACTCCTAAAATTAACTTAATAATTAATTGCTAAAATTAACATAACCTATAAGGCAAATAATCTATGGACTTCAACCAATTTCAGTCCAGCTTTACATTCTATTCCGAATTTCGGACAAATCAACAACTACCTTCTGCTAAAAGCGTTTGATGGGTGTATTAACTACCTACCTTCGATTATAGAATCAAAGCTATATATTATGGCGCCTAAGTGTATGCTCTGTTCTGCCTACCTAAATAAACAGAAAACTGGATTCTAATGCTTTGACTGTCGGAACGACTTCTACACTACTTATTCAATGAAATCACATCAAGTATCATAAGCGGCACTGTTGGCTTTCGATGTGGCAGCTGTAGTATTAAAAAAAGTTCAATTGATGATTCCCTAGTAGCCAACGCTCATCAATTTACAAAATTTTAGTGGCGGTGCGGGCGGGGGCACTTGTGTTAACTAACACAAGTTTTATGTTAAGTACGACAATGTGAGTGTACCTTCTAGTCGTACGACAACTGAACTTTTTTACGATCGCCTCGATTAGTTTCTTCGCCAACTCATCTTTCAGCTCATCACTAAATTGGTAAGGATACTGATCTATAGATATAATGTACGAGTGAAAGAGAGATAAATGGTGTTGCTCTACAAATTTATTTCCTTTGGCTTTTGTTATGCACCTGCAAAGTGCGGACTGATCTTTATCTTTCTTCATTCCTTTCTGAAAAGCGAAGCGAGGAAGGTGAAATACAGTTTTAAGTGAAGTTTTAGTTAAGTTAGAGTGCCTTTTCACTATTGGTAAGTAATTTTTAATATTTTTATGGATAAAAAAATTAAAAAGTAAAGAAATTTGTTGATGATATATGTAATGGGCATATATAGTACATATTAACCTCAAGGCAATAAAAATATGTTGTACTTCCGTGTAGGGATAACCATGCGTGATAATCTCAAATCAATGAGTCATAATTGCTATTGTTACGATTTACTTAGAAGCGTCAACTCATCTGCATGCCCTGCGGTAAGATCATTTCTCAATCCATGCATTAAGGCTTCTAGGAGAAAAGGTGATAACATGCATTTCTACATAATTAGGGTACAGGCGGAGGACTAAAGCGAGAAATACAGTGATAGCCTTTCCAACCTCGACCTCAGTAAAACTTTACGAACCTCAACCTGGTGCACTCTGACAATTGTTATAATTCGCAATGCGAGCTTTGACAACTTCTGTATGATAGCAGTTAATTGGGCTGTTGGCTTAAAAATTCAGATTTTTTTGTAATAATTTACCACAGTAGGAAGAACTTTGCACGATAAATATGTTTCCTTAATTTGGTCGACCTCACCAACTTCGTCAAGGTTGAGGCTGAGGTTGAAAAGGTTACACTGTGTTTCCCGCTTTAATGATGCACCTT
Organism: Dioctria rufipes; assembly: GCA_963924295.1. NCBI lineage: Eukaryota > Metazoa > Arthropoda > Insecta > Diptera > Asilidae > Dioctria > Dioctria rufipes. Next base: position 73,850,281 of record OZ002742.1, on the reverse strand, counting down.
CAGGTTATATGTTTTTATTATTCATCGAGAAGAGAAGACAATGTAGACACCATAAATTACCTTTCAGTACCCTTTGAGTATTGTTTTTAGCGCAGTAGTAAGCAAGGAAATGTTACCTCGTGTGATCGTAACACTATGTTATTTAAGTGTACCTTAAGTGCTTTTCCGAATATTAACTCATTAAACGAATTGTTTATAATTTATTTATATTGCAAACTGCAATGAAGTGGTAAACATTAAACGTGACCTCGAATGCCTAGACCCAATCTATCACAGTCCACTACATGATATCACTTAAAAATTCCTCTGAGAATCATTGCTGCTCGTATTGTAATAGTACACACACATATATATACATATGTATATATGACACATTATCGTCGAGCAATCACAGTTGGGTTGAATGCACTCCCCATATATTTTTACTGATAAGCATGATCCATCAGCTGGTGAACCTCCGCTTGGTATTTGTATAATTGGAGCATTGTGTAGTTATACAAGATTACTCTTAGTGATATGTTTCTGTGATTTTCATTCGTTTTTTATCATCTTTTGTTATAAGTGTTAAATTTTTTTTTTTTGTTTTTGACCACTCATTTTTGGACTAATAATTTGTGATTTTATCTGTTTATTTATTTATTTATTTTTAACGTACTTAGTGTCTGCAATGTTTTTGTTTTTTGATTTTTGATTCATGTAAGTGACCTGCACGTTGATGCTTTGATCTTTGTCTCTACCACTTATATTCTTATAATCTTTAAATAAGTCTTTACATAAAATTTCTTCTAAAAATTTTTTTATCTTTAAGAATAGAGCTTTTCATTTAACTTTAAACTTTTACCATTCTTAAAATTATTTATACTTCTAGAGAACAATTTTTCTTAATTCCTATCATTTAAAATTTTAAAGACCTTTAAAAAACCTTTCATTCTTATTATTATTTTTATTATTTTTATTTTATTTATAATTGTTCCATAGGGCCTGATGATGGACCAAACCTAGGTCCGAAACGTTGCCCTTTCACATCAGAAATAAAGACAAAAGACAAAAAAACATAAAAAGGAGACATCGTGTTTTAATTCTTTGTTTTTGTTTTGTTTTTGTTTAACCGGAGTTTTCCAAGAAAGACTAAAGAAATCTTTTGAAACAACATACCCGGAAAGAAACGACCAATTACTAAATTTATTTATAAGGAACTGAACTGCCTTCCTGGTGTACTTAGGGTCCAGTTCCTTGTTTGGCGGACGTCGCACGTAAGTTCGTCCATCAGGTCCACTCAGATTAAATTTGGATTCATCGCTCCAGATGACCGAATTCCAAAATGATTGACATTTGGATAGATGGCTTCTAGCGAAAGCTATTCGTTTTCTTCGATTACCTTGTGTAACCTTTGGTTTCTTGAGACTCTGACATCCTCGGAGATTATGTTCGAGTAACCGCTGTCTGACAGTCCTGGCAGAGATAATAACGCCATAATTTTCTTCCATTCGGGCTCTTATTTCCACTGAAGTGTCGAAAGGCTCTGTAAGATCATGCCTGATTATCAGACTGTCCTCTCGATCGGAAGTTTTACTCGGCCTAGATCGTCTCAGATTCTCAAAAGTTCCATGATTTTGGTAGTGTTTGAGAGCATGTTGCACTTTTTTCCTCGAACAGCCCATGGTTCTGGCGATTTTACTGATGCTTTGTTCCTTTTGGAACAAATTCCAAATTAGCCTCCTTTCTTCCTTAGTAGAACTATTTTTTTTTGCCCATAACTATTCTGAATCCGGAAATAACGCTCGAAAAATTAAATAGCTACAAAATAGAATTGTATTCCAATGAAGAAATAAAATAACTTAAAAATTAATCACCTGTATGTAGGGGTGTGAAAATTAAAATGCCAGAGCAACTTGGACACCTTTACCTTTACACTAGTATATCTGACGACACCACTGTTCAATTGTTTCCGTAAGACGTATTAAGCAATATGAATGACACATCTTTCAAAACCTTTTACAGTTAAAAACTGATGAGTGAGTCATTTGATGGAAAAAGACAATATATTGCATATGCATAGGAGTGTGCTAATTAGCTCGCCAGGGCTGTATATATACTTACATACATATGTTAAAAGAAATTATTTTATGATCGAAAATTCATAATTTGTTCTAACAGAAAGTGTTTTCACGTATTTATCCAAACGAATTAAGTGCAAATACTTACTACAGTAGTAATAAAATCGTTTGAAGTTTGAAATGCATCAACTTAGTTAAATCACCCTTACACTTTAACATTCCCTTTTTAGAAACTTATCGCAAGAATTTATCCAGAAAGGAATATGAGGCTGAACTACGCAAGTTTAATTTATTGGCACACAATCGTTATAATCGGGGCACATGTACAGCAAAGTGTTACTTTTTTATCTGTCCAGTTCTACATACGAACTTCTAAGACTAAATGATTAATTTTTACAGAAAAAAAGCAAGGAGTACCGCAGATAGTCTCGACGAGCTGCTATAATCAAGAAGACATGTTTTTTTTTCCAAATATGGAGTTGGATTTTTGTTTTCTATTTTTTCCAAATATGAATTTCAATTTTGTTCTTTTTTCATTAATACGCATTTGAATTTTTGTTTTTGTTTTTTATGTTAATATGAATTTGATTTTTTTTTCTATTAAATAATACTACGTATATTATCTGAAATAATTTTTTTGGATTTTTTTTTCTGAATTTGAAAACTTTTCACTCCTGATAATCATGATTTCGCTCAGCGATGAAGTATTTGATTAACTCACTCCTGATAATAAGGACTACGCTCAGCGATGAGGTATTTGATTTATTCACCAATGAGAATCATGATTACGCCCAGCAATTAGGTATTTGATTTATTCACAAGAGCAATCATTAAATTGCTCATTATATGAATGCGAAGTATATAAATGAGTTTTTTCATTGTGCTAAAACAAAAATGAGTATTACATGCATCCAACCAATCATGATGAGTTCATCCGTGCGCTCATAATGATTGGGCTACCAGGGTTGCTATTCTGATAGCGATGAAAGTGAAACATCTATTATTTTAGCAGATGAACCTCCTGATGAGATTTATTCGCGTTTGGATAAAAACCGTGCAAAAAAATCATTTATTTACTTATTTACAGATAGTATGCATGAGATTTTGCATCTCTTTCACTTGTATACTTTGCTTCTTCTTTATGCATTTTACAATATTAGATGAGCACTTCGATGAGTACATAATGAGTGTCACGATGAGCTTATTAATGAGCATGTCAATGAGTGTCATGATGAGTTCATAAATGAGAATATGATTGCACGATTGATTTCATATATATTTCTGAATTTGACGATGAGGCCTAAAGATATGGACTTAACGTCTTATTTAGCATATGGGCGACAGTCTTTCCGCGGAAAAATAAATCAAAAACATAATTAAAAATTTAAAAATTTAAATAATTAAATGACAAAAATAATTTCAAATTTTCCTAGTAGAAATGTCATCTGACACGGTGATGACACAAATAAATATTTATTTATTGCTGTTTAAGTATATAGGGAGCAGTTTCATAATATCTAATGAGCCCTTCGATGAGATTTAATGAATGCTCAAAAGAATGCTCATCGGGACTTAATTTTCTATATGTTTTTTCATGAACTGCAAGCACCTTGATGATATTCAGTTAAATTAGTATTATAACTACCCATGCGGGCAAAGGACAAGGTAAAACTCTGAGCAGTTTCTGCTAGGGTATGTTCTTTGCTATTACTCAGCTGAGAATTAAAATGGTAAGGTTACTTTTCAATCAAAACTATTTTATTATTTTGTTAAATAAGGTATATAGTAAGTGTAGCTATTGGGAAGGTAAGGAGCCAAGCTTAAAATTACTGTAAGACTATTTTCCGGTGTGGATAGTAGTTTAAGTCTTATGGCATATATAAAATCAATGTCTAGTCACTTTTTCATAAAAATCAATATAACCATATTTTAGGTAATTTGACTAGCACGCACCCATATAGATTTCTATTTCATGGCTTGGGAAGCACACCGTATATCTCGAAGGTTTTACTTGAGTCCATGACCATTTTCGATATCCTTCATTACAGTCCAATATGTATGCAATCATGAACTAAGGCCATAACTCTTGTTATGACGTATCCACGTTCGATAATATCATCTATAATTTTTCACAAGTCTGCCCGCAGTTTTCTACACTTCCAATTCTACTAAAATGCAATAAGAGTTTATCTCATTTCAGAACGTATTCTCCCAAAGTTGAGCTGCTCCATTAAGGATGTTCTCCAAATATTTCATATCACTCAACAAATGTGAGCTCCATGCTGACTTCATGTTTTATATGTACCCACATAGTAGACCTGTGTATGAATTATATGTGTAACAAATGGCAAATTGCAAAATCATTTCTAAGGAATAGTGACTCCAAGGAGCAAAGAAAAGCAAGACAAATCGGAAGATTTTTGTGAAAACAACGCTAAAAGGAAACTTGGAAACGTTTTATTGAAAAAGACAAGGAAATTTGCGTTTTACTTTATCCGAAAATCGTGAACCGGGGTTCAATCGTCTTTCATCTACCCGCCATATATGTATGTATGTAGTTCGACAGTATGTATATGTATAGGAACTAAGGGCGTTATATACGTCTTCTGTTTGTACGGCTTAAGAAGGATTGCCCCCTTACCCCACCACTGCCGTCACCAACGACGGCTGTTCCTGTTATGATCTCACAGACTCTCTTCTCTATTCCTTCTGTAGCTCTCGATTGAAGTGATTTCCTGCCAAATTTACAATTTTCTACGCCTGAAGTGAGCTTATTTGTGGGCAGATTTCCAAAACGAGCTTTATTGCCATGATTCTTATAGTGTTTTCCCTTCCACATAAATGGGCCAATCGTCGGTGATGAGCGTTTGACGATGATTGCCAGTAAAGGGAAATAAAATTTGATTGAATGGTTCATAAATTGAGCATCACATTCGGAATGATGTCTGGGTGATTTTTTGTTTGCAATAAACCTGACTAATAAAAAAGTGATCATTATCTTAATGATTTTGGCACATGTTGTTTTTTCTTTTTTTTTTTTTTTTGGAAAATCATGCTTAGTATGAAAAGAGCAATACTTGCGCTCTATATGGGTTCTTATTTGAGATGAAAACTGAAATATAATGTAAAGCTCTATAAAAAATTCATCAAATTCGTTGTGAAATGTGTAACAGTATTTATACATTCTCTTTTGTTACATACATACATAGGTATTTTTTGTAACATTACCCAGCAAACATTTTCTCGTATTCTCACATTTACGAGAAATTCTCGAAGAGCAACAATCCGAGAATTTTTCGGTTTTCCGAATTACTCTCGACTGATGACCTCCAGATGCAATGAATTTGCAGTAATTCGAGAATATTTCGTTTTTACGAATACCTCGGAATTGCGAATTGTTTCAAGATCAAATTACCGGTGCATAATGACACAGGAAAGCGTGTCAGCAGCATTGTTAAGTGGTCGACCGAAAAGGACTGTATACAGTGAAGTGAGTGCTCAGAAAATAAAATTAGAATTTGGTAAGTGACGTAATATATTTTAATTTATTTAAGTATTTAAGTACATATTATATAATACTTCTGAATATTAATTTGTACAAACAAATTATTAAAACACTGTTAAAATATCATATTAATAATTCTACGGATACCGGATTACCAAATGCAAAAAATTATATTATTTTATATTATGTAATTCTATTAAAAGTATTATTCTAGCATGCGTAACGCAATTTTCAAATCCTAAATAGATTGGATATGGGTTTACTAAGTTCGTTTTTGGTCATAAAGTTTGAAACACATAAATATAATAATTCAGGGGCGCAAAAGTAAAGGGCTACAAGTAGACTTTTCACACGTTTGGGATATAGCACTTTAAAGTTTTAGATATCCTAATTTCTGCTTTAAAGTCTAATCTTATGTTATTATAATAAAAATAATCCGCATATTTTAATAATTTTTTGATGTAGTTAAAGTAATGTTCGTTGATTTTTGGTTTAGTAAAAAGACAATTGTTGAATCCCTTGCAATCACTTATACCCCCTTCCCTATAAGAAGTGCCTATGAACAAAGACACCTACTTGTAAGTCGTTCAAATAACGGCTGCTATAAAACAACACGGGATAGGAATTTAATTATATATCTTTGCCAATAATATTATCTAGCTTGGATTTATGCACTAATCTCAATGTTCCACAGAATGTTACTTGTACCCCTTTGCCTTTGATTGCCCTTTAATTGTACGGAGAAAATAAAATTTATGAAATTTAAAAGCATTTCGATTTATGCATGCGGCTGAAATTTTTCCTGTTCACTTTTGAAAATGAAATTCAATTTTATGTTTATTTCAGAACTATATGTATTACATATTAAAATTTTAAATTATGAAGAGCATCATTTAGAAAGCTACTTGATGTGCAACAATGAATAAAAGTAAAATGATTCGAAAGGAAGCTGAGGATATTGTTAATTCGATAATGAATACAACGAGTGAATGTCCTGAAATACCTCCTCAACACTCATTTACATATTATTCTCCTTCCGAATAATTGTACCTCACACTTTCTCCTGACGACATTGAATCTTCTGGTACCTGCAGCGATAATCCTTACCTTGAAATTTCTGATGATAATATTAGGGAATCCTTGAATCCCAATTTATCTTTAGCATTATGACATTGGTCTGTTAAGCATCGAATAGGATATAATGCCTTGAAGGATTTGTTCAATATCCTGTCCACGAAAATTCCTGATATACCCAAGGATCCAAGGAGTTTGAAATGAACTCCAAAAGAATCTGTAGTCATATCTCTGGATAGCGGTGAATATATTCACTATGGAATAACAGATGGATGAACAGATTTCTTAATTGCGAACGTCTATGACGGTAATAACTTATCACTCGATTTCAATGTGGATGGTCTTCCTATAGCAAAAATCTCCCACAAACAAGTGTGGCCTATCCTTTGCAATGTCGTTGGAATGCAACATGTTTTTGTAGTTGGCGCCTATTCGAGTAATAGCAAGCCTTTGAACTCAGATGAATTTCTGCGACCCTTCGTATCAGATTTAGAAGAAGTTATTGACGAAGGAATCATTTTGAATTCTAAAAAGTATTCTGTGAGCATAAGGAAATTTATTTTTGATGCACCAGCTCGATCCTTTGTTTTAAGAACAAAGGGTCATACAGGGTAGTATCCCTGCATTAAATCAAAAGGAGACACTTCTGGGGGAAAAAGTTACTTTCCCATTTGATAACAGTGAACTTCGAACAAACGATTATTATCGGTTAAGAGCACAATCTGAGGACCATCACCAAATAGATGAAACTACCTTGGAGTCTCTAAAGTTCGATTGTGTCAATCAGATTCCCTTTGATTACATGCATGTTGTTTGTTTAGGTATCACAAAAACTTACCATTTTTCCCTTCCTTCTTGGAAAATCTCCCGGTTTAATAGTTTACTTGAAAGTGTTAAATTAAAAATTCCATTTGAATTTTGTTGACAGCCACGAAGTTTATTAGATTTAGATCGTTGAAAAGCAACGGAATTGCAACAATTTTTGCTATATACAGGTCCATTCATATAAACAAATATATTAGATGGCGATAGATATAATCATTTTTTAAAACTTTGTATTGCTATTAGAATGCTTTTGTGTAAGGAAGAGAGAGGAAGAGAGCCTTTTGGTAAGCTTTTTAAAGGACATTCCCAGACTGTATGGTGAACATTTTCTTACTTTTAATTTTCATTGTTTAATGCACTTAGCCGCTAGAGACATTCAGTGCTTTTAAATACGAAAATTTTTTACACCACCTAAAAAAAGATGTGAAAAAAGATCAAACATCTAAAGTCTGAAATGACCCTAATGTTTACAGAACTTACCAGAACTCTAATTCAACTGAGGAAAGAGGTTAGATCTATGAAAAGTAACATACAAAGTGAACAAAATGATCCTTTCGAAAATTCCTTTCGATATTGGGACCCTGTCAAATTTATAAAGACCACATAAAAATTTGTATTTAGCGATGAAGTGGCTAAAGAGTTCTGCTGGATTGGGAAAAAAAACAAAACGAAAAAATCTGCTCAAACTCTACGAGTAGTTACTGCTATTAAAAGTATGTATACTTGAATATTATTTTGATCACTTTAATTATAACTAAATATTATTAGATGCATTTCACAATAATTTCCCACAGACTCCAGAAGAAATTTTTGATAAATTCGCAATGCGTCACTTCCAATATGCAAGCGATCGCATAACGAAAAAAGCAAAATATCAGGCAAATAATACTTCGTTTTGTAATTCTAATTAATTACAAGATTGAGTTATTATGTTTATTATGTTGTTTTCATTTGTACTGAAGTTTATTCCTTTATTCGTTAAAAAAATAAAAAAAGTGAGTTAGTATATTATTTAATTTTCAATGTTTCTCGTAGTTTACTCATTTATTTAATTCGATATCGCGTAGTTTTTCCGAAGTGTAGTTTAGTCGTTTATCCAATTCGAAATCGAGCTGCTTTTACGGAAAAATCTCAAGTACATATAACCTTTATATATAACACCAATACAAGAAAACTCTCCGAAAAAGTCCTGAGAAGACGAATCGATATCGAGTCGTAATCTCGATTCGATTTAGCATTCCTTTTCCTTCGTTTTCGGGTCGAAATCGAGTCGATAGCGACTTCGAGATCGAAGTCAAACTTCGACTGAGCGAATCGTTTTCGATTCGATCTCTAATCGAAACGTTTGCTGGGTACTCAACTCAGCAATAATTTTCTCGGGCTTTCGCATTTGCGGGAAATTCTCGAAGAGCAACAATTCGATAATTTTTCGGTTTTACGAATTTTTCTCGACAAATGGCCTTCAGGTTCAGAGAACTTGCAGTATACTCCGAGAATTTTTCGTTTTTACGAATCTCCTCGAAGAATTACGAAGTCTTTCAAAAGAATTATCAGTACATGATTTTTTAGATTCTGCATGACAATGCAAGCGTGCCAACAGCATTCATTTCAAGTATTCGGCCGAAAAAAGGTGAAGTTAGTACTGAGAAATTAATATTTGCATTTGGTATGTGTTTCTCATAGTTTGGTTGCTTATTTTCAATTTGATATCGAGGAGTTTTCATAATCTATAGTTTACTCGTTTATCCAATTCGAGATCGAATTGTTTTTACGAAGAAATCTCGAATACATATAACCCTTATATATAGCACAAATACAAGAAAAATCTTCGAAAAGTCTCGAAAAGACGACTCGATATCGAGTCGTTATTTCAATGTTCATTTTCCTTTATTTGCGGCTCGAGATCGAATTGAGAACGACTTCGAGATCGAAGTTAAACTTCGATTGAGCGGGTCGATTCCGATTCGATCTCCAATCGTAATGTTTGCAACAATTTGAAACGAAATCGATGCGAAAGCAAATCATAAAAGCGAAATATTATTTAGAGACGAAATCCGATACCAAATCGTGTTCAGTACCGAAAATGATGAAGAAGGAACGCTATATCGAATTGGTATGACGATTCGATAGTGAGTTATTCTTTGGAGTCAATTTCGAATTAATCTAGGAGACTTTGTATGGGTTAGTACTTTCAGTACGCATTCGATCTTTTCTGCTATATCGAGTCGTTTTAAAACCGCATGGCCAAAATATAAATAATGCGATTTCCAGTCGAATGGGCAGAAGAGAAAATAACTGTAATATAATTAATAAAAAGAAATTATTGAATATATCGTTAATTTAGGAGCAAACACATTAATTTCATAAAAAATAAAATACAAAATTTAGGTAAAATAAAAAAATTCATAATTCATTGGATTTTTTGTGAGTTTCTCCATCTGCAAAGAGAAATGACATTGGTTTACAAAATTAAGTAACTTAATTTGTTTCCCTAATAAAATAGTACAAAACCGAATATTCAACAATTTTTATATACATAGTTTTGTAGGTATAGTTTTCTTTTTTTTTTAATAATTTTAGTCTACGAAAATTGTAAAGGTAAACATACAAACATACATACCACTCATCATTATTGACAGTCCTGTATTTTACATTTTTGTTCAAGGAATCGTTGGCATATTGAAAATGCTTCATTGCAGATTTGTCGAAATTTTCGATGAAAGGTCAAAGTCGCATTATCAAGCATACGAACGGATGGACGAAAATGGAATAATCAAAATAATCTCATTTACAGCCAATTCTTTAATACTCTAGACGAATTTAGCTATTTTCCTTTTTACTTATAGGAATTTTTATTTTAACTAATTAAAAATCTTCTTTTACACTTACTTTTAATTTTTATAACCCTTTTTAACTTTTTATAACTTTTCTGGAACAAATAAAACAAATTTTTACTGTAACACGCTTGAAAATGCATTAGTCAAAAGCAAATCATTTCACAGAATGAAATTTAACAGGCGGTGATTGGTGATTGGTGAACACAATACCAAGAAAAATGAAGAGCCCGGGCCAAGATGCGAGAAAGAACTACATTTTCGAGAAGATCTCGAAGAAATCTTGAAACCAGAATGAAAAAAACAGTAAGCCATGAACACAATACGGAGAAAATAAAGAGCTCAGGTAAAGATTCGAGAAAATCTGCTATTCTCAAAAAGATCTCAACGGATTCTCGAATCGAGAAATATAAAGGTCTGAACACAATTGCGACTGCGACGGCAGACTTCGGCTGCGTTATTTGTCAAAGTTGGACGTCGTCGTTGATATCAAGTACAACTGCGGCGTTAACAGCTGTTTCTAGTTGTCAAAGATTGACAGTGCAAATCAGGTTTGTGAACTTTCAGGAATATGTTGTCAGCTGCTAATTTAAATATTTTTCGATTAGTCGTTGTAATTTTTAAATCTTTTTTATTGTTTTTAAAACATACAAAACGGAGGTGGTGGGTAACGGATGAATACGGATTTTTTGTAAAAGTCATAAGAGAAATGAAGATGAAAGACTCAGAGCACTGCGTAAAAGCAACTCGATTGAAAACTGATCAATTTAAGCTTTTGTTTAATATTCTTAAGGAAAAGTTAACAAAGCATTCAAGGCGAAAACCAATCGAGTCGGAATTACGTCTAGCCCTTACTTTGATGTAAGTTAAATATGAAAAAACTTCAATCCAATGAAGACTAATATACTTTTTTGTTTTTAGGTACCTTGCTCATGGCGGTTCTCTACAAGTAATGGCATGGACTTTTAAAATAGGTGTATCTACAGCAAGGAAAATTATTCGAGAGACTTGTGACATTATATGGGATGAGATATATACCATATATTTAGCTCCACCCAACAACAACGAATGGAAGACTATTGCCCAGAATTCTTGGCGCAAACGGTAGATGCCAAATTGCATAGGGGCCATAGATGGCAAACACATTCATATAACATGTCCAGCAAAAAGTGGCTCTCTATATTTTAACTATAAAAAGCACCACAGCATTGTTCTATTGGCAGCTTGTGATGTCAATTATTGTTTCCTTGCTATGGATGTTGGCTCATACGGTAGTAGAAGTGATGGTGGTGTTTTCGGTGACAGTGCCTTTGGAAGGAAGCTTTCCAATGGTAAATTAAACATTCCCGAATCGCAAACATTGCCTAACTCAAACATTAAATTCCCTTTTTATTTTTTCGGGGATGCGGCGTTCCCGTTGAAAAAGAATTTAATGCGCCCATATCCCGGACGAGATCTTTCACTTGAAAAAGAGTAATTTAATAACCGGCTGTCCAGAGCTAGGTGTTTAATGGAAAACACTTTCGGCATTTTAGCTAACAGGTACATAATCTCAAAACTATTAATTCATTACAATTATTACATTAAACTAAATATATAAAATTAATTAGATTACATATATTTTTCAAAGGTGGAGGATTCTTGGTACCAAAATGAACTGCTCTCCGAAAATCGCAACAAAAATTGTTTTAGCTGTTACTGTATACTGCATAATTTTTTGATGCTGATGAAAAGTTCAGAATATTCTCCTCATGATTACTGCGATACAGAGGAAGATGATGTTGTTTCAGAGAGTCGATGGCGCCAAGAAGGAATTGAATTGGAATCGACAAAGTCGTTTCGAGTAAATCGTGCTTCTAGGGAAGCATTTAATTTAAGAGATACCTTGGCGGGTTATTTTTATAATAATTAATTAATTGCGAGTAAATATTATTAAACCATCTTGAATATAAATTCGAGTACCGAAGATCCTCATTCTCAAATTATCTTAAAATCTTTTTCAGGATATATTTTCTTTTTGATGCAATCCTAGAATACGAAATTTCTTTTTGTTTGTGTTGGAAAATAAATGAAGCTTTTCTAGTATTATTAAATTTGTATCTGTACTGCCCGTAGTCAGAACGTACACGCAAATTTGAGTTAAGTGACACTGAAATGAATGCACTGATAATTTTGGATTTAAAGCAGTGGTTTATCCCTTCAACACTGTACACTTCCTTATAACTATCACTAAAGTTATCACAATTATTTTCTACAATTTTCCAATGGTTGAAGTAGAAAGGAATTATACACAAGTGATTGGGTCAGAGATTTAAACACATTCGAAGACACACTTATTCACACAGATTTTTAATGCACGATTTCCAAGAATAGTTGTATTGGGACAAAACTCAACATATATATGTTCGGGTCAGAGAAAACACTTATTGGCAAACAATTGTTTATAAGATCGCTAAGAAAGCAATATATAAAATAAATATAGAGTTAGTTGATAAATATGCACACGTAGTGTATAGCGAATAGATATATATATATATATGAGTAAATTTATTATAGAATAGATATTTAAATAAATAATAAAATGTTACAAGTGACTGGTACTCACCGACCCAAACTTGGCACTTAAGATGGTTGACTTCAAGCTAATGTTAAGACCCTTTGTTTTAATCGTTGATTAAAACAATTCTTTATTTCTGTTAAAGGCAGAAATAAAATGTTAATGTTAGTAATTATTATTTCAGTCAGCTCCCGAAATAATATTCTTTAAGTCAGTCAATGCCCGGCTTAAAGTGTTATCTTAACTTCAGTCAACTCCCGAAGTAAGAATTTTATTTTAGTCAACTCCCAAAATAAAATGTGTGTTAGTAATGATTATTTCAGTCAGCTCCCGAAATAATATTCTTTAAGTCAGTCAATACCCGGCTTAAAGTGTTATCTTAACTTCAGTCAACTCCCGAAGTAAGAATTTTATTTTAGTCAACTCCCAAAATAAAATGTGTGTTAGTAATGATTATTTCAGTCAGCTCCCGAAATAATATTCTTTAAGTCAGTCAATACCCGGCTTAAAGTGTTATCTTAACTTCAGTCAACTCCCGAAGTAAGACTTTTATTTTAGTCAACTCCCAAAATAAAATGTGTGTTAGTAATTATTATTTCAGTCAGCTCCCGAAATAATGTGATTAGTTAATAAGAATTGTCCCTACCTAGTCAACCTATCCCAAACGATGCCAAGTGCAAAAAGAGATCGAGATCAGTCAGCTTGTCGTTTATATAGCCCTTGCTTGCACACGACACCACTGATAGAGTAGCAGCGGCGCATGATTGCAAGAATTGGCAGTGCAGCTGTGATCTTACGGTTCTAGCGATAAAATTTGCCTAGCAACGAACAAAAATGCATAGCAACAAGAAACTTAGAGCTTCACATGCTGCTGTGTTATATTAAATTATATTTGCAAAGAATAATCTCTCTATCACGTAGCGAACAAATTCCCGTTGGATATTACTTGTAATGATGATAATGATAGAATTGCAAATTGATCGGCTTGATCTGATTATATTTGTGCCATGCATTGTATGCTACATGACAACACATGCTTTTGTTAGATGTTTTACTTATTTTTGGGAAAAATATAATTAGATTGAATTTATTTGATTTTCAGAATTCAATTTCAGCGTGGTATTGTTGTAATATGTTCCCTTTTCAGAAATTGTTTTTTAGTACGAATCTAACGGTTAAAACATATGATAATGATTTGCTCGATGAGGCTATATTTGTATTGTATTTGTGCAATATGTTATGTATATGACAAATTATAGCTTTGTTTGGTTGTGTATCTGTGTTTTGACTGAGAGTGATTAGATTTGATTTAGTTTTATAAAAATGTTCATGCTTTGTTTTCAGGATTTTTTCTTTTCAGGAGATATCTGTTGAGAAACATATATTCGAAGCGATTTGGTTCGAACATACTGCCCCCCGTTGAAAGACTGCAAGAGTCTTTCAAGTAAAGATCCTTAAGCTACATTTCTAAGAAAGAAGAAAGTTTGACCTCACTCACTAAGCAATTAATCAAGACGTAGGTTTGGTGTTGTATTGCAGGAGTAGAGATAGATTGATGTCATGTTGTACTTATAGATACACGAAATATTTATCCTTGGGAAAATACACAATTTTCCGGTAACCACCTAACGATTGAGAGTAGAAAATCAAAATCAAGGAAGTGGGTGGAATGAATAAATAAGGACTATGGTGTAAGAAAAGAAAACATAATTCTTACTAAATAATTTTAATGTGACCATTAGCTTTTATTTTAACTTTAGGACCATCTTTGATGGTGAATCGCTGATTTCTTTTCTTGGTGCGCTTTAATGCTGCCCAGGATACAGTGGATAAGTTATTTGTAGTATGTAACCTACGTGGTATGTTGATGATACTAATATGATGTAATTCGGATTTAAAATCGCGCCACTGCTTAACAATGTGTGCCGGGATTGATTTAATCCATGAACATCCTGCATGCCATAAAGCTTGCATTAAGATTTTAGCAGTATTTATAATTGGAGATATCCAGCCAAGTGGATCGAACAGCGTTGCAATTTCTGAAAGAATAGAACGCTTTGTAGAGAGGCAGTCTGATTTCCTTTTGGATCGTAGCGTGAAGCAATCAGATCCTGGAAACCAATGAATGCCTAAGGTTTTTACGGACTCATCTCTTGCGAATCGCAAAGGAAGCTCAACTTCTCTGTATGGTTCGGCGATCCTAGTTAGTAAATCTGAAGAATTGCTAACCCATTTCCTCAAGTTGAACCTACCGGAAGATAACATATTGATGAGTTGATCTTGTATTTGGAAGGCTTCTTCCTTTGTATCTGAGCCTGTAAGAAGGTCATCAACATGGAAGTTACGAGACATTATCTTCGCTGCTTCGGGGAATTTGTCAGCTTCATCAATGGCTAGTTGATTGGGCGTTTTTATTGCGAGATAGGGGGCTGGCGTGGTGCCAAAGGTTACAGTGGGTAATTTGTAATCTATACTAGGTTCATTTTGATTGTTCCTCCAAACTATTCTTTGGTAAGTTTGATCTTGAGGTTGTATTTTTATCATCCTGTACCTTTTCTCTATGTCAGCAAACATAGCGAATTTATACTTTCGCCATCTGAGAATGATTGAAAGGAGTTCAGACTGCAGCACTGTACCCGTATGTAGCTGTTCGTTTAGACTTTTTCGATTAGTCGTTTTAGCCGAAGCATCAAAGACGACGCGAACCTTTGTGGTGGTGCTATTTTTGATAACAGCATGATGAGGAAGATAGTAGCTTTGTTCATTGCCTACTATCTTATTAGCCACTGTCATGTGACCTAGTGTCTTGTATTCATTAATACAAGCTTTGTATTCCTGATAGAGTTCAGGATTTCGTTCTAATTGCCGTTCTAGGCTGTAGAACCTACGTAATGCCATACCACGAGAGTCACCTAGGCTGGGACTTTCTGCGATGAAAGGCAGGCGAACTTCGTAACGGCCATTTGCGTTACGAACATGAGTTTTTTGATAAAACTCTTCACATTCTTGATCTGCTTTAGACAGCTTTCTTCCTGGATTAACTTCTTCAGTTTCCCAAAACTGACGTAAAAGTTTATCCAGTGAAGTGTCGTCGTCGTAATGAGCTTTTGCTGTTAACGCAGATGCTGTTAAGAATGTGGATGTATTTTTTAGCTTTCCGAAAAGTATCCATCCGAGGGTACTGTTTTGGGCAGTTGGTGTTCCTGGAGGACCTTTCCGTAAACCTTCCAAGAGAATTTCGCTGTACACATCTGCTCCTAAAAGCAGGTCGATTTTTCCTGGTTTAAAGAAAAATGGATCGGCAAGTGGTAGCTCATGTATATGACTCCATTCTTTGTTTGGAATGGTTGAAGGGGGTAAAATGTCCGTAATTGTATCCACTATAAGGGCTGTAACCGTGGTTGCCGTAGTTGTGGTTGAATAAGGATATATGTTCAATACAGTTTGTTTTTGAACATTTGTAGTTTCAGTTTTTCCCAGGCCAGTGATTTGAATTTCCACGTTTGTAGTGGATGATTGCAGCTTACGTGCGGCGGCTTGAGTTACAAATGAAACTTGAGAGCCTGAATCTATTAAAGCTCTCAATACCAACATATTTCCCTTTTTTGTAGGAACGTTTAGCAATGCTGTGGCAAGCAGTGCTTGTTTGGTATGATGATTTTTTGCATGAAGGGTGTGAAGAGATTTATTGGATGTGCAAGGTGAATTACAAGGTTGAGCTTCTGATTGCTGCTCCCTTGGCTTGAATTGGGTCGAGGCCCTTGGAGTGGCATTATTCCTGTGAAGTAAAGAATGATGCCTCCTTCCACATCGCTGACATGAAAACTTACTTGTACAAGTTTTCGTAGTGTGCCCCTTTGATAGGCAGTTATTGCATAATTGATTTGATGTGACAATTTTGAATTTATTGTCTACATCGAGTTTTATGAATTTCGGACATTTAAATAGACGGTGCTGCTCTTTGCACAAGGGGCATGCTTGGGTAGATGACATAAAATGGGTAGATGCTCTTGGGACTTGAGCATTTTTGATGGCTAGGGACGGTTTGGTATCGACTATGGCTTCTAAAATTCTAAATCTAGATTGTAAAAATATTTTTAAGGATTCGAAGGTGGGAAGTCCTTCTGCTGTATTGACCTCTTGTTCCCATGCACGGTGCGTTTCTGCTGGTAAACATTGTACCACCATATAGATGAGAATTGCATCCCATTGCTTAGTGGAAACTTGCAATGCCTCGAGTTCGAAGATACATTCGGAAGACTTATCTAGCAAGGTTTTGATAGCTTTAGCTGATTCGTGGACTGCTTTAGGTAGATTAAAGAGTGCTTTCAATGGGGCATTTACCAAGACTCGTTTATTATCATACCTTTCAAGCAATATCTTCCATGCGCTGTGATAACTCGAGTTGGTCATAGGAAATTGACGCAATAAGTGCTCTGCTTCTCCAGATACACTTGATTTCAAATAATGCAATTTCTGCACCGAAGATAACGCAGTATTTGTATGCACCAGGGAATTGAACAGATCGTGAAAAGGTCTCCAGGAATCATAAGAACCTGAGAATTTTGGGATTGTGATGCTAGGTAGTCTCAGAGACGATGAAGTTTCACATTCTAATTTTGGACTTGTTTCAACCTTTATTTCGAATGCATCTAATGCATCCCTAAGAATACCTCGAAAAGTAAAGTATTGACTTTCCACCTTTGAAAATTGATCTTTTGCGAAATAATCGTACTTTTGAAGTTCACTATCTTCCAAAGCCTGCGTGGCTTGAATAATTGTATAGTGATCTTTCTTGTATTCTGACCAAATTTCACTTAGAGCGGTTAATCGCTCAGAAATAAGACCTTTCGTTCGTTTTTCTACATCAGTTTTGGTGTAGTTATTAAACGACTTTTCGAAGATTATTGCAGAAGTGGCTTGGTCGCCCAAAAGTTTTTGAAGTGCAGACATACTTAAAAGATTGAGAAAATAAAACACTAGACCTTAAATCCGGCTCGAAGGACCATAAAATGTACTGCCCGTAGTCAGAACGTACACGCAAATTTGAGTTAAGTGACACTGAAATGAATGCACTGATAATTTTGGATTTAAAGCAGTGGTTTATCCCTTCAACACTGTACACTTCCTTATAACTATCACTAAAGTTATCACAATTATTTTCTACAATTTTCCAATGGTTGAAGTAGAAAGGAATTATACACAAGTGATTGGGTCAGAGATTTAAACACATTCGAAGACACACTTATTCACACAGATTTTTAATGCACGATTTCCAAGAATAGTTGTATTGGGACAAAACTCAACATATATATGTTCGGGTCAGAGAAAACACTTATTGGCAAACAATTGTTTATAAGATCGCTAAGAAAGCAATATATAAAATAAATATAGAGTTAGTTGATAAATATGCACACGTAGTGTATAGCGAATAGATATATATATATATATGAGTAAATTTATTATAGAATAGATATTTAAATAAATAATAAAATGTTACAAGTGACTGGTACTCACCGACCCAAACTTGGCACTTAAGATGGTTGACTTCAAGCTAATGTTAAGACCCTTTGTTTTAATCGTTGATTAAAACAATTCTTTATTTCTGTTAAAGGCAGAAATAAAATGTTAATGTTAGTAATTATTATTTCAGTCAGCTCCCGAAATAATATTCTTTAAGTCAGTCAATGCCCGGCTTAAAGTGTTATCTTAACTTCAGTCAACTCCCGAAGTAAGAATTTTATTTTAGTCAACTCCCAAAATAAAATGTGTGTTAGTAATGATTATTTCAGTCAGCTCCCGAAATAATATTCTTTAAGTCAGTCAATACCCGGCTTAAAGTGTTATCTTAACTTCAGTCAACTCCCGAAGTAAGAATTTTATTTTAGTCAACTCCCAAAATAAAATGTGTGTTAGTAATGATTATTTCAGTCAGCTCCCGAAATAATATTCTTTAAGTCAGTCAATACCCGGCTTAAAGTGTTATCTTAACTTCAGTCAACTCCCGAAGTAAGACTTTTATTTTAGTCAACTCCCAAAATAAAATGTGTGTTAGTAATTATTATTTCAGTCAGCTCCCGAAATAATATTCTTTAAGTCAGTCAATACCCGGCTTAAAGTGTTATCTTAACTTCAGTCAACTCCCGAAGTAAGACTTTTATTTTAGTCAACTCCCAAAATAAAATGTATGTTAGTAATTATTATTTCAGTCAGCTCCCGAAATAATGTGATTAGTTAATAAGAATTGTCCCTACCTAGTCAACCTATCCCAAACGATGCCAAGTGCAAAAAGAGATCGAGATCAGTCAGCTTGTCGTTTATATAGCCCTTGCTTGCACACGACACCACTGATAGAGTAGCAGCGGCGCATGATTGCAAGAATTGGCAGTGCAGCTGTGATCTTACGGTTCTAGCGATAAAATTTGCCTAGCAACGAACAAAAATGCATAGCAACAAGAAACTTAGAGCTTCACATGCTGCTGTGTTATATTAAATTATATTTGCAAAGAATAATCTCTCTATCACGTAGCGAACAAAATCCCGTTGGATATTACTTGTAATGATGATAATGATAGAATTGCAAATTGATCGGCTTGATCTGATTATATTTGTGCCATGCATTGTATGCTACATGACAACACATGCTTTTGTTAGATGTTTTACTTATTTTTGGGAAAAATATAATTAGATTGAATTTATTTGATTTTCAGAATTCAATTTCAGCGTGGTATTGTTGTAATATGTTCCCTTTTCAGAAATTGTTTTTTAGTACGAATCTAACGGTTAAAACATATGATAATGATTTGCTCGATGAGGCTATATTTGTATTGTATTTGTGCAATATGTTATGTATATGACAAATTATAGCTTTGTTTGGTTGTGTATCTGTGTTTTGACTGAGAGTGATTAGATTTGATTTAGTTTTATAAAAATGTTCATGCTTTGTTTTCAGGATTTTTTCTTTTCAGGAGATATCTGTTGAGAAACATATATTCGAAGCGATTTGGTTCGAACAGTATCAATCGCATTTGATGTCATTGCTTAGAGTTACTGGAATCCCAGTAGCAAGTCCCTCAAGCGGGGACAAAACCCGTTCTAGATATTCCCACAATCAATTCAGTAACCAAATTAATAACAAAATTTTTATTTATTGCACTTAGCGAAAAAGGTAAGTTTTATTCATTGCACTTAGTAATAACACAAAATAAAATGTTTTTCAACGTTTACTGAAATCAAATCTCTGTTAAAATACTAAATTTGACTTTAAAAAGATCCCTAAAAGGAAGAATAAACAAGGTTAGTCACTGCGAGATGTATTTCATTTAATTTTTCTGGCATTAGATGCGCCTCATCAATCCTTTCTGCTAATGCTTCAAAAAGCTTGGCAGTGCTACTTTTTGCCCCCTCTACAAATGTTGAAGTCGCTGTATCTAGAAACGATTTGAAACCCTTAAAAACGTCCTCTTTGCGAGTAAGCACTTCCCGTGCTTTCGTTCTAGGAACTGTAGAGTCTCTAGTCGATGCCTTGCTCGAGTTTTCAGAGAAATCCAACTGTTAGCATAGATTGCTAATTATTTATTGATAATGGAAATTCGTTCTTTTTAATAAATTCTCGTCACACTGTCGACTAAAACAACCAGCCGATATGCCTTCAATGTAAGGATACGTTCAAGACTGACTTAATGATCCCATCCGTTCCTCACCATACCAGCGGGCTGCTTATGTGAGCAGTATGTAGACGAACCCAGGATTTTACGATATGCAGTGCACCACAGCAGGTAGGATTTGTTAGCTAGTATGTGCATTTGACTTGTATCCTGCATATACATTTACGATGGTTCGTAACCTGTTAATGCTACTGTACCTGCCAGTTCTTGGAAGGTTAACATTCGGCCGTCCTGAAAGATCGTTGTCCCCAACGATGTTTCCTTTCATGCAGATTTCGTTATTATGAGCGACGCAATAACAATCACATTAAATGTTCCCAATATATCATAAAGACGCAGATGTTCCACACAGTTTCGTATATACACAACATTTCTATCGTACCACACAGAATTTTCTACATTTTTCCACACAGATGTTATGAAGACTTCACACAGTTTCGTCTATACACAACATTTCTATCGTACCACACAGAATTTTCTACAATTTTCCACACAGATGTTCGTCTATACACAACATTTCTATCTTACCACCCCTAGAAGACGAATATCACCAAGCATTTACACAAAGTAAAGACTAATGGCCGGTTTTTTTTAAACAACGTGATCCCTTCCAATCAAATTACAACAGGGGAAGTACTCGAGGTAGAATATTTTAAAAAAAATAATTTTAAACCAATAATGATAACTTTATTACCTTTAAGAGTGTCTTCCTTAACTTAAGCCTCTTCATTAATTTATTCATCTTTTTCATTCTCACTGTCACTTATTTCGCCAAAATCAAAGTCTTCAAGTTGCCACCATGGTTTTATTCTATCTGCGGAATACACGGACATGAAGGGCTTTCGACTAACTTTTGTTGTCGGACTATCCTCCACAACATATCGATCATTCGGCAACACTTTTGATATCATATATATACTCTCTTGGGCTAGTTCGTCCATTATTGTATTTTTCGATATAAATTCGTTGTACTTCATTCATTCTCTGTTGTACTCGTTGTCGCAATTCTATCAATGGAATGTCGTCTTCATCCTCGGAGTTGTCCGCCAAAGACAGCTGTAATTCATTTCCCAAGATATTCCTCTGTTTAAAGTCGAACAAGATTTCCTGTGGAGTCTTCCCAGTTATGCGATGGCTAATACTGTTTAAACCCCATTCAATCCCCTTAAGATGTGTTTCCCAATCTCTATCTTCAAAATCAGTTGTCATCGTTGATAGAGAAGTTGTGACTGTACGAAAATACCTTTCAATTTGCCTGTTGGCTCTAGGTGTCTTGGATGCTATCAGAATATGTTGAATGCTATTTGATTCACAATACTCCTTAAACATTTTCGACGTGAATGCAGTACCGCGGTCTGTAACAATTCGAGCGGGAACTCCAACGAAAGCTGACATTTCTTCGAGAGCTTTGATAACTGTTACTGTAGTAGTTGATTTTGCCGCTCTTAGTACTATGTACTTGGAAAAAGCATCTATTACTCCAGTAATATAAAGATTCCCTTTCTTACTTTTTGGGAATGGTCCGAGGTGGTCCACGTGTATGTATGAAATGGTATTGCTGACTTTTCACTCACATGTAAGAGATATCTCCCTTCATCTTTGTCCCGCTTGTTATACAGACATGGAATACAGGCAGTTATATATTTTCTCACAACTCTCGTCATCCCTGGGAACCAATAATCTTTCCTTAACAGTTCTAGTGTACGCTCTTCTCCGCAATGTCCTACATCATCATGTGCTGTTTTTATTATTCTCCATCGAACTCCTTTTGGTACGACTGACTTTCCTCCGTCTTCCTCTAACACCTCCTTGATGTGTTTTATACTAGCATCTTGCATTTGCAGTGTTGTTACCCAGTCCTCTTCTCGCATACCGGTGCACATTCGTTTTCTTCCGATTTCCGTTGAGAGTTTCGACTAAGAGCGTCCACGTGAGCCATTTGAGTGCCTGGCCGGTATTCTAAATCAAAACTAAATTCTTGATTTTTCAACCACCACCTTGCGATTTTTGGTATGATGTCTTTCTTCTGGTGAGTCAGTTTGAGCGAATTGCAATCAGTAATGATCTTAAAATGCTTATTAAGCAAGTAATATTTGAATCGACTTAGACTTTCTACTACGGCGAGAGTTTCCAGCTGGAAGCTATGGTATTTTTCTTCAAGAGTTGTTGTAGCGCGACTGAAATAAGACACTACTTTTTTTTCATCGTCCTTCTCTAATTGAAATAATATTCCTCCTAATCCATCAGCACTCGCGTCTGTGTGTAACTCATGATTTGCTTTAACGTTATACAATACCAGGATAGGTTGTTGGCTCAATTCCTTCTTTAACAGATCGAATGATGCCTGGTGATCCTCTGTCCAGAAAAATTCATTCCCCTTCCTTAATAATTTATTGAGAGCTGATGCTTTCTTTGCGAAATTTTGAATAAATCTTCGAAAAAAACTGGTCAATCCTAGAAATTGACGTACTTGTTTTATTGTAGTTGGCGTTGAAAAAGCTCTTATTGCTTCAGTTTTATTGCTTCCAGGACAAACTCAGTCGGCTGTAACTTCGTGTCCTAGATAGGAGCAACGAGATTCGAAAAAACTACATTTGGATATATTAAGAGTGAGATTCAAACGTCTTAATTGTGTAAGTATATCGTTAAGTACACTCATTCCCTCTTGAACATTTTCAGTAGCGATGAGAACGTCATCCATATAAACTAAAACACTTTTTGATGGTATATTCTTTACTAGCCTGGTCATCATTCGCATGAATGTTGCAGGTGAATTCGTAAGCCCGAATGGCACCCTTTTAAATTGATATTGTCCTTCGGGAGTAATAAAAGACGTAAGATGTCTTGAATCTTCCGCTATTGGTATTTGATAATATCCGCTCATAAGGTCAAGCGTAGTATAGACCTTTTTTCCCGACAGCGAATTTAACTGCTCTTCTATATTTGGAGTCGGAAAGTTTTCTCTTTGAGTGATTGAATTTAGCCTTCTATAATCTAAGCACATTCTCAGGTCGCCAGTCTTCTTTTTAACCAAAATGACTGGACTCGCATATTCCGATGTTGATTCCTCTATTATATCGTTCTCTATCAATTCTTTTATTATGTTATTTAGTTCTTCCTTCTGAGCATAAGGGATGCGATATGGTTTATATCTAATTATTTCATTACTTTTAAGCTTAATTTGCATTTCAACTTCGTTTTTCCTAATTCTGCTAAATTTAACGAAATACGATCTCGATATTCATTCAAAAGAGTTAATAATTGCTTGATATCCTTTTTAGCAATCACTCCATGTAATATATCGTCTTCCTTCAATTCCCGTAGTTTTATTGACATAATCCTATTTTCAATATAATTAGGGGTTTCTCTTGGCGATAGTTGGCTTTCATCTATACTTTTTAGTTTAATATCTAATTTCCTCCATTCTTTTACAACTTGAACCTGCGGTTGATCGATAAAGTTCATTCCAATAATCATCGCGACGTCTTGTGCATTGTCCTCAACTACGACAATATCTGTAGGCAGCTTTACCTGACCTACCTTCAGCATTTTTCTTATTTTCCCAATAGTTTTACAGAATCCACCAGCGAATCCATGTAATCCTATATTATATTTCTCAATTATCCATTGGTTTTTCTTTACCTCCGTTTCTTTAATCGTAGTGCAATCGCTAACTAAGTCTATGAACGCCAGTAATGGTATCCCGTTCAGTTTTACTTCCTGGTAGTACTCATTTCTTGTTTCAACGCGTTTTATTACCGGTCCCAGAGAATATCTAGCTCTGGTGTTGTGACTCTGAATTCCTTCCCGCTTCCCGCTTTTCTGACACTGAAATGATAAATGCCCTGGTCTTCTACACGTATAGCATACACGTTCTGTGTTGTAGGTTTTATTTTCGCGTTCAAAGGGTCTTTTGCTTGTCCTTTTCCAGGTATCTGTATCTTTACCGTTTGCTTCATTTACTGTGTCGCGTCCTGCTTTATATGTTTTAGTGTCTTCCATGCTTTTTATTTTATTCAGGAGATCTGGGAGACTCTGACAATTTGCAGCCTTTAAAATATTTATCACTGTCTGATCACCTAATCCCGATATAATATAATTAATTGTAGTAAAGTCATTTAATTTCGCTCTTTTTGCGACAGCGCTCACTTCATAAAAATAATTTTCGACGCATTCCTTAGGGTCTCTTCGCCTTTTCATTAGTTGCCTATGCACTTCGGATTCATCGATATTTGAAGGGAAGTTTTCAATTATGGTTTCTTTAAACTGTTCCCAAGTTCCAATTTCGGCTTGCTTTGATATGTACCAAAACTTTGCTGCTCCCACTAATCTACTGACCGCATAAAAACATGTAGTGCGGGAATCCCACTCGAATATATTTTGCAAAATACTAATATTTTCCATCCATTCTGTTGCCGTCAAGTTACTCAATTTACCTGGATTAAACTCTGGTATCAACCTATCAATTTCGCTTAGGCCGATTTTGATACTACTACTACTGTTACCACTATTACTTACGTTATTGCTAGTACGACTTACTAGGTTTTCCTCTCTTGACGTTATTTCCTGTTCTCTTTTCAAGATTTCATTTTCCCTTTTTAAAATGTCGTTCTCTCGTTTTAGGAGCTCTTGTTCTTTTTGCACCACACTGCTAGAATCACTTGCACTGAAGTCTACACTATCCATTTCGATTTCACTTATATTATCTGTGCACGTTTGGAATTATTTTAAACTGTTCACTTGACACGTGAGTTTTTCTAAAATGCCACTTCTGAAATGTTAGCATAGATTGCTAATTATTTATTGATAATGGAAATTCGTTCTTTTTAATAAATTCTCGTCACACTGTCGACTAAAACAACCAGCCGATATGCCTTCAATGTAAGGATACGTTCAAGACTGACTTAATGATCCCATCCGTTCCTCACCATACCAGCGGGCTGCTTATGTGAGCAGTATGTAGACGAACCCAGGATTTTACGATATGCAGTGCACCACAGCAGGTAGGATTTGTTAGCTAGTATGTGCATTTGACTCGTATCCTGCATATACATTTACGATGGTTCGTAACCTGTTAATGCTACTGTACCTGCCAGTTCTTGGAAGGTTAACACAACGTTTGTGTCACATCATCATCGTTCTCAGAAAATAGATCGTCCGCTTCAAGTGTAACACTGCTAATTGTTCTAAAATTAACAAAATAAATATTAAACTTAAAAACTTACTCATTTGGATTATTAACGCCTTGCAAGAAACTAAAGATTTCAAGTAATTTCCATTTTTTGCCTGGTTCCTCCATACCACTTCCAGAAGGATGAGATATTTCACCTCGTGGAATTTTTTTAAATTTATCCCGCAAACGTTTCCAACGTTTCTTGCATTGTTCCTCTGCAAAGAAATGAAACTCAGTTCGAATTTCTATATCAATTTAACAATTGTCTTACGTGTGCTATTCAAATCCCGTGCGATTTGTTTCCAGATTTTTTCTTTAATATCTACCCTTCGGTAATTATGGTGTTGAAGATCATACAGTACTTCATTTCTCCTCACTGCCTCAATCAATTGCTCCTCAAGCGACTTTATTATTTAATAACCTTCAAAAAATAACGCGACTTTCACTTGAATTGATTCAATTTGAAAAGCGAATACAAACCACTTGTCATTTAATTTTTATCTTTTTAAGTTGTCATGGCATTTTGGATATTTTTAACAATAGCTATGTTGTCAGCATTGCATTGTTCAAAACTCGACTTCGACGTCAGGGCGTTCTGCCGTCGAAGTCTCAGTCGTATCTCTTTCTATTCGTTTGCTTATTCTTTAATCGAGCAACGGCGCAGTCCGCCGTCGAAGTCGCAATTGTGTTTAGACCTTAAAAAACAGTTCAGTCGCTTTTTCTAAGAGAAGTTATGAATTCTCTAAATGAAATTGTTTCCATAAAGCGACTCTTCGATAAATTGTTCGCAGGGTAACATTGCATTGCAAATATATCTATATGCCAGAGGTAGTCTATATGTGGCAGCATGACATGGCACTACTAAATTATATTTTATTTTATTTCACTATAAAAACAATTACCTATAGGTATATTTCAAGTTTTTTTGTGAAGAAGCTTCATTGAAAAATAATAAAAAATTAATAAAAAATTCACCAAGAAAATATAATAAAAAATTATTCAAATGGCAGATTCAGCCAAATGACTATATTCTGAAAAAAATAACAAGCGATATAAGTTAAGAGGTTGAGGTTCAAAGATTTTATCTAATCAAAATTTTCTACTACTTACAAGCGATTTTCTGACTTACGTGAACTTTTTGCTAGTTCATCTACACTCAGAAAAATGCGTCTTGTAATTTTAACAATTTTAGCATAGTTATTTTAACAAGATAAAAAAGTACCAGTTTTACTCTAAGACTCAACAGGATATTCAAATAAGGTGAATCAGAAAAAAATTGTTATATACAGATCCAAAGTTCTCTTTAAAATAATTAGAAATCAGGTTAATGTATAATTTCTTAATCATATAAGGCGTTCCCATTACGTTTTAATAGGACTGATCCCATTGATTTCAACTAGATAAAGTATTGAGACAAAAATAGTATCCTATATTTTCACTCTTATGTTATTTACTTTTACATGAAATCCTATTGATTAAACGGACCTTTATCCAATATACGATCAGAATTCAGCAAGCAAAACAGTTCGCGGGTTAATGTCGAATGTGTCAAGTGATCATCAGTTTTTTTTTTACTTGTGGCAAATTAATAAAGGTAGTTTTATGTCAAATAATTTTCAAGAACTTGTGTATGAATGAGTAACAACAGAACAAGAAAACGATATAACGGTTGCAACACAATTACGAACCTTGGGCAGAGTTTTTAGAAAAATAGGAATATATGTATTCCATCAGAAGAGAAAAAATTAAAATAGGAAAATTGAAAGTTGTGTGGTGTGAATTGAGTCAGCAATTTTTATGAAGCGCAGATGCATAGATTTTAGCTTGTATATAAAAATTAAACTGAATAAAATTAGTCAGTCGTTTTTTTGGATAAGAATTGCGTTTGATTTAAATTTTTAGTAATCGCTATTGCTGCCCAGTGTTGTTCCTTTACGCGTAGACTTTCATTGTCTACTCTTTAGCGTAGACATTAGCATATACAAACAAACTTTTAGTTAGTACGTGAAGTGGTATCTTATGCTTATGAAAATTAAAAATAAGTTTAAGACAAATTATTGTTATAAAATATGCCAGGCAGACCGAAAAATAAAGCTTTCGATAAAGTTGGATTCGATCTCAAAAAATTTTTATTTTTCAGCCCACTGCGTGTCGTATACAGGTTCGATTCTCTTCGAATGAATCTGTTTCTTTAAAAAAAAATTTAAAAATTTTTTTAATAAATAAAAAAATAGTTTTTTTCTATTTTTCTCAAACTTTTCATTTCTTTCTTCTTTTTTTCATTCTTTTTCATTTGTTTTTCAAATCACCCAGTTTCGCTATTTGGGACCTGTTGATGAGTCAAACCAAGACTTGAAACTTGTCACCAAAAATTAATGGGTTGTGTGATGAAATAACAAATTAGAACATTTTTTAACTTTTGCTATATACCGGAGAATCCCAAAAATTTCTTTCTTGAACAAAATTAAGTTTAACCCGGTAAAAATTCCAGAAGAATAATCTTTTTATTTACTATAACTATAATAAAATTTATACAATAGAAATGATTTTATTTATAATCTAAATTTTTAATTAAGTACATAAATAGACACAAATATATAGATTTCTAAAATTAAGTCCACCCAAGTCCAGAAATCATAAGCCCTAGTCCAAAGGAATTGTCCTATATTAAACATAATAAAATTTCCCATGAAATTTGTAGAATATATTCATTAAATCGTGGTATGGGTGCGGATAAATCGTCGAACCAATGTATCTGTAAATGAAAATCCTTCAGTTACAATAATAATAATAGTAATTCTTTATTTCATATTAAATAGCCTAAATCTTACAAAAACTAATATATACCTCCTAATCTAGATCTACTTATCATCTATGATATTTCATGTACAGAGACAGTGTTAAGGGGTAACTTTATGCGGCTTACCACTATAATCTGAGACGAAGACTGGAGACGCACCAGAAGAGAATACTGTGGAGGTCGGATGTTTCACATAGACCGCACTATTTTTAGAGGAGGTACGGTGATTTCTCTTGTGCCGTACCAGCAGTTCTAATATTAAATTTATTCCTTTTAAACGCAAAAAAAATGGACGATGGTGCAGGGACTCATCACACGGTGTACCCGTATTTTAATTCTAATTTAATTCACACACTTATCAGAGAAAAGAGCGGATGGTACGCTGATGTCTCACTTGGAATTCCAGGATAATGTTGGGATATTTCGCGCGTGCCTCAACTCAGGAATTTCTCGGACAGATGGTATATCAGATGACGTACCAAGGAAAGTGATGAGCGGGAATAGCTCAGGCAAAACTAAGGACTTGGACACGGAGGTACGGGGAACATGCACATGATGTACCAAAGGAGTATTAAGGCGGGATATATCTCGGTAACCTCAATATTCGGAGATGGGTACAGAGTACGGAGATATGCCACGCGACGTACTAAAGCAAACTTAAGGTGGGATAGTTCACGCTAACCTTAAAACGGGGAGCTAGGACGGAAGGTGCGGAGAATTAACACACGGCGTACTAAGGGAATATTATGGCGGGATATTACAGGCCGACCTTAACATGAGGAGGTAGGATGGACGCTATGGACATTTTACGCACGGTGTACCAAGGAAATGTTAAGGCGAATTAGAATGAAGATTCTCACACTCCGTGCCAAGTACTGACTGATGCGGGAGTTACACGCTACACCAGTACTTACTCTAAACTTGTCTTCCTAACTAACTCGTCCAAGTTCGCTCACTAGACTGATATCTTTGTGTCAATTCAAGTCAAGTGCACTTCACACGCGATTAACGAATTTTAACGAATTATGTCGAAATTTTAAACCGAACCGATATCCCGGGATATTTGAAATTGTTTGCGTACAGGCTTTAATTTTAGCCTCGAATTCACTTTTGTCTTTGATTCACTTTACACACTTTAATTGTTCGAATATTAATTAACTTAAGGTTACACGATGTCGAAATTTTTACAGCCTGTTGCGCGACGGCAGGCTGTGTTCTTGTCTGTTGTTTGGTAGTTTTCGGATTTAGAGGAATAAGGAAGTTGGATGGGTGTGGGAAGTTGTGGAATGTTAGAGATTTCTCTACCTTGTTCTGAGTTGAAGATCGGCGTTTCTTCCAGCATGGTGAGAATTATCCCGAAAGTCCGGAATGGTCCAGCGTTGAAAAATCCCACGATGATCGAGATGCCTGGATGTTGTCCTATCCACGATGGTGGCTTCCTGAACTAGTGAAGAGAGTAAATCTTTCGCCCAGGTAATAAATGTTTCTCGTTTCCGAGTTGATTAGGTGGAGGGGTGATAGGTAGTGGAAGTTTTCAACTTGAAGTTGTGTTGAAAGCTGGCTAATGAGGGGGTTAGGATGTTGAGAGATCTTCTCAAGTTGTTTGACCGCTAGAGAAAGGAGATAGTCCTCGATTGGAGTGATGTTTGCATTGTCATACAAAAAGGTGTTGGGAAAGTAGTGTCCGTCAGGTTTCCTGTACACTCCTGTACAGGACCTTAGGACCTTTCTTTCGAGGGCGCTGATTTGCTTCATATATGATGGCGAAATGGTGTGCCAGATGGGGAAACAATAGCAGGTGATTGGGCGGATGAGCTGTTTGTATATAAGCAGCTTTGTATCTTTCGGGAGACCGTTTCTCCTTCTGATAATAGGGTTTAGCAGGGAGTAAGCGTAGTTGGCTTTCCTCATGGTTAGCTTGGCGTGATTGTTGAATTTCAACAGGTTATTGAAAGAGACACCAAGATATTTGGTGTTCTTTGAAGGCTGGAGCTTTTCGTTATTGACTTCAATTTCTATGTTGTTGGCTCGTGTGGCGAGATTGGGTCTTCCCCTTGTGGAGGGGTTTCGGATGCAGATCATTTCAGATTTGTTAATATTAATTTTTATGCCCCACTTTCTGTAGAACTCGTCAAGTTTGAGGACATGCCGCTCCACTTTCGTAGCAGCGAAATTGGATGACATGGAGTGGGCGTACGTAAGGGAGTCATCAGCATATAGTAGTGTGGTGGAATTTGAGTCGTTGGCAGGCTGGTCATAGGTGAATAGATTGAAGAGAGTTGGTCCGAGGACCGAACCTTGGGGGACGCCAGCACTGACTGATGTTGCCTGGGATTTGACATTCTCGATTTCTATGTAGAAATTCCGTGATGAGAGAAAGCTATGTATAACCCGGGTGAGATAAGGCGGGAACTCAAGGTTTATAATTTTGAATATTAGCCCGTTTGTCCAGACTGAGTCAAACGCTTTGTCTACATCAAGGAAGCAGCCTACTGTCTGCTCCCTTTTGTTGAGGGCGATTGTAGAATCAGAGAGGAATTTGAGCAATGCGTGAAAAGTGGAGTGCTGGGGCTTGAAGCCGAATTGGGTATCTTGCCTGATATTTAGGTCGAGGCAGGTATTTTCAATATGCTGGCGGACTGTTTTTTCGAAAAGTTTGCCCAGGTTTGACAGAAGAGAGATTGGGCGGAACTCATTAAGGTTTTTCGAGTTTCCTTTTTTGGGAATTGGGACTATGCGCGCGGTTTTCCAGACATCAGGAAAGTAGGAATTATTGAGGCAATTATTGAAGATAATTGTCAGAAATTCTATAGCGACAGGTGGGAAGTTTTTGATGACTT
Source organism: Dioctria rufipes (assembly GCA_963924295.1). Taxonomy (NCBI): domain Eukaryota; kingdom Metazoa; phylum Arthropoda; class Insecta; order Diptera; family Asilidae; genus Dioctria; species Dioctria rufipes. Next base: position 73,818,949 of record OZ002742.1, on the reverse strand, counting down.
TGTTTGAAATGTTATCTGGGCCGGCGGGCTTTTTTCCTCTGATAGTCCTGATTAGGGCGAAAACGTGAGCAGGATTGGAAAAGATGCTTAAATCATCCGGATTTAAGGACGTGTTTGTGGAATTAAAGATTGTGGCGGAGGATCCCACTGCCTGTGCAGTGAAATCTTCAACAGTCGAGTCTACGGTGTTCCTAAAGTTAGCATCGCTTAGAGATGAGTTGTCTTTGAAGGTGGAGTGGAAATATTCCGCGAAAGCGTTGCATTTTTCTTGGGGAAGATTGTAAGCGTTCGAGCTTTGCTTTCCTGTTGCAAATCCTGTTTATGTCCTGAAAGCAGTGTGGACCGGGTTGAATGGAGGCCAGTTTATTCCTAAACTCTTGATCGAGAAACATTTTCGTTTGTTCCTCAATAATTGTTGACAAGCAATCAATTTGCGATAACACGGTTCTGTAGGCTGGGTTGTGGCTATTAAGGGTTCGGTGAAAGATACGGTTAAGTATTTTTCTAAGTTTCTGCCTAAATTTATATAATTTTTGTAGTTGAGGCGGGAGATTTTTGTATTTGTAGTGTTTGCTCGGCACTACATTGGAAAAGAAGGCGACATTTCCTTCAATGGCGTTGTTGAGGAAGTCGATATGGAAGTAAATTTCCAAGTTCGTAAGATTCCGTTGCGCGTCAGGGAGATTTCCTGCAAGAAATTGAGAGAGCCTGTCTTGGAATTGTTGCCAGTCAACGTCTTTGAGTGAGGTTGAGGCTTGAGGATCTGAAGTCAGAATATTTAAGGGTTCGCTGGGGGTGATTGAGAGTTCGACTGCCAAGTGATCAGATTCAGCCATATGCGCTGTACAAACGTAATTTGAGAATTGGGGAAGCAGATTAATGAAATTAGAGGTCGCGATATAGAAGTCAAGAGTTGACCCAGATCGCAGGAAGGTCGGAGTATCCTGCGAGACGACGACGAAGTCATGGGTGGTGTTGAAGAGAAGCCAGTCATGTACAGCCTTGCCTGACGGACTTACGACAGAGTCATTCCACAACGGGTGCCTGGCGTTGAAGTCACCACCAAGCACCGTGTAAGTGAAATTGTCCGAGATTTGAGCAATGCTGTTCATGTTGTTCTGGATATCAGCTCCTGTGGCGTGGCATCTATTGTATAGGGCGATTAAGAGAAGAGATTCATTGTCACGAAGCTCTAACTTGACAGCAGTGCATTCCATATTGGAAAGGTTACTTATTTTCACCTCTTCGAATTTAAGGTTTTCTTTAATGAGAAGAGCAGTGCCTAGGGTGGTCTCAGATTTGTCCTGGCGGACGAAGTTGTAGTGCTCAAAAGCTAACTTATGTCTCTCAGTGAGGAGAGTTTCAGAGAGGAACATAAACGTGGGTTTATGCTCAATGAGGAATAGGTTTAAGGCTGCTCTTTTGCTGTGCTTTACCAGCGAATTGCAGTTCAGTGACATGATTTTCAGCTTACTTAATTGCCTAGACATAGTCCAAATGCAAATTGAAGGTAAGCTGCTTGTTTTTCCGATATGGAAGAGAGCTTCCTGTATTTAGGAAGGAAATTATTGATTTTGCCCATAAGGGCGAAAAGGTCACAGCCAAAAAGAGACTTGGCTTCTTTGGTGCAGAAATCGTCAATTTCAGACACTCTGGGATTTCTAGGAGCTGCCTTGGGGGCAGGCCTAGGTGCTGCTTGGGGTTTGGGAGCTGCGGGTTTAACAGAGCTATTATTATTAAATGTGTTTTTAGAGGTTACCTGGGCGAAAGATTTACCTGGTTGCACGTAGTTCCTTGTGGCTTCCTTCACGAAGTCTTCACGTTGGCGACGTTCCTCATTCTTTTTAGCGCGTTGTTGTACGACCTCCTTGTATTTGGGGCAACCTCTATAGCTGGCTGGATGTCCTTCAGCTTTACAGTTGACGCAGAATGGGACACCTTCCTTCTCGTTTTTCCTCTCACAACGTCCAGGTAAGTGTTCATTTTTGCACTTCACACACCGATAATCTACAGCGCAATTTCTTGCGACGTGGCCGAAAGCCTGGCAACGCTTACATTGGGAGATGCCTGAAGCGCGATATTTCTCCCAATAAACAATTTGATTGAGAAGACGATTTGTGGCCATGATGAATTTCACGTCGTAATTACCGCCGAAATTAATTACGAAGGAATTTGATTCCTTGGTCCTGGGCGTTTTGAAATGCACAACAGTGTTTATTGTAAAACCACGCAGTTTTTCCACGAGAGCTGCCTTCACATCTTCGGCGTGGTAAGTATGCTGGACTCCTCTCAGCAGTAGTGTCGTCGTCCTGTCACTCTTCGATGTGAACGTATAGCTCTGCACGCCAATATCTTTGATTATTCGGAAAAGAGTCTTATGGTCGTCCTGGGTCATTGGTTTAATGATGCACTTGGTGCCCTTTGATGTCTTTATGAAGAATTTTGGCCTCATCGCGAGCTTATCGAGCTCGCAGTTGAATGCTTTAACATTCAGATTATGGCAGATAATCGGAGGGGGTCTCACTGCCTTTTCTACTTGAACAGTAGCTGTCTTAGGCTGGATTTCAAAATCCTTCCGGCTTCCAAGGATTTGGTAAAATCCACCAGTGTTTTCTTCCCTATGTGGTTGGATCTTTGACCCTGCTGGCTTCTTTTTTGCTGGCGTTCCTGCTGATAGTGGCGATGTCACTGGGCTCCTCCTAGCTTTCCGCTTTTTGTTTGCAACGATCGTGAAATCGTTTTCATCCTCTTCATTCTCAGACGAACTCGATTCTGATGAGGACGACCCGGCCGAGTCAGTACACATTGATTCCACATCGCTGGTTGGATTTCCTGTACTCAGAGCTGGCGTAGCGTCTCCACCGCTTAGCATACTACTGGCTGCTTCATCAATGGGAACTTCCGGGGTACCCATTTCGTACTTGATATACAGTTTTTTAAGGCTGTTTTCAACAGCGGTCCTTAGCGCTGATTTCTCAGCTTCAAAATAGGTCTTTTTGTCCACTTTATTATTTCCACTCATGTTGAGTTCCACTTGTTGTGTTATATATTCACGAAAGGTGTCCTTTTTCACCGCACTTGTTCACGTTTATTAAATTTGAGAAGGCCTTGAGATTTGCGTTTTTGTGTCATACATCAAAATTTACTCAGTTTACACAAACACAAGGCTCTACTCACACTTTTTGATTTATGTGTCTCTATCACTCACACCACTTGCATTAAGATTTTCCTGTATGTGTCTAAATCACTTTAATATTCGCTGTTCACAATATGTGTCTGTATTTTTTTTTTTTTTGCACATTCACAATAACACGCGCACTCACGCGTGAAAATGCCGTCGGCAAAATCGTGGCCTGCAATACTGAATATTAGGATATTCGGATATTCGATATTTTACACAACACGAGCACTTCACTGAAACACTGCTGATCACTGAATGAATGAGTGACTGTGAAAAAAAAAAAAAAAATGACTGATATCTTTGGTCAACTGGCATGATTTATATAGCCCGGGGCAAGAGATGCTCAGTGGCTGATTATTTTGTACCGAGAAAAGCTTTCAAAGCTCTTCTAAAAGCTTTTATTATTTTCATTTGTACATGTGATAAATTAAAGGTCATGCAGCAAGAGGTTATGTCACCTTCGTTCGCCTGTCCCAGCGACTTTTCTATTTGAATGAAATGTCGAGTTTTAAATTTGTAACTTCGTTACAAAATAAAATCATTATTTATTACAATAAACGTTACATAAATTTTTGTTATAACTTTTTCGTATAATAATTGAGTCATTTCTGACACCAGTTTTTGTTATAACTTTTTCGTATAATAATTGAATCACTTCTGACACCAGTTTTTGTTATAACTTTTTCGTATAACAATAATTATTGAGTCACTTCTGACACCAGGTTTTGTTAACCACTTTTTGATATTTAAATTCAAACTATTCGTAAGTTTACGATTTCAACTTTATTTCAACTTAAAACTCGTAACTCTAAACTCGGTACTCAATAACTCCAAACTTCAAACTTAATCTTCAAACTTATTTTCAAACTTAATTTTCAAACTTAATTTTCAAACTTAACTTTCAAAATTAATTTTCAAACTTAAACTCAATTTTCAAAAGCAAATGTGCAAGCAAAATGCCCTTGTTAACTTTTTAAAAATGGTGAGATAGAAAGTTGAACTTAAAACTCAAACTCTCAAAGCAAACTCAAACTCAAAACGCACACTCCAAACTCAATTTTCAAACTTCAATTTCCAGTGCAAAGGTTCCCGTTTTTATACCAACTTAGTATGTAATTAGAAGGATGCAGAATACTACAAGGGTAGGGGCTCTATCCAAAAGACCATATCTGAAGGGATACATTAATTAGTGAGTTCCCAATCATGAAATTGAAACCCTTATTTGATTGGGCAATTATCTCGTCATGATGATGATATAAAACTTTATTCAATTGGTCAATAATTAACCAATCCCCAATCAAAACCCTGAATATGGTCTCGCATGATATGTAACATGTTACATTTATTTACCCGTAACATGATTTCATCCAAGGGACCATATCCCTTGTTTACAATTATCGATGAATAAGTGCGTGAGCAAATAGCTATTCGCAAAAACAAATGGCTATGCGTGCAAACAAATAACTATGCGCACGAGTTATGTTTCTTTTACTATTACCACTTGTTTAAATTCCTTTTGTTTGTTGTATAAGCTGTAATTATTTATAGTTATTGAACAGTTGTTAAAATTTATTAAATAGTTTCCGGTCATTTCTACATCTCTTTTATCACAGGAACTTATGAGACTAACATTGTTTTGGTTTCTTCCCTTATTTCTGATATTTCGGATATGTTGTTAAATGTTTTCATACAATTGTTATGTGTTATACAATTATTCAGTACATTGAGTCCTTTGAGATCTTTATTACTAGTATAAGTATAGGTTTTCCCTTCATAATTAACAATTTCTTGTGGTTCAAATACCAATTCCTGTTTATAAATGTTACTTATAGGTATTAACAAGGTTCTGTGTAAACTAATTGTTTCTTTGGGTATTCTTATAACGAACATAATGTCATACAAATTATCCATTACTGTTGCTGATCTTATATTTTGAAGTTTGTCAAAATCAATGTCGTATTCGAAAATTTCTTCACTAGTTAACACGTTACGGTGAATGGTTCCTAATCTTGCCGAAGCTATATTATTTTGTATATGTTCTACATTATCATCAAGTATTTTCAGCTTTAGTAAATAGTCTGTCGAGAGAATTTGCTTCTCTCTTTGGCTTAGTTTCTCTACAATCGTTAATCGATCTTTTTCGATTATGTCTTTTAGCTTTGTAAAGGTAGATTTAAAGTGTTCGTTAATTCTGATTTGGGCATTAAGGTTTTTTATGGGGTTGTGATCGTTCATGTCTATGATCTTAAGATGTTCTTCTATATCCTGTCTGTCATCGTCGTCCATTATCCCGTATAACCAGTTAAATATTCTACCTACAAAGTTTAGTAACCCTCTTCTTTGCCTATGTGGAATTAGCGTTTGAATTCTACCTCGTATGCTTTTGATTTGATAATCGTAGGAAATAATTTGGTCGCTTAAATTTGCTTGTTTTATATTGCTTTCAATGGTATCTAAAATTTTCTCAATTTCTTTTGTGTTTATAATCTGTATTATTGTATCGTAGCTTTTAACAATTTTAACACCGCTTAGTTTTAATTCGATGTATCCTGAATTAGATTCGATTTTTTCCACTATTAGATGGGCCTGGGTTGTTGTCCACATCCATACTACTAGGAAGATTGATGAGATCCAATTGACCTGCGAATTTTTGTTTTCTTTTAATATTCGAACTATGAATATTGTTTAAATTTGTTTTAATAAATTTTGGTTGTTCCTTGTGTCTAACGCTTTTATAATTTCTAATGTAACCATCTAATCTGTCCTCATTATAGTCTTCCCTATTGCTATTTCTTTTATTTATATATCTAGCTTTCTCTTTGGAAAGATTTTTGTAAATAGTATTTTTGTCGCAAAGTCCCTCCTGAATGTTTAACGGTTTTTCTTTTGTTGCAGAATGGTAAGTATTATTATACCACTCAATGGCTTTACACAGTTTTTCCTTGATGTTAAGCTGTTTACCTTCAATCCCTAACGTTCTTATTTTTTCACTTAGGGTGTTGTGTAAACGCTCTACATCGGAATTTCCCGTGTGGTTATTAGGTTTGACTAAGTGGAGATCTATTTTCTCGTTTCTCAGATATTCCTTGATATTTATGCTTCTGAACTCATTGTCTGTGACTAACCTATATTCCCTAATCTTCTCTATAATGGTTTGATTATTTCTATCTTCGAGGTAGAATGCCGAATAAAATTGGGAGAAATTATCTAAGAACGTTAAAAAATTGGCTTTTGAGTTTGTATAGACATCCATATGTATAATTTGTTTGATGTCTTTCGGGGTTTCAGTTAAATGAAATTTTTCTCTAATTGGGTTTCGGTCATATTTAATTCGACTACAGGTATGGCAGTTGTTAATGTATCTTTGTATTAGTATCTTAAGATTTGGAAAATAAATGCGTCTTTTTAATCCCTCCGTAATTTTCGTTGATTCCTGTATGCCCTGTCTCATTTTTATGATATTTTTCTATTTGATCATAGGTTTCTTCTTCACTGTTCATATTCTTTGCATAGTAAGAGCATCTTGCAAATTTTATGTTGCTAATATTCTCAAAGAGTTCTATGATCTTCTGTTGTAATCTATTGTATTCATTATCACTTAATTCCGTGTAGATGCCTGTTTTGCCGGGTTTTATACAGGGGGTTTCCCCTTAGGAGGTCCATAGAGCGGGAGGTGATAGTACTCACCTAGACGAACCAAAAATTGTATGGCAGGTGGGGGGGCAATATCAACCGTTTAGGAGTTACAGGGTGATTCATAAAAAAAGCTAGGTTTTTACAAAACACCCTGTATCTTAAAAACTACAGGGCGTATGGTCACAGTTAAGGGCTCACTGTATGTAGAACTTCATGGCCTTTCCAACGGCAGCTCAACCAGCCCCGTACCCCTCTCCCCTCAGAAGTTATGAAGGTCTAAACTAAAAATTTTGGATTTTCTTTCCTTTTTTTTTACTTTGACCTCTATTATTTTTGCAAAAAGGTCATTAACATAACTTTTTTTTAGAAAAACTGTAAACTGTGGAGCCTCCTCTTTAATTTGCCCTATTACACCCTATGTGTTATCTGTAGCCGTTAAACAGTTATTAACTCATAACCTATTCCGGTCACACCGAAATTAGACGATATTTTTTAAAATGACGTACTAAGGGAACAAATTATCGTTGAGGATAGGTTTGAAAATAGGTTTGAGAATAAGTTTAGAGCTAATAACTCTTTAACGGATACAGATAGCACATAGGGTATAATAGGTCAAATTAAAGAGGAGGCTCCACAGTTTACAGTTTTTATAAAAAAAAGTTATGTTAACGACCTTTTTGCAAAAATAATAGAGGTCAAAGTAAAAAAAAGGAAAGAAAATCCAAAATTTTTAGTTTAGACCTTCATAACTTCAGAGGGGAGAGGGGTACGGGGCTGGTTGAGCTGCCGTTGGAAAGGCCATGAAGTTCTACATACAGTGAGCCCTTAACTGTGACCATACGCCCTGTAGTTTTTAAGATACAGGGTGTTTTGTAAAAACCTAGCTTTTTTATGAATCACCCTGTAACTCCTAAACGGTTGATATTGCCCCCCCCCCCCCCCCCACATGCCATACAATTTTTGGTTCGTCTAGGTGAGTACTATCACCTCCCGCTCTATGGACCTCCTAAGGGGAAACACCCTGTATATCGTCGTAAGATATCTAACAAATTGTTTTCTAGGTCTTCTGTGTCTATGTATATTACTGTTCGAACCAAATCGGTTCGAATATATTTTTGTTTTTATCGATTACTTTTAAAAGGAACACATCCTGAAACAAAGCATAAAATTTTAGGAAAATTAAATCTAATTTGATTACTCTTAATCAAAAACCAGGTACAGAACCTAACAAAGCCATGTATTTGTCATCTACATAACACTTTGCACAAATACAATACAACAATATAGCCTCATTAAGCAGATCAAATTAAAATTCTTTTCATATGATTGAAGCAATCAGATTCGTGCTAAAAACAATTGCTGAAAAAAGAACATATGCAAAAATGCCATGCTAAAATTGAGTTCTTAAAGCAAAACAAATTCAATCTAATTACAAATTTTCCCAAAAATATCTAACCAAAGCATGTGTTGTCATGTAGCATACATGGCATAAATACAATCATGGCACAAATACAATCAGATCAAGCAGATCAATTTTCAACACTATCATCATTATATGTACTATCGAACGGGAATTTCTTCTTTACGTGATAGAGATAATATTTTTTGCAAATATACAGAATTCAATTTAACACAGCAGCATGGGTTGCTTTAAATTTCTTGTTGCTATGCATTTTTGTTCGTTGCTATGCATATTTTATCTCTAGTACCGTAAAATTACAGACGCACGGCCAATTCTTGTGATCATGCGCCTCTGCTACTCCATCATTGGTGTCGTGTGCAAGCAAGGGCTATATAAACAGCAATTTAACTTGACTCGATCTCTTTTTCAGTTTGGCAGTGCAGTGAGTAACTTGATAATTTTTTAGTGGTATTTCCTAGTGTTGTGAATTTTTATTAACAGTTTAACACTTTGTTTGGTTGACGATTGAAATAAATTTTTCTTATTCTGGGTTGCGACTAGATTAGGAGATTTATTTGAATAGCGACTAAAGCAAAGATTCTTATTACGGGTAACGACTGTACTAAGAAATTTTACTAATAAAACACTTTATTGTGGGTAACGACTACAATAAAGATTCTTGTTACGGGTAACGACTGTATCAAGAAAATTACTAATAAAACACTTCATTGTGGGTAACGACTACAATAAAGACTTTATTGTGGGTAGCGACTACAATAAAGATTCTTATTACGGGTAACGACTGTAATAAGAAATTTACTAACACTAAACACTTTATTGTGGGTAACGACTACAATAAAGATTCTTGTTACGGGTAACGACTGTAACAAGAAAATTACTAAGAAAACACTTTATTGTGGGTAACGACTACAATAAAGACTTTATTGTGGGTAACGACTACAATAAAGATTCTTGTTACGGGTAACGACTGTAACAAGAAAATTACTAACCAACACTTTATTGTGGGGAACGACTGCAATAAAGATTCTCTGTGGGTTTCGACTGCAGTAAGAATTATTCACCTCACTTTATTCTGGGTATCGACCAGAATAAAGAATATCCCAATCCCAACCTCAGTAAAAATTATTAAAATCAAGTTAATCAACTGCCAAACATAGATCAGGTGAGTACAAGTTATTTGCAACAAAATTACTATATTTATTATATATTTTATATTTCTCATTTATTGAATATTGATAAATTAAACTATTTGTATCTAAGATTTGTTGCGTATTAAAGCTCTAGTTTAACATTGAAGTGTAGAATTTGTAGATAAACGAATACAACCACTAACTTTATACCAGTGGCATAAATTTTATCACATCTTACAATTTTTGTATGTACGCTCTGACTACGGGCAGTACAATTACTCTATTTTTATGTATGATTTCGAACTCTATTGTTTTATTATTTGTTAAAATGATTTGGGTTTTGAATCTATTGACTACTGTATCTAGGATGGGAATATGATTATTTAAATTCTCCTCTTGAGAATGGATTGTTTCGATGGTTTCCGCATTATTCTGCATTGAGACTTGAGCCAAGTTTTCGTCCTCTTCGTTTGGCTCAGCTGCGTTGATTTCATTTGCATTTATGTACCCTCCCTCTACTGGAGTGGACGTCCCGATCATTTCCTTCATACTGTTTTGTTCCATCCAGTCGATCGTGTTTATCTCGTTGGTTTCGGTTCTTCTACGACTTAGAAAATCTGCCACTTTATTATCTCTTCTCTATTCATGTTATATTCACCTAATTTAAGCAACCATCTAGGATTGACATCATTGCCCCTTGTTTTGGTGTATAACCACTTAAGAGGTTGGTGATCGGTTAGTAAATCGAAACTGGTGCCATACAGATAAGGCCTATAATAGCCAGTGGCCCACACATTTGCAAGGAGTTCCTTTTCCGTTGTTGAGTAGTTCCGTTCATGTTCGTTTAGAGTTCTACTAGCGTAGCATATTGGATGGTTTTCCTGTTGGAGAACTGCTCCTATGGCAAAAGTGCTGGCGTCTGTAAATACTTTGAAATTTTTATTGAAGTCTGAGTACGGGGGCTTCCGTGATAATTCTTTTTAGTTTTTCGAACGAATTTATGTAGTTTGGATCATTACGGTTGATCTAAGTGTTCTTTTTCAAATATTTGGTCATTGGCTGGGCTACTCTTGCATAGTCTTTAATAAATTTCCTATAGTAGCCTGTAATCCCGAGGAAAGATTTTATCTGTTTCTGTGTTTCTGGAAGCTTTAATTTTAAAATACCGTTGATTTTTCTTGGGTTGGATTTGACTCCTTCAGGTGTCAAAATATGATCCAAATATTCTGTTTCCTTTACCAATAATTTGCATTTATCCACTTGGATTTTTAGGTTTGCTTCCCTTAGTTTGTTAAGTACTTTCTTAACGCTATCGATGTGTTCCGTTAGGGAAGTAGAAAAGACTAATATGTCGTCAAGGTAGACAACGCATATTTTATTGATGAGATCTCTTAAGATTGAATTCATCAATCGATGGAATGTCGCTGTGGGGTTTTTGATACCAAACGGCATTCGAATAAATTCATAATGACCGTGGGGGGTTGAAAAGGCCGTTTTAGAGCGGTCATTTTCGTTGACCAATATCCGGTGAAAGCCTTTTGCACTAAAATATTGGGCTCTTCCCAATTTATCCAATATACTCTCAATGTTTGGGACTGGAAATTTATCGTCTATCGTGACTTCGTTTAATTTACGGTAATCCACGACGATTCTCCATTTTTTCTTCCCTGAATTATCTAATTTTTTTGGAACGATTCACAATGGGGAATTGCTTTCTTGGATAATTCCATTATTCAACATTTCGCTTATCTGTGTGGTGATTTCCTGATCATGGATTCTTGGATATCTGTAATTTTTTGCTTAAATTGGCCTATTTGTCGTAGTGACAATTTGATGGGTTATGTTATGATTACATGTTAGTGTTTCCCCCTCTTTGAAAAATAAGTCTTTGTGTGACTTCAGTAAGTCTTCAAGCAGTGCTTTCTCTTGAGAGTTTAAGCCCTTGAGAAGACTTTCTTTGACACTCTCATTGATTTCTGAATATTCTAATTGATGACTTTCTTCACCCCTATATGGGAAATTTGTTAGAAATTTTATTTGGTTGTTATTTATTGTTAAGTTTCCTTCTTCCATATTAATAACGGCGCCTAGAGGCTTTAATAGATTTTAGCCTATTATGGCATCAAAACATTTGTTATGGAACTTAGTTAGTTTCCATAGCATGTAGGCATCTTCTTTGAACTCAACTGGAAGATCAGTTTTTATTTCTTTATTTATAATTGTCTTAGTATTTAAAATATTAAAATTTATGGGTTGTCTTAAATATTGTCTCTGGAACTGGGGTAGTTTCTCTTCATCCAATAAAGAGGTGGAGGATCCGGTATCTATAAGACATTTGATTTTATCATTACCAACAGTCAATTCTACTATTGGTAGGTGTACTTTTGAGGCGTTAATAGAAAAATTTGCTTCCTGTTCTACCTCTTGGATGTGATCGACATCCATGGGTTCTGGTCTGATTTGTGTCCGATTTTGGGAATTATTAGGAAAATTGTTATGATGAGTTCTAGATTGGTTTGAATTATTGTAATTTCTAGATTGTCCTGAACTATAATAATTTCTATGTTGACCTGAATAAGTTCGTTCTTGTCTGTTTTGGGGTTGTTGGATCTGTCTAAATTGTCCTGAGTTTTGTATGTACTCGGTGTTTGAGTTTTGTCTGTATTCGTTGTTTGAATTTTGTCTCAACAGCAGACCATTGCTATTATTGTAAAAATTATTGCGACTATTAAGATTACTGTTATAATTAAAATGATCACGATTGTTTCTACGTGTACGATCGTTTTGAATTCCATTATAATTATCTTTTATTTTGTTTCTAATTAAACCACAATTATCTAATAAATCGTATGCTCCTCTTAAAGTAGTTGCATTTCTATTTAAAATCATTGCAGCTAAATTAGCATCTATATTATTTAAAAAGGTTTTTAATATAATCGACATATTTACCGTAGCGGAAAATCCGATAGGTTTTGCTGTGTCGCATTCGTATTTTTCATTTAATTTTGAAAGAATTTCTCTCAATTTAATAAAATACTCGCTTACTTGATAATTCCTGAGTGACAAAGCGTTCTGATATAATTGGTGGTATGTTTCCTTTATACCAAAGTTGCTTATTAGAGTTGATTTTTAGATCATAGTAAACTGTGATCGAATTCGGACGTTGTTTTTTCCATCTGTCGTAAAAAAATATAAAAAAATAAAAAATAATTTCGGAAAATTCGGAAAATTTGGAATTTTCCTTTAATTTCTTATTTTCTTTTTCTTTGTGAAGTGATATATATGTGTGAAGCTAACATAGTGAAGTCACAATAATTTTCAAAACACAAAAGTATTGCTACGGCGGCTTTCTGTATTTTCAACAAGGAAATTCTGAGTGAAAAACATTACAGTTGAAGTGATTGTGAATTGGGGGTCACCCCCATAATAATAAGAGCGTGGACTCTTTGCTATCAAAGCTGACAGGATTAAATAAAGAGCATAATAAAGATATATATTGTGTAAAGTTTTTAAAGGCAACTCAGTCTATGACTGATTCAGTTATTTACTAGTCCCGACCATATGGAAGATGCTGATATTTTAAACAAAACCCTCAATGAAGCGAGTGAGGAAGATTACTTCAGTTCATCGACTATCACACACAGTGGCAGCTCAGTGTATAGCACCACTACCAAGAAAAAGCTAAATAAGAATCTGAAAAATGTTAAGAGAAATAATGTGCTAAAGGAAAGCATAAAGGATAAAGTAAAAGAAAAATTTGAGAAGCTGAAGTATGAAAAACGAAATACGAAAAAAAAAGAGCTTATTCCGAAGCCAACTCAAATAAGAAAAGAGTCTAATATGCCTCAAGAAATACAAATAAATCAAGCGTCAACGTCAGGCATGATGACTGCAAGAGACGAAGAAATGAAGACTGCTCAACCAATAATCTCAGGTGATATTGATCTGAGCACAGATCCTCGTATTAATCAAATTTTACAATTGCAAATTAAAAAAATGCAGGATTCTTATAATGATCTGCAAAATAGATATGCCACACTCAACAAAAGATTTAACGACTTACACACAAAAAACCAAGCAAACAATCAGTCTAGATACACAACACATACACGTAAAACCAATGACAATAAAGAATTAAATAGGAAAGACTACACTAAACATAATAATTATGATGAGTACCCAAAACTAAACAATTCCAACAGCTTTGCAATATTAGGTCACGATGAGGTCATGGATGACTCGGAAACAGAATCCGTAGAGGTCAATCACACTAGCAAAACAACTAAACATGTTACAAACATACCAAAAAAGGGAAACACTAAACCACCTCCTCCAATTGTTGCATATAATTTAAATGTTAAAGAAATTTCAAGTAAGCTCAGTTTAGCCGTGGCTAATAAAAATTTCGTGTTTAAAAAAATTAATAAGGACGTTACACACATTTCTCTAAAAGATGAAATGGACCATAAAACCGCCTTGGCCTCGTTGAAAGGGGAAAAAAGAAAAAATTAATAATTTTTCCTACACGCCTAAGGAGAGCAAGCCTATTAGTATAGTGCTTAAATTTCTCCACTCGACATATGACGAGAATGACATCAAAGAGGAGTTTCAATTTCTATTCCCAGGAATTGAAATTATAAAAATTATAGAGTTAGTGAAATCTCTAAATGTGAGAAATAGGGAACCTTTATGGCTCGTGCAAATTAAATCACACAGTGATATTTCGAATATAATTAAAACTAAACTCTTTCTGAACCAAGGTGTTAGATTTTATAAATTTAAACCATCTATAATGACTCAGTGCAAAAACTGTCAGAGATTTGGTCATGTTGCTACCAATTGCTCGATGCCTTATAGATGTGTTAAATGTAAAAGTAATCACGGTCCTGGGAACTGTTTGTTACCCCCAAAGGATAGTCCATTAAATGAACATATATCTAGGTTTGAGGAAAATGCCGACGGTACTGTCCGCATTGAAAAAGGATTTGTACCCGAATGTGTCAACTGCGGTCAGTCCGGACATCCGGCTAACTACAGAAAATGCAGCAAGTATATTGAAATTATGTCGAGGAAGCAAGAAAAATCAAAACTAAAAAGTAATGCGTATAATAACTTTTCGGCAAAAAATATCTCATATGCCTCCGTACTTAGGAGGGATCATAGTGTTCCGCAAAGGACCGTAAGAGAGAGAAGCGAAAGCAACCAGCGATCTGGTAACATTCAATTTTTGAATGATGAGTGTAGTATGCTATTTGGGCTTAATTTATTTGAATGTCTACATAAAATAGACAACTTCCTGCCTCACTATAGAGAGCTATCCGATATAAACGGCAAAAGAATGGCACTGCTGTCATTCTTAACAGAATTAACGGTAAATAGCCAGGTATGAATTCACCCCAAAACCAAAGTAATATAATAAATAACTTAAAAATAATAGCCATAAATGTAAATTCGCTTATCTCAGTACACAAACGGGAACAGCTAAATACGTTCTTAAGAGAACACCAACCGAATGCGGTACTAATCAGTGGAACAAAGCTGAAACCAAGGCATAATGTAAGCTATAAAAATTACAGCATGATCAGAAATGACAGGCTATCTGAAGGCGGTGGGGGTACTGCTATTTTAATTAAAAACAACATTAAGTATAAAAATTTTGCCAATTGTACAAAATTTAAATATATTAAAATAACAGTAATCATTGTTAGTTTATCCAGCAGCAAAACACTAGCAGTAATCTCGCTATACAATAGGAGCGGAAGCTCGCCGATAGCAGATGATCTCTCTGATTTGTTCAACAGAGTTAAAGCTGATTATTACATCATTGGGGGCGACTTCAATGCCATCCATCAGCTTTGGGGTAATGACCAGGCTACAGAGAATAATTCGGGCAGATCTCTTCACCAATGGTTTTTAAGAAACTCCATTAATAAGAACTTATTATTAGAGCACTCAGATAATTACACACTTCATAATCATGGGACACCCTCGTTGATTGATTTTTTTATTATGTCTAGCGACATAACAATAAAATATAATAACAGGGGCAAACTCTCCATATTAGATTATCCATCATATCATGCTGCGGTAGTACTAAACATCTCATTAAGCAGAAGCCCAATCATTACAGAGACTCGTCAAATACTCGACTACGGCAACACGAATTGGATACAATTCAGAGGATACATAGAACAAAATCTCCCGCAACTAATCCTACCCGATAACTGCTGCCCCACATTCTCTGACTTGGATAATATAATCGATAATCTTGACACAATGCTAATAACAGCTATCGACCTAAGTGTACCGAAAATCTCTTTAAACAATAATACCTGTATTCCACTTCCCCTCCTCTTGCTTAAGATTATTAGGTATAAAAATAGTCTTAGAAGAAGATGGTTTAGACTACACTACAATCCCCTGCAGGTTCAGCTCAAATCCAAATTAAATGTCTCGAAAAAATAATAAAAGACTCGCTCAAAATTCACTACATTAACTTCTGGCATAAAAAATTATCAGGTGTTAAAATGGACAATAATGCCATTAGGTCTGTTAAAAAATATATGGGACTTCTGAGAAGTAATAATATACCGCCACTACAATTAGAATATCTCTGACCTAATTTGTAATAATGAAGATAAGGTTCTTGAGCTTGGAGCGTACTTTTGTGATTTACACAAATCAAACCTTAGCATGGGGAACGCAGCATTCAGTACGCAAATTAACACCTCTATTCAATCAAATTACCAAAATGAAACAACCCCCCTTTTAATATTTACAAACGATTTTAAAGCTGACTTCGAAAGTAATAGCCCGTTCCCAATTCAGGATAGATTTTGTGAACCACCTCCCGAACAACAACCAGACCCCCGACTTACTGGTAGCATAATTCTTCAGGCTAACAATGTACAACATCTTAATTTCACCACGCCTAGTCAAATTAGAGACCTTATAAAATCCCGGAATAACAAAAAAACTGCTGGTTATGACAGAATGTCCAACTTCATGCTAAAAAAATCCCCACTTAGCCTGTTCGTTTTTTTAGCACTATTATTTAACCATCTCTTTAATATAGGATATTACCCAAAAAAATGGAAGCAGGCCATTGTCATACCAATCCCAAAAGTTAAAAAACCGTCTAATTTGATCTCTAGCTATAGGCCAATTTCTCTTCTATCCTGCATAAGCAAAATTTATGAAGCATTTCTCTTGGAAAAAATTAGGTCACATTGCGATGACAATAAGGTTATACCTCATCATCAATTAGGCTTCATGAGGCAACACTCCACCACGCAAGCCCTAACAGTCTTAATGGAGAAAGTAGGACATAATCTCAATAGCAGGAAACCTACATTAGCCTGCTCATTAGACTTTGAAAAGGCATTTGATACGGTCTGGATTGAGGCACTTATTTATAAAATGAAAACCCTATTTGGATTCCATAATCATATCTGCCGAATCATCTATACCTAACAAACAGATCTTTTACCGTTAAAATACAGGACGTACTTTCTCAAGCCTTCGACATCGTGGCAGGGGTACCTCAGGGCTCCTTACTCGGACCAATTCTATATAATATTTACACAGCGGATTTACCTAAACCTGGCAGAAATGAAAGCAAAGTGAACATCCTTTGTTATGCAGATGACACTCTCCTATTTGCAGCTGGACCCAAAAAGCACGTCCTAAAAGCACAATTAAATAGATATTTAAAGACCCTCTCCAAATACCTTGACACCTGGAAAATAAAAATTAATACCAACAAATGCGAGGCAATTCTCTTTAAAGGCAGAAAAAGAAATTCCGGGCTTCAAAACTCTCACTTAAAACTAAATAACCATATTATTCCTGTTAAAAACAAAATTAAATATCTTGGCGTTATATTCACAGACAATCTTTTCTTTTACCAACACGTCGAATATATAATTAAGAAGGCAACAAATTGTTTCTGCGCGCTTAAAAGAGCTTTAGACCCAACTCGAAATTATCCGTAAAGCTAAAAATTGTCCTCTATAAACAAATGATTAGGCCAATCCTGAGTTACGCATTCCCCATTTGGCATAGCATAAGCTCGGCCCAAATGGAAAAAATGCGAGTATTTGAACGCAAAATCCTCAGAGATTGCACTAACTTTAAACGAAAACCTGGCTCATTTAAATGGTTAAGCAATAAAAATCTCTACAATAAGGCCAAGATAGAACGAATAGACTGTTTCGTTTTCAAACTGGCAGCTAAATTTATTGCCAAAATTGAGTTTATTGAAAATACGCTAGTCCAGGATATTAATATATTATACGACCCATTCATAAATATTAAATACCACCCACCCTTACATCTAAAATGGCTAATCATCAATGACCTCGTCTCGCCAAGTGAGCAACTACTCTACTACCATAAAGGATTTTTTAATGTAAATAACTTAGTGTACGATACCACACAATATATCAAGCGAAATTAATGTCATCTTTCCTTAAATATAATATAACCTACACTACACACACAGCACACTAAAACCTAATATAAGTTCATCTCATTTTTATTACCATTTTTGTGAGAAACTAAAACTAAGTATAAAATTAAAATTTTCTTTCCAACCATAAATGTTACACACTAAGATTATACTTAAATTTTTTGATAAATGTACCTAGGCTAAGTACATGCAAAACATGCATCTTAATTTTATAATTCGATAAATATAAACTATCTTCTTCTGTATTAGGAAAATAACAGGTAAATAAAATTATTGTTTCAAATTATTGTTTCAGAGTTGATTTTTATCATTCCAAGTTGTGTTTGTGCCTAACGTGCGAACTACGTCCAGTGCCGGTCCTTGAGTGTTTTTTATGATGACTCTAGTGTACACATATCGCTCTGCCAGGGGATGATTCTCCAGATATTGCAGAATGGAATCAACTTCTCGCATAAACGAAGTAAGGGCCACTTGTCCATCTCCTCTAAATTCGTGGATCCTTTGTGCATCTTTTAAAATCTCATTTACGCTGAGCTCCAGAGTGGGTGGTGTTGGTTTACTTGTTTGGGTTTGCTGCCCTAACTGTGGTGGTCGTACTATGTTTCGTGCTGGATCTTGTTGTTCCGTCATCATATCTTGGTTATTCACTGAGCTTTCGCTGTCACTTTCTGTATCAGAATTTGTTTTAAATCTTCTTTTATTTTTTTTCACTTTTGGCATCTAATCCTTGTTTGCCTATCAATTATTTTTTTTTTATTTCACTATCTTACTTTCTTCAGTTTCACTTATTATGAACCACTGTAAGCTACTAGTACTATTCGAGTTTGGACCGAACAACACTATTGAACTAACCGAGATTCGTTGAATATCGCTTCTTTGGAAGGATAGTTTATACCGACTGCGCCAGTTATGTTTCTTTTACTATTACCACTTGAGGGAAAACGAAAAGAAATCAAAAATAAAATAAAATAAATTAAAACACTAGAAGTTTCAATTTCTAACTATTTATTTTAATAAATTTTAATTCCGAGCTTTTACTTTTACAACGACGATCTTAAGACTCCTCGAGTTAAACTTTAACTGTCTTAATCTAAAAAACACAATTCTTACATTTTTATTTTCCTCTTATCTTTTTGTAGGTAGGTAGGTAGCTACTGTGAGAAAGTGGAGGATTACATTCTCTCAGACGTCGTGTGAGATGTAATGCGAACGTTTGTTTTTTGTCTCGGTTAAGTGCATGGTATTTGAAACTTCGCCGTTTTCAGGGTTACTATCATCATTTTTTGATGACGTAACTCGCGCGTAAACAAATGACACTGCGAGAATATTTATGTTCATGTTTTGATCTTGAATTTAAAATCTTCAAGTGTTCATGTTTATGCTTTTTTAATCTAAAGATTTTGTTTACATTAATGCTTTTAATGTCAAGCGTTTATGTTTACGTGAAAGCTTTTAAGCTTCCAATATTAATTTCAAATATTATTGTAGCCATGGGAAGAATGTTTATTATGAACATTCACGCTAGATGAAATTTGATATATTTATTGTTTATTGAGAAGTGTTTTTAATTGAACACTTGAGTTTTTCAATTAATGTTTACTTCGTTCATCAAATATGAACGCTTAAACATTTGAGTAATTAAGTTATTTGTTTTTTTGAGGTACTTGGGCATTTGTTTATATGAATTTTAAGGTTTACAGATTTTGGTTCCAAAGAATTGTTTACAGATTTTGGTTCCAAAGAATTTGTTTATTGTTAAAGTCGCACATGGAAAAATTTAGATAATTTCATAATAATTTTTAATTGCGTCTTTTTCATTTTAGAGTACGTTTTACGTTTTATTGATCGTAAAATATGAGAATTAAATAATTTTTTAAAGAATTCATATCATGAAACATGCAAAAATGTAAGAAATATAAAATTACATAACATTTTAAATAATCATATCAGGGAGTTAAATTCCTCGCACCCTATATTGTGATTAATGAAGTGGCTCTTGCCGATGTCTCACCTTTGTTTCCTACATTGAGAATAATCCGGAGGTACTTACATTTATTTTATTTCACATTTTTGTGTACGACTTAGGAATTCGCAATTATTTGTGTTCATATGTAAGTTATAAACTTACTAAAAAAGAGCCTGTTTGAAACAGACTCATAAGGCAAGCGTATGCTGTCTTAAAGAAACTGTAATTTCCCTGTAAATAAATTTTCCAGTTTCTTTTCTCGAAACTGGTTTCACTACCGATTTAGCATGGACGCATTTACTTATTTCTTAACAGAGCAGGTCCTATTATTTCCATGGACGTTTAAATAGCATTTTTTTTAATTCTTTATAGTCGGGCCTCTAATGAATACCAACATTTAAGGCGCAATAAGCATAAATTTGCTGGAAGTAATATTGAACTTTTGCATAGTCTACTGGCTGGAAAATTGTTTGATAAAAATGATATCAAAGAAATCCGAGCAGAAAAAGATAAAGTCAGTTTTATGGTGAATGAACAGACAGTCAAAAATTCAAGCCCTCTCTTTAGTCAGCTTTTATTACATTAACATAGTTTACCTTAATTAAATTCATGTATGTGTTTGTATAATCTATTTTAGTATGTACTGGTATTAGTGTTCGGTTTGATGGCTTCAAAAGCTTTTCACATTGGTATGTCCTCCGATAGTGATCTTAAGTTGTTAAGTTAAGAAATTTATCACATTTAGTTTCAATGACGAAGTAGCCTTCTGCCTTCTGACACAAAATTTGCACATAAATACACGATAAAAAAAAATCTGAATGGGTAGCAGAATTAACGAAAAACTTGTTAATCACGATAGTTGTAAAAACATACCGGAAAAAGTTAGTGCACAATTAACGCATATTTTGATCCAAGTTACTCAAGTCTTAATTCCTACACTGAGAAAAAAGACTAGAATATTTACCCCATGTAATAGGTGGCACAGCTATTATTTGTCTTTGTTTTTCAGCCTACGACTCTGATTAGATGAACTACCTATTTATAACTAGCTGCATAATATCTTTTTCAAGTAGTTGAAAACCCTACAGAAATAGGTGACTATTCTGGAAATCGGTATTTTTTTCTTAATGAAGAGTAGGTGGGGTAGCTATTAATGTAGTTGTATCAATTTCATTCATTAGGTGCTAAAAACAAAATATCGTCTAAACAAGTAGATGATTTATTAAAATTAAAATTGAATACGACCTAAAAAAATAGATTCTTCTTCATAATATAAAAGAGACCCCACCGAATAAAATCAATAAACTAACTAAAATTGTAGACAATTATTTTTTTTTAAGAAACTCTAGTACCTAAAATATTAAATGAAAGTTTTTCTTTCACACATTTAATTAGTTGCTCTTTATGGTAGTATTCACTGGAAGAAAAATTATTTTCGTCTATATAATCTTCTTTTCAATATAGGATTGAATTTTGATAGTTTCAAAATATTTTAAATAAAAACACAAATTAAGATTTTAGATTTCATTAAAATATATTAAAACGGATTCTTTACTTTTACAACAATTTTCTTATTATACAGAGTTATCAAATGTAAAGGGGGATATTTTATTAAATTTGTTTTAAATATTTCTAAATATTTGGTTTCTGATTACTTATAATATAAGAATGAAAATGAGTGTCAAATCCTTTAGTAAAAAGTGGTCTTGCCACAATTAATGAATCTTTAAATTTGTCGAAGATTATGAATTCGATTATAAAAAATGAAAGTTTTCTCCAACAACTATGATAGTAGGCTGCATAGTGGTACTTCGAGATATGTAGGTCCGTTTCTTTTCTTCGATTTTTGACTGGATGAAACTTCTTTCCTGTAAAAATTTGTAAATAAACTTGTTTATTTGTCGTTAGTTTGTTAAACTGAGCAATAGCCTTACCGTAACATATATTACTAAAGCCTCTTGTGCATCAACTATTGATGGTTTCCACTGGATTTTTGACTCTTTAAATTTGACTATTTGGGGTATCAATACAGCACACAAAAGAATAGTCAGAAGATAATTTTTGGCATCTGTTAAATATTGAAAAAATAAATAAATATATAGGAGTATGGTATAATAATACTTGTTTTTTGGCATACCTTCATTTATATTCCTTTCTAGTAGAGACAAAAGTTTCTTATTTTTGGGATCCTTAATTTGTCCTTTGTATATTTTTGGGACTTTGTCTGCAAACGATTTCCATTGGGAACATAACTCTAAATTTTTCGAAGGATACAGCCTTTCAAAATCTAGTTCAATCTAAAATAGCAAACGTTTATGTAAATAATTTCATAAAAAATTCAAATTCTCATGTCATACCAAAGTTGTTGCAATGTTCTGCTTTAAGATCGGCCATTCTGCAAACAAGTTCAACGATTTGTCTAAAATACCTTTCCTTCGGTAATTAAACGTCAAATTCCACTTATCGATTACAATGGACTCAGGTGTTATATTGTTCTTTAACCAAGTAAGGTGGGCTTCAATATCTTCAGAAATTTCTACTATATTTTCTAAGAAATTAAATTTATCATAACTTTTTGTTTATTTTATTTTTTAGAAAATTTACCCAAATTATCACTGACAATATCTTCCTTACCAGAGAGATTTTCACTTATCTTTCTTTTTAATTGATATCGACTTTTAAATAGACCTATTTTCTGGTATTTTTTGCACAGCCCGTAAAATTTTTCTTTAAGCTTTCCCCGTTGTCCTGGTTGTCCAAGATATATATCCTAAGAAGAACATTGAAATATTTTTAAACAATCTCTGTTTCAGTAATAGTTTACCTCTTCTTCAGTAGGAAACAAAGATTTTATTTGTTTTGTCGCTTTGATGTAGTCAGATTCAATTATTTGTTTATTTAAATTAACCCAATAATCACAAACTGCGCTGACAATAAACTGGCGGTCGCTCTTTTTCAAAATATTATCCTTCTGATAGTTTGCTAAAACTCTCCGTCCACTGATACTGCTTCCTAAAAGTGATTTTACGTCCTAATAGATGGCAGTTTTTAAATAAATCGAGTTAGGAGGATGTAGATAAATACAGGGTGTCTCCCACTAGGAGGTCAATAGAGCAGGAGGTGATAGTACTCAGCTAGACGAACCAAAAATTGTATGGCTAGGGGGGCACATCAACCGTTTAGGAGTTACAGGGCGATTAAGAAAAAAAGCTAGTTTTTCACAAAACACCCTGTATCTTAAAAACTACAGAGCGTACGGCCACAGTTAAGAGCTAATTGTATGCAGAGCTTCATGGCCTTTCCAAGAACTGCTCAACTATCCCCATACTCCTCTCCCATCAATTATGGTTGTCTAAACTATATTTTCGGATTTTGTTACCTTTTTTTTACTTTGACCTCTATTATTTTTGTTACAAGGTCATTGATATAACTTTTTTTTATAAAAACTGTAAATTGCAGACTCTCCTCTCTAATTTGACCTATTACACCCTATACCCCCCCATACAATTTTTGGTTTGTTTAGGTGAGTACTATCACCTCCTACTCTATTGACCTCCTAGTGGGAAACACCGTGTATATTAAATGAATATATATAAGTAAGAATCTTACTAAGGACGACTCAGAATGGGAAGGTGATGGAACTTTTGCATCATAGTTGTGTGGTGAAGATCGTGCAGATGGTGTACTGTTTATCCAACTATGTACGAAATATGCTGAGCTAGATCCTTCTTCAATTTCGGTAAGTTTCTGGTATTATATAATAAATTATACTTTAATTTTCAAATATATATATAAAAGTATACATTTTCTGAACGCCATTTAAAAAGTCATTCGCAGACCAAATAATTCGTCGGGAATTAATTTATCATTATCATCAGATGTCAAATTGTTTAGTACTTCGAGGTCAATTCCTTTCCTTATTAAATAAGTATACAAACTTTTAATAATGTGTCTCGTACAGCAATAATATTTGTTGCATGGAATGATTTTTTCATTTTCCTCTTTAAGTTACCTCCTCCCCACGAAATTGTGAAAAAATCTGATTTTTGAATACGGCTGGTACTTACTGCAGGGGTCTATATTATTAAATCAAATTCCAATAAATCAGAATGATCGATCTATTACAAAGGAAATGTTGAAAATCGATTTTGGATGCACGAAATTATAAGTAAAAATATTATAAAATACTTTTTTTTTATCAGACTTGTTAGATTAATGTTATTTTTCATTATGTTATTTTCAAAATGCCTCCACTTCTACCAAGATTTCAACCATAGACAATGATAAAGTACTAATGTAACGACGTAGTGGCAAGAGGTAATAACAAAAATGAATGCCAAATGCTTCTCTAGAATTTGTAAGATTTTGAGTCTTTGTAATAAAAAGTCTCAAAAAATAAAAAAAAGATAGCTTATTTTACATACTGCTCAATTATTTGTTGTGTGCACATGTAAGGAATTTGTGAAATGGTTTTTCACTTTTTTTATAAAAATGGAAAAAGTACTAATTACATAGTATGAAGGACATGGTTTTTAGAAATAATTTTTAACTCATTCTTGATATAAACAACTTATTTCGCTTCCCACTTTATATTGTAAAATACCCCGGCTTTACACAGGAAAATGTCCTAAACATTCTACTATTTTCGTTCTGTATAAATTTAGCTCTCTCTGTAAGACACCGTTAATTTGTATGTAATTACCGCAATCTGAATAAAATCACAATTTCACAATTTCCAGAGAAGGAACCTTTAGTTCAAGAACGTCACAATTACAAAGCAGAGTCCGGTTTTTCAATTTTATCTATATATATTATATACAATCATATAACCAAAAATATTTACTTGCAAAATCTTCAGCTAACTCTTCAACTTCCCAAACCTTTAAAAGTTTTTCAGCTTCTTTACAAATAGCTGGAACTGGATAAACAACCTCTTGTGGTAAACTCGAATTATTTAAATCGGCCGTCAGAAAATATGTTAAAGTATCGTCACTATTTATTGTTGCGTTCGTATTCATGTTAATCACTGATAGATCACAAATTCTTGCTAGATAACACCCGCACTTAACACTTGACAATGATACAATGCAATGCAGTGGAACAAAATATATGGCAATAACCTTTTCAGCGATTGTACACCGACTATTTTCGGTGATTCATCCACTTTAAAAGTAAAAATTGTTACTTCTACTTCTTCACCTAATGTTTTAGTTGAATGATAAACTTTTGCCACCGATTTTACTTGTTGAATCTTAGTACATTTGTTATATGTACCGTTTTATTATAATGTTTTAGGCAATCAGGGAAGAAATCACCTATTTATTTCGTCACTTTATTTATTGAAGTGCTGCCACCCATTAAAATATTTTGTAGCAATCGTTCATTAAAAGAATTTACAAAATTGAATCAAACAGTAACACGAGTATGATAAAATATTTATGCGAACGAAATAATAATATATTGTCAGTATCTGATATTCAGTTGCATTCAATGCAAATATTGTGTGTCGAGAAGTTTTATTATCAACATATTATAATTTAGTTACTAATTTCAACTATATTCCTGTGTGACTGTCGAATGAAACATGTTATATGTAATACTCTACGAAGAAGGATAAAATAATATAGATAGCCTGTTGAAAAAACAACCCGTTTATTCGTTTTATCAAACTTCTCAATCACCTTCTAAAAAGCGTGTTGAAAATATACCTCGGGAAAGTAAACTTTTTAGTTTCAAAAACCATTTTCATGTTCATAGCAATATATCTAAAAAATAATGCTAATCTTTTTATCTTCATATTTAAATTTAATTTATATCTGTATACCAGAATACATATTATATTTTTCTACTTTCAAGAATTTCTTAACATTTTCAGCATTTTAATTTCTTTTACTTTTAATGTTTCATTACCGATATGGTAGCACTTGTTTAATTTTAACTGCAAAATTCCTCTATACCACCTACAAAATTAGGTAAACCTCATCGTAGTTTATTCTATAAATATTAGTTGCTTTGTATATTTAAATCGGTGTGTTTTCACCAAAACTTCTGGTTTGGATATATTTTCAATGTGCTTTAATCTCAGCTACATTTGTGGGTGAAATGCAAAAATCTTTCGGTGGTATATCAGTGCGCATCCCAACTAATTGAAATTAGTCGTTTCACCTAATTATAAAAAAATTTCTTCATAAAGAAATTGTTATTTTGACTAATCCATTAAATAAAGAACCTAATTCTTATTCACCTATTCAACATTAGGTGGAAGATCCATTTCATTTTTCTCAGTGTACTTAACTTCACAAACGGTACAAAACAAATTAATGTATTTGGTTGTTTTAAATCTTTCTGGGATTGTTCTTACTCCTTCCGTCCGCTGTTTTCACTCTCCAGTTTTTATAAACCATTACAAAATAACTCAAATATATCGTTGCAGATACTTCATGAGTAATTCCTTCAGCCGTACGTTACCAGCATACAAAAATGTGTTCATTTGTGGAACAAAATTCTTCTTTTTGTGCTCCACTTAATTTTCTCTCTCCAAAATTAAGCATTAGATTCAAGTTCACTGTGTGAATTCCTCTGTTTGAGTTCTTCCCCACAACTCATTGATGGATTCTGTACATTATAAACAAAGTGTAGAGAAACTTTAATTAATTTGTCATAAAACAAAAAATTTCTTCTCCCAGCACGTGGAATAGGGCATCATAAAAAACTTTCTGTAGACTTCATGTCTAAATGCTCTTATAAAAAACTACGAAAATCTAATGAATTAAACGGTAGATATACAATTAAGGCTACCTGTATTAGTATATGCATACATTGAAAGTTTTTATATTAAATAGTTATATTACATACTCTAGCTTTTGCTCGCGACTTCGTTCAGGTGGAGGTCGTACTATGCATTCTAGATTATAAAAACTGCAACGTAGTTCTGTGTGATATGTCACCACAGTGGTCAAACTTGGTACGAGAATGCTTTTAGGATGAATTGTATAGTGACCTCTGTCCCCTATTTTAAACAACTTCCGTGAAAAATATGAATCAGAAGCGTCATCTCTGAAATGTGTTTTCATATCCTTTTAGCGCCAGCTTCTAAATGTAAGTCTACAAATACGACAATTTTGCTTCACTATATGACAGATAACGTTTGCCAAAAGTATCCTGCTAAAAGAACTACAATACCGCTCTTACGCTTGCCCTTACATTTCTTATCGTTCTATTGAGCATTTTGATACCAGGATTATGGAGTTATGAGGAGTTATGAGTCTGAGCTCTGAAGACTGGTGCACAACGCAATCCGGCTAGTCACGCACTGGGCCACGGATTTCGGGCAGAGCATTAATCCACGGAAAACGGACTTATATGGCTCTTCGCCAGGAAAAGGAACATACCCAGTATAATCCCGCCTTCTATTGGTTTCACACGTTTGAAGCTAAAGGACAGGGTAAAATAGCTAGGTATTACATTTAAAAAGCTAAACTGGAAATCACACCTCGAGGACGGAGCGAAAAAATCTTTTAAGGTCTACGCAATGCGCTACAGGACCATGGGGAAAAAGTTATACGACCCATTTTAACCCACGGTTCTGTGGTGTGGTGGAAATCAATGGAAGTCGCCAATCATCGCAAGAAATGACATAATATTCAAGGACTGTGTCTCCTTCATTAAGCAGGGGGCGTCAACTGCAGAGCTAAGACTGCATATTAATAATGATTGAATTCACTCTGGAGCAAGAGTCCCACACGAATCCATTTATGAGTTCGTGCAGTCTTTGCACCTTGAATCGGCAGGGACAGGGACCACTTCCTCGAGACCATGCTGAAAAGCAATTTTGAATTTATAATTCCATCCAGAGAAGAATGGGAATCACATTCTGTACTTCAACCAGTAACAAACCCTATTATTATCTACAGTGATGGCTCCAAATCCGAAAAAAAACACCAGGGCAGGCGTTTTCTGCGAGGAGCCACAAATAGAAATCGCCATACATCTTATAAGCCATGTCACGGTTTTCCAAGTAGAGGTCAAGGCCATTCTTGAAGCGGGAAGGTATCTCCTTAAGTCAGACACTGAGTACAAGAATATAACTATCTGCTCAGACAGCCAAGTAGCAGTCAAAGCTTTATGCAAACCCTTTCCAACCTCCAAACTAGCAATGGAGTGGGAATGAATTCTCTTTCTCGGAAAAACAGGGTCATTTTTTAGTGAGTACCAGGGCACAGCAATATTAGCGGGAATGATAGGGTAGATGAGGTTGCTAGCCCTAGTGCGGCCTCGGAGGAACCAGCCTCTATAATCGGGATTGGACCAAAATACCTTTTCTCAATTATTTTAACTTGGGCTGGCCGCCAAAACAGTCGCCTTTGGTAAGAGGACCCCTCGGATAGAACTACAAAGCAACAGTGGGGGAAACCTAACCCCAATCAAACGCATAAGCTCTTGAGACTTAAGAAAACATCCTTAAGAACTATTGCGTGTGATATCACTGGACATTCCTATTCCAGGGGTCACCTTTGCAGGATGAGACTTTTTGAGAATCCTGTATGCAGAGGTTGCGGCGAGGAATGCGAAACGGACACTCAAGTTTTTTGTCACTATCTGACACTCTCAGGAAAGCTATATAGATTCCTTGGCCTTGATTTGGCCTACGTTTGGCCAACCCCCTTTGGGCTCTGCACCTCCTTTCAATCAAGTAATCCATGGCTCAGAGCATCTGACATCATTAGCTTAGTCTCTTTCAGGACCTGCGCTATATTACTCTGTTTTGAAATATTCTGTCTAGTAACAGATTTAAGGCAAACGTCTTGCCATTACCTCCAGGAGCGGCAAGAAAAATATTTAACAGTTACTAAAACTGCTTCAAATCCATTTGGTTGAACATCGACAATAGGTAAAATACCTACCTGTTGATTATAGGTTACTGTTAGCCGGAACGTTATAATTCTGGAGAATAGAAGATTTTTTTTTAAAGAACTTTTCTTTTAATTTCTTATTTTAACGATTCTAAATTCAATCATAAATGCAACGGGAAAAAACACCCACCTCATCCGTGGCTTGTAGCCGGGTCCTTCTGCTTTCCGGCGGACTGCTTTTACCACTGACCTACCGAGAGAAAAGCTTTTCCCCTCTTATATTTTTTATTGTATCTAGCCTATTAAGCCACAGTTGCTTTCGATTGGCATTCAAAAATTCATCTATTCTCCATCTATGACCGATTCTAAAACTCCTGAGTTCGATGCCCACTTATATTTCTTTCCCCATACAAATTCTGAGGGACTCTCTTTCACTTTTTTATGGGTTAAATTTCAACTATCAGGAAAGCTTATTTTTACAATTTGTTTATTTGATTTACTTATGCAAAGTTTCAAGTGAATATGTGCGTTAATAATTGTTTTTCCATACAAACATTGAAACCCTTTCCATCCATGTATGGGTTATATTTCGAAAATAGGTAAAATGTCTATTTAATAAATTGTTGCAGATTATTTATGCAAAATTTCAAGTTGTTATGCGGGGGTTATTTAGGTTTTTTACATACAAATTTTAACACCGGTTCTCATCCCTTTAATTACTGAACTTCAAAAATCCTTTCTTAACGAGTCTATCCGAAAATATTGGGCTAAATTTTGAATTTTTAAATATGAGATTAATTTAAAGAAAATAACCAACAAAAATTGTGTTATCAAAGGCTTTTAAAAATTTGAGAGCTTATGTGCCCTGTTTTATGATGTATGGTATTGTTAATTTATGAGATGAGGAATGGGAATCGAAAGTCCAGGATAAATTCGAAATTTATAGATTGTTCTACAATTGAAATTTAAAACGCGATTTGCTAGTTCAATTCCGTTCCACACATTTCGAAAGCTTCGATTAAAATATAACTGCGATGGGCTTTTTCTAATATTTCCATGTTATAAAAAATTGCTTTCATTAGTACTCGGCTTGGAGCTCTTTAAATGGTGACGGCTAGACATTGCTTACAGCTATATTCC
Source organism: Dioctria rufipes (assembly GCA_963924295.1). Lineage (NCBI taxonomy): Eukaryota > Metazoa > Arthropoda > Insecta > Diptera > Asilidae > Dioctria > Dioctria rufipes. The sequence goes on along the minus strand of OZ002742.1, from coordinate 73,789,151 downwards.
GTAATTAAAAACCAGTCTCCAATTTTTCAATAACTGTAATAAATCAAGCATATGGACGACATGGCCGGTCATAAATTACATTCACTTGGCGCTTTTCGTTTTTTTTTTTTTTTTTATATTATGCCGCAGAGCTCTGCCCAGTGATTTTGGACCAGGATGACCGCCTACTGCCCCGGGTAAAAAAAAAACAACTGGGATTCCTACATCTCATAGCGAACATCCACAACCCTCTCCTAATTCATTCCATGGCTGAATAGAATAGCTTCGGAAGATTTTTTTTTCCTGTGTTCGTAGTGAAAAAATCATCTGCTAGCTAACACACCCTTTTGGCGATTCCAGAAGAAGAAAATCATGGGGTTGGATAGAGGTGTTACTACTGGTCCGGAATGGATTGGCGGAATTGGTTAAAATTTATTCTAAAAGATGTTTGTGGTTCTGGTGCGAGCTACTCTCCATTTCAATTTTCTGGGAACAGGATAAAGCCTCTTACCCACCCCAAGCAATGAAAAGAGAAATTAATTTTAGTAGCCGTAAAGGATTTTGCAGATTGAGACGAAGAAAACCCATTAGCCGCAGGCATATTTTAATTAAGGATTCGGATGGGTGATTTGTGGCCCGATTAGTTAGTTCAAAGTACAATGAAGTAGGATTATTGGAAGAATTGCGGATCCAATGGCTTTCATTATAGAAGGAATTTATTAAAAAAGAAGGGTTACATCCAAGGCATAGCTGGTGTTAATTGATCGTCGTCATTTACGTAGAGTATTGTTTCGTGGAAACAATACAAAAAAAAAACAAATGACCCAACTGCAGATAATGGCCGGGTTATTTTCGTTACAGGAGATTAATTTACTTTTTTTATCCGGAATTTTGTAATTTTTCGCTCTAGATAAAAGGCAAATGTGCTTCCTTTATATTACATAATTTTTACTTGGACAAATAGAAATGGAGGCAGATTTTTTTAAAGAGTATTCTATGTGAAATAGTTGTTTAAAAATCAATTTTAAAATAACTCAATTACACTTTATGAACATTGGCAAGGGCAACCGGTGGGAAAAATATTAATTGAGGGCAATTAAATAATTTTGATAAAATTACTACCGAATTGCATCCTCTTTTCTTCGTCCTTACCTAAGTTTTCAGCTTAAGATTCAGATGTTAAGGGCCAAATTATTTCCACAGTTGGAGCAGTATCAATATCGTCATCCCAGTTCAAATAATATTCAAGAGTACTAGAACTACTCGTAAATAAATTGTGAGATTCAACATGTTTGCGAAGAGGTGTGAGAGGCATTACCGAAAAAATCCAGGATGATTGAAACAGCTCTTAATTGTTTTGGATGCTACACTTCGCCAAGCGGATTGTAATATCTAAGGAATCTAAAATTATTGTTGGCTTGGTATCTTCCTTACACTAAAAGAAACTCTATAAACTCAACAGAAATTTTCTGTAGAAGACCTTCAAGTTCTTTATGATGCCCTGATAACATGATTAAAAATGCTTGTGATGTTCGGTGGTAGAAAAATCCCTTTTATTGATTTCAGTCTCGGTACATTTTGATCGGCTGGATTTATATTATTGAATTAAAGGTACCTTCATATTTTCTCGAAAAAATCGTGCGTCCAGATTTAATATCGACTGCGTAAATATGTATGTCAAAACTTATTTCGTCGTAATAGAAGAATTACCAGCAGAATAAGCGAATAAGAATCTCAAATGTTTTCGTTCATCATCGTCATCATCATCGGACATCAGAATAAATTCAAATGAAAATCATTTTACGGAACGGGCACAGGGCGTTTGTTTCGTGTTATGGAATATATTTTACTCTAACTAGATGAAATCAGAGGTATACTAAATTTCTCGTTGCGTTTGTAACACATAGAAGTAATAATGGTAGCACAAAATGGGTTGAACACCCACGGATAATATTAAAAGTTATTTTGATTTTTGCATGTCCGTCTGTTCTTCTGTCCATCTGTCCGTCCGTACGTTTGTCCGGCTGTCCGCCAATCCGTCTGTCTACCTTTCCTCAAGATAACTCGAGAACACGTGTAGTTAGAGAGCTGAAATTTTGCGTATGGCCCTTAAAAAACAACATAAAATTCGAAAATGGAACAAATCGGGTAACTTTTTCGTAGGATTGCCATACAAAAATTTCGTTTTTCACTACATATTTGGACACTTTCGGAGAACGCACCAACGTAGATAGCTGAAATTATGTGCACAGTATTTTCATAAAAATAGTAAATAAAATTTCAAAAATGAACTAAATCGGACAACCCCTTCTTGGTGTTGCCATATAAATCTTTTTTACGTATACTGTAAAAACGATGAGTTCTAACGTTTTCATTGCACTGAAAGTTCTACATAATTTGAAATCCCATTAAATTGGTTATAATCAATTTTACTGCGAAATATATGCGGAAACTATTTCAAAAATTAAACTTTCACATTAATTCTATGGTTTCGGCAGAGATTGTGTGATACGACATATTGATATAGAACGCGATTATCAATCACACTTACGTAAGTGTGATTGATAATCTTGTTCTATATCAATAAACTTTCACAGATGGGTGACCATACGAAATTACATATGGGCACAAGAATTGCTCTTAGACCAATTCTAGCTCTTTTCTTGTTTAAATTATATTTGCTATTTTTGCGAAAACGCCGAGTACAAAATATTAGCTGCCTACGTTGACGCGTTTTCAGGCAAATCCACATATAGAATGCAAAACAAAATTTTTGTATGGCAATCCCACAATAGAGTAACCTGATTTGTCCCATTTTAGAATTTTTGAATTTATTTTTTTTAAAAAAAGCTCGCGCACAAAATTTCAGTTCTCTATATGAACCCTTTCTTCAGTTATCGTGAAGACGGACAGACGGACACAGTGAGGAAAGTTTTACAGCTCATCCACAGATAGAATGGTAGACCCAAATGCATGCAGCCTGCTCCGAGCAAAGGCCATCAAGGCTGCTTGACTATCTGGCTATCCGAAAGGATAACAATGCTCTTTCCCTTGATCTCCATATCAAGGGCTATCTTCGCTGCTATTTCCATGTCGAAGATTTCATCTTGGAGGACAGTGGTGTGTCTTCCAAGTGAGTACTCTAAAGCAATGCCAGGTCCAAAAAAGTAAACACCACCACCGGCTCTCCCATAATTGAGAGACCCGTTGGTGAAAATTTTTTAGAGCGGACCGGGGGAGGCTTGATAAGGCAACTCCCTCTGCCCACGATTCCCTTTCAGAAAAACTCACAGAGAAGCGGCGCCCAATACGAAGCTTTGTTCCTATCGCATCCTGAGGCATGCGGGCCAGAAGATTTTACCTTTCCAACTCACACGCCAGTGAGCAATCCTAGGAACGAGTCCAGCCGTCCTCCCAATATCCCCATTAGCGCAATCTGCACACAGCCCTTTTGACAACTGCCAGAATGACAAGATTCAGGGGTTGCAAATTAAGTAAGACCACAAGGACAGCAGTATCCGTAGATCACATTGAGCCTGTAATTCATATGCAAGCAAGCTTCCGGGTCGCAGTCTCCATTTCCGTCCTCGGCCACCATACACAAAAGGTATATGTGAGCATGGGCCTTAAATCAGGTGTATTTTGAAATTAATTTTGCAAGTGATAGTTTGTAGTTAACATTTGCTTCTTTATACTGTAATACTTAATGGTCACCAGTAGATTTTTCGTGGCACAAATTTTAGTGTTATATTCTAAGTAAATAGCTCCAATTGTAAGATTTTCAGTCGATCCAGCAAGGCCAAAATATTGTGCAGTAAATCTACGTCCTTGCGGCCGGGTCAAATTTTCTGTCGTCAGGAGATAAATTAAAGTAATAACATTAACCCTAGGAAATGGTAGAGGTTACCATAAAAATTCAAAAATACATGGAACACTTCGCCGCAGCTTGAAATGAAAATATTTTCGCGACGTAAATGATCACAGAAAATACATCAGAAATTAGATTAGAAATGACAAAAATCTCACTAAAAGTGTCTACTAAAATATTCAAATTCGGGACAATCTTCGTTTACTTTTCGTTTTTATGAGCATTTTCCAAAGAACTACTGGGGAATATCTTTTAAGAATAAATTTCATTAAATTGATAAACAAGTGGAAAAGTCAAGTGTCAAACTATAATGTATATGGCATTGTACAAAAAGGTATGAAGTTTTATTTTAGTACACCTGTTAAGTTCCACCTTGCGCTTAATCATAAAAAGGAGAAGATACCGGTTTGATAAATGATAAGACTGACGAGTTTCAAGACTTCGGAGTTCAATAATTTTTTTTATCACAAAAATTGCTTACAAACTAGTCAATTCAGGTACTTTCGTTTAACTAAAATAAGTTCACTCATCTTGTAATTCAATTTTTTACAAAGCTATAATTTATAAACACTAACGCTTATTTTCATACGAATTTCGCTGTATATGTAGGGTCCTACATATGTATGTATGTATGTAAGTTTTTACTAATAAAACGTTTTGGAAAAGTTTTGAATCTAAAATTCAACAATAGCATAAATATCAACTATAAGCAATGCAAATAAAAAATTTAATCAAATGTACATACACTTTGTAAAAATAAAGGGTTAGAGAAAACACAAATGTATTGAGAATCTTAGTATACATAGTAATATATATTAAAAATTGTCAATGTAAAATAATTCAGTTTTATCCAGAATATTGCCACTACGATTACAATAATAAAATATATTACATTTTAAAAATTAATCAAAAATTATAAAATATAAAAAAAAAGTTATCTAAAAATAAATAAAAATAAAAAGCATTATAAAATAATTAAAGACATTGTTCTTTATTTATCCATTTTCATTTCCAAAAAGTGATTAATAAATAAAAAATGAATTTTCTTTTTCTTTTATGTATGAGAAAATAACTGGCATAACAAATTGATGTCAAAGAATAAATTGATGACTAAGGCGAACCAACAATACAACGTACAGGCCTTAACCGTAACATCAATATATATACATATACTAAAATCTGGAAAATTTGGTTTATGCGGCAAAGCAGTATTCTACAGCAGTAAAAATGAGGGATATGCGGCAAATTAAACGCTGAATATCTCAAAATCTACTGATTGTAGAAGAAAATGGTTAAAGGAATGTATTCTCCTCGTTTCAACATATTATGTAAAATCAACATCTAACTAAAAGGTGACTTTTTGGCGTATTCAGCAAACTAATTTCCAGGTGACGATATGTTGTTTTATAGAAATAATGCTACTGCAAGATGCATATTTGCCGACACTCCCCTTTTTGCTTAGCCAAGTTCCGTTGAAACTTCTTGAACAGACAAATAAAATTTGCAGCAAAGTTAAAGAAATCGGGAATTTTCATACTTATGACTCCAAATTTTTTGTTCTTCCGACCACATAACCTCATCAACTGTTCCCAGTCATACGGATGAAAAATTTCGTTTTTTGATGATTTTTTCTTTCTTTCAATTATGTGGTGATCATTATCGCACTCAAGATGAGTGTGGCCGGACTCCAAAAACTTGTGTTCAATTTTTTATAGGATTGGTGAATTGCGCAAATCCTTATTGATCAAGATAATTATCATTGCTGATACCACATCTCTCTGTAATATTTAGTGGCATGTCGTCCAGTAAATTAGGTAAATGGTTTTGGAAAAAAATCTAAATTAACTTCAGCATTAAAGACCTCTGGCAACTCAGAAGGTCCTATGACTTTTCCGTTTAAAATTCCGGGCCGCATTTTTATTTTAATACGATATTGAGATTTATTTTGTCTCATTAAATTCGGATTCTCTACGTGCCACTCGTGTAAGTTGTGTAGGTTTATGTAACCGTCTTTTTTAAATGTCGATTCATCCGACCACAAAATTTTCTCGAAGAATCGCGGATCTTCCCGTTGTCTTTGTAGCACCGTTTGGCAAAACGCAACCCGAGGTTGATAATCCCGAGGTAACAGGGTTTGTACTCACTGTACATGGTATGGGTGTAGCTCATGGTTTCGTAATATTCGGTGAGCTTGCCTTAGAATTTAAAGCAACGGGTTACATAAGCACTATCACTACTATTTGTCTCACTCACATTTCATGGAATGACTCTCCGTCTCACTCAAACAGAAATCTCAAAGTTACGGTCTTACGGCAAGCTTTGGGTACACTAGAATTATTTTTAGTAGGTGAAAAGAAATTTTTCGAAACTGGGTTTCTTGAAGAAAAAATTTTTTTTTTCCGTAATCTAAGAAATTATGTAGCAAGTGTTGTACCATTTTAGAATCCTTATTAAATGCGTCAACTTTTAAAGTTATTTGCCAGACTGGCGCAGTACATTTTTTTTTTTTCAGTACAGTTAGTTAAAGTTCAACGAATTATTAATTTTATATTCTTGGTTCGTCAAAATGTGACATTTTCTTCCAAGCTGGAGCAGTTGGCTTTGAACTTAAAGCAACAGGTTACATATGCACTATACGGGATTACATAAGAAAAATAAAATTGAAAAAAAGTAAAGATTTGTAGCAACAGGAGCTAATAAACCATCACAAGGTGTACATTTTCTCGAAAACAAAAGAAATGCCTATAATTTGAAAAATACATGAATTAGATATTTTTTTATATTTTTCTGGTAACTATTACGATTTGGTCTATCACCCGGTTCCGGCTTAACGCCGACTTACGGGACACCCTGTATAATTGCTCATCTTAAAATTTTTTTGGCCAAAGCAGAGCCTGAAAAGTATATTTGTGTACATATGTGTTATCTGAAGATATTTTTTGAACGTTATGTCAGAATTTCATTTTAAAATAACAACTTCTCTGCACTTGCATTGCCGTTTGACCAATTTAACTTCTCGGTAACAGTTCTACTGGTGCTGTTTCTTGAAAAAATAATTTCAGATTTTTGGGTACTTCAGTGAGTATTCTGTTGTTAATAATAGTATAATTGCTATAACATAGTACGCAGGATTATAAAATATAAAATTTTTATATCGAATGGGTTATTTAGTTTAAAATCGTAAATTTCGCAGATAACGAGTTCCTTGAAAAAACAACAGAAATAATAAAGTAGAAATTTCTAAAGAAGGAACAGAAAAATAAAATTTAACGGCAAAACGAAAAGTTTTTCTGAGCTTTCAAAAGAACGACAGAACGGAGCTCTCACGCTGTCGTTCGACTGTCATAAAACCAGGTATTACTTAAAGTGCCTGACCAGTCGGCAATATTACATATACGACTTTAAGATTACATAAAGATACTCACAATCTTCTCTAAACCGCGAGACTGTAACACTCTTCTATTGGACAGAAAAGGAGTTCTCGAAAGGCTCAAACAACGTGACATCTGTAGTATTCCATAAACTTACTTCATATCAAAATAGAAATGATATTAGTACTATAAAATTGCCCGCAGATAGATGCAGGGGACAGAATAAAGACACGGCCAAGATTGGGGTGTGTTCTCAATAACTAGTTTCAGCCCCTATTGCCGGACATCCTTTTCTACTCGCTGGCCGTATTTTTGGTCCCATTGAGAAAGAGCTAAAGAGAATTGAAGCAATTATATAGCCTGCGGAGTATGTAAAAGTGTTCTAAAAATTCGGCACAGCTTTTCATATGGGAAAAGATCTCGAAGCAACAAACTGGAGAGATGCTTCTTATTCACCGATAAGGATAAGTACTTTAAATTAAAAGAAAACAAGTGAATTATAATTGAAAAATTAAACGGAAAAATATTTCTTCAGGACTAACGTTCTACCATATGAGTATTGGGATACGAATTATCTGCAAGATTAAAAAAGTGCTGATATCTTTAGCCTGTATTCGTTGGTAGAGATACTGCTGTTAATGATGCGAAAGTTAAAGAGCTTTTGGAGAAGCATTTCAGACGAAATTGTCGCCAAAGAAATTACACCAATTTTTACAAAAGACATTATTGCCCATGCAAACCTCCCTGAAGAGCACGAAAACTTCGACCCTGAAGATAATCATCCGTCTACTCTCATATAAAATAAAATATTCAATTTGATCTTAAAAAATGTGTTTTAATAATTAAAGTAAATAAAATTATGAATTTGGTAACAACAACCGAATTATATTCACGAAATTAGTCTAATTTATTCAGTCTGCACTGCAAAATTGTATAAGTATATCTAAAAGTTTTGAGCAGAATTTAACCCTTCTCTAATCTGAATTGTTCTGCCCAATGAAAAAACTCAAGAAAAATATAAGTAAAGATGGAGACTGTAAATGATAACGCCAATGAATATTTAAAGTTAGTGATTTATTTCACAATACGTGAAAGTTAATACAATATTCTAAATTCAAATTCCGATATTACACATTCACGAATATAACTAAAGTTACTTATAATGTCGACTATATCACTTAATAACTAAAAAGCTCACTTATGTATAAACTTAAATAAAACAAATTATGATAACTTCAAAAGGAATTCACTTTTCCGAAATGGTACTAATGGTACTAATATACGAGTGATTCAGATACAGATCAAGATACCTTCCGGTATACCATGCGATTCCTTGAAGTAAGCTGTCTAAAAATTGTGCTACATGCCCCCCTCCCCGTAATCCTTCCTTTATGAGTTGTGGCCAGAGTTGAAGATTTCGCCAATATTCGTGACCCTTGATGTGAACAAATAAATATAATTTTTGAACCAAACTATAGATTTTGGTTATTGTTGGCTTATTAAATAGCCAAGAATAGTAGCTGTATTTTTTAAGTAAGCATCTTTAAATTATTCTCAAATATTTCCAAAATTTTGTTTTTTTTTACACACAAATTTCATAAATACCGTTATTTTTTTCAAAAACTTTCTTCCATGTTACCCAAATTTATTGCTTCTTGTTAATGCCTCTACTACCCTCTATCGCTAGAAAACAAAAACCGCATGCTAATAGCTGTATCAGTTTCAGCACTGAAGGTTTATTGGCACATGAAGGAGATTTCTCGTCTAACAGACTGAAATTTATTGAAAATAATTTCAATAAATTTACAAAATGCATTTTAAGTGCAAAAAGAAATATTGAACTTTTCGACCCAGCGATCAGAGAGGTCTCATCGGTATGGTTATCTCTGATCGCCTACCATAGAAGTTCAATGTTGGAGGTCACACCAATTGCCCATATAAATACTTTTTATAAAAAGTATGTGTGAATTATATGGTGGCAAGATAACTCATTGCGCTTTGAAACTGGGTGATTGTTCCCCCTTTTTTTGCCTGGCGGCATATGGCATATTCAAGCCAGGTCATAAAATTGCATAAGGTCATAGAAGACCCTACGTACCTACCTGTGATTGGGGGTATGAGGAACAATTTTTTGATCAGCTTACCTCAAGGAATCGCGTCGTATACCGGAAGGTATCTTGATCTGAATTACCCTGTATGTATAAATATGATTAGATATGTATTAAATGATTAATCAAAACGTACTCACCAATCTAAAATATGGAATCGACTTTATGGCGTTGGTAAATAAATAGTTAGTGATTATCTTGTTCTAGTCGTTCCCCGAAACAAGATACTTTTCTTCAGTCAAAGTCAAAAGCAAAGTCGTATTTTGCTTAGTAGAATTCTTGTTCTAGTCGTTCCTCGGAAAAAGATATTTCAATTCAGGCGAGACCCGAAGCAAAGTTGTATTAGTAGTATTTATTCGAGTCGGTACCAAGAATAAATATCTTAATTTCAGTCGATACCCAAGATAAAGTTAATTTGTTAATAATTCTATTTTATTACCACTAGCCAAATCGATTTCCAAATGATGCGCAATCAATGAAAGCTGGATGCGAAAAGAGAAAGATTTAAGTTGGCCTGCGACTTATAATGCCTCTGAATTGCGCACTGCACCAACAAATTATTCCAAAATACGCACGGAACCAATAAGATATTTTATATTGCGCATAACAACCAAAGTACGTTGACCTTAGCAGATGTGCGTAGGTCAGAAGATTACATTGACCCTAGCAGCTGTGCATTACAAGTGGAATTCTGAGTATTTGTATTGCCTTTCCTGATTTCGCCTAGGTAAAGTTATTATGACTACAAATTATACGGTTGAATACCTATTGCAATATTGACTGAACAGATGACTTGATCTAATACATTTGATTTGCGTAAAACTCATCAATAACAAGTTAATTTCCTCTCATTGGATTGTGTCCCGGTTTTGTTTATGTGGAATATAGCCCGAACGTGTCGATTGCTGTCTCCACTAAAAACTGCCTTATCGACGTGCTTGTAGGTAGGTGTATATAGTTTCGTTCCCAAACTAGTTTCGATAAATATAAATACTTGGAATTAGAATTTTTTAAACGATTTTACTTTCAGGTGGCATTTTAATGTTGGTCTCAACAATTGTATATATCTAAAAGATTTGGGCAGAATTTAATATCTCCATATTAAACCCTTCTCTAATCTGAATACTCTCAATATTTTTCGTGTCATATTTTCCAAAATAAAAGACGACCTAGAGTACTTCAAAATAGTATAGTTACCATTTTATTTGTTAAATTCATATTCTAAATAAACTTTAGTTATTTTCTCGAATTGCTTTCTTACGGAGATATTTAGTTATGCATTTCAGGTATAGGTACTCATGTTATCAAACAATTTTCTTATGTTTGTTAAATCGTATGAAACTATAAAAATATTATTTCAAAATTTCAGATTTGCTTTCATTTATTCCAACACCCGACATAAATAGAATATTCCGTTCCAAAATTCGACTTCGATCGATTCTGTTGGAAAACGCGAAAAAGCTTATTTATTTGTTTAAAAAATGTACGTTCGGGTCGCTAAAATTTCTTAATGTTTTAATTGTTTAATTTATATTTACAATAATTGTAATAAATCACAGCTTAGTTACATTATTTCTAACATAACATTACATAGCAGTTTTTTTTTATTTTATTTTACTCGAAAGTGTTTAATTGATGCTTGTCGGCCTTTGATTCTATACCTCTCATAATAATGGTTAATTGACAGGAAAACTTGAGATAAAGTGCAAACTTGCTTTAGAAAGTATCCTTGAATGTAATGAAACATTCAACACGTCTAATCCTTTGGGGAAACATTTTTACATCATCATCGTCCTTCACGAGCACAGTAAAAACTTTTGGTAGGTAAGCAAAACTTCTTTGCCTCAAGCTCTTGTTTTTTGCATCACCGGATCGCATAACACCGTCTTGAATGAATCATTCTTGCGATAGTAGTGCGGTAGTCTCAAGACGCCCCGGCTTAAAACCAAGGAGCTGAGAAGACGGAAATGATGAAATTAATTCAATAATTTCGCAAAAGTTCAAGTACTAAGACTCAATTACGAGCGATTTGTGAAATTGAATTTGTTAAGAAAACGCTTCTGAGGAAGTCTCTAAGCCAATTTTGTATGATCAGACAAATTCGAGAATATTTAATCCCAGAGAAGCCCAATGGAAGGTTTTAGTAAATTATTTGGGTATTTAAATGGATTCTAAAGTCTTAAGGGAAATTATATTTGATGGTATTATATTGTTGACAGGGTTACAGAAGTTTTCATCGTAACAGGGAAGGCCGGCGTGGTGGTGATGCAGTTGCTTTGTATATTAAGGAAATTATTAAATGCAATAGTACTTCGCAATAGAAATTCTAATCTAGGAGCTGAATGTATTTTCTGTCAAATAGGCACAAGGCCCAATAGATGCTTGATTGAATGCCCCCACTTTGTAATTACAGCACAGAACACATAATCATTGGTGGTGATTTAACCCACATGATTTCTTAAATCCATCTAGTCAACTATGTTCCTTCAATATACTCAAACAGTCATACGTAATCTGTTATTTATATAGCATCAATAACCCTGATAGCATAAAAGTACTGAAAATGTACTTCGGGAGGATTGAACCGAAGCCTTCCAGCTCCAGTGAAAAAGGATAGGCAGTCTGGAAAAAATTCAGGGGTAAACACTAACACATATGACCACTGCAACGTTTTTAAATGATTTATTTGAGTATGTAAGAGCAGGACTGGTAGCGCTAACAAACTGAAAAATGCGCACTTTCAGGAGGGAAGCATCAGTTTTTCATTATTTTTATGATGTAGTTATTGGGAGATGTATTTGGTACTTCTAAACCAATGAAGAGAAGTACAATATTCAGTCATTTTTCAGTAGTTTTGAGCCAGTAAAGAGTCAGGCATATTTTATTAGTTTTGAAATACCGCATAGAACCACAACATTCAATAAAATTTCAGTAGTTTTGAAGTAGGGCAGATAACCACAACATTCAGGCATGTCGAGGCCTGTTTTGCACTTTTTAAATGCCTGAAATCAGCCTATGTATACGAACTGGTAATGCTTAACATTTGTTCAATATTTAGGAACTGGAACGGCTTAAGTCTGTTTTTTTTAATTCTATAGCAGGAGCTTCTAGTAAACAACGAGAGCAGCGGTTTTCTAGAAATAAAGCTGAAGAACAATCCTACCCCAAATTTTTTTTGTTGCACACCAAATAGTTCTCACTGACAATGGCTACAAAACTTGCGCACCTTTGCTTATACTTTCCTGGTTTAAGGAATGCTATTTTTTTTCTACGTAAACAAGTATTTGATAGTTTTGATTATTTTCACAATGCATATGAAATCGAATATTCACTTAATGACAAAATGCAGCTTGTAAATCTATCTAGCATTAAAATTAATGAAACTTTTTGTAAGACAACTCCAAGAAAAACTAACAAAACATATCTCATAAAGAAAACAGTATAAAATGCCCAAGTTATCCAAATCCAACAAAGTGCTTTATTGGTCCTAATTTGTTTCAGATGCTAAGTATACAGATTGATTAATATATTTAGATAATGATAGCTGGGATCGGCACAATCCCGGGGGGGGGGGGGGTATAATGTCTGAAATCTATCCGTTTTATCTTAATTAGAATGAACGTTTCGAATGTTTATATTGACCAAAATTATTTTCTGTTTAATAGTGTGTTTTATTCACAGTCGAAGGCTTAGCTATGGGATCAGCTCTGTTTCCGTTTTTGGCTGAGTTCTTTATGTGTCATTTGGAAGATATTTTATTTAACACTGTAAAAAATGACTTATTAAAACATGTCTTTGTCTGGTTCCGTTAAGTGGATGAAGTTTTTTGTATCTGGACTGGTACGCAGCGTCAGCTTACCAACTTTGTTAATAACATTTTAAACAGCCTTGACGACTGTATAAAGTTTACTGCAGACGTTGTTAATTGTAGCTTAAATTTCTTAGATATTAACATTTTAATTACTGACAATTCCTTAAGAAGTTTTGACATATATAGAAGGGATACATATTCTGATGCTGTGATACCTTTTAACTGCAATCATCCTTGGTCCACAAAAATGGCAGCCTTCCATAGTATGCTTAACAGACTTATCCAAGTTCCCTTAAGTCCAATAAATTTTAAAAAAGAGTTAAACATGATAATCGAGATTGCTACTGGATTAGCAAAGTCAGAGTTATTTTCTTTAATTACACTGTCATCTAATCATTGCCTAATTTGATCGTGCACTACCTCTCTTTCTTTAGGAGCTAACCTACGTGGCTTATGATATACAGGTGCTTCATCCACTAACGATATCTGCATACGTACGCAAGACTTTCCAGGTCTGACTGGTCTATATTGCTTGATTAACTCGGAGATTTCCTGTGAGAATATTTTGTTTGAAACTTCCATCTTCTATAATAACAGTAGAGTACTTTAAAATATCCTTACCAATCAATAGATCGTCCAAAAGCCAATTGTCTGGAACAATATGTAATCTTGTTGTATACGAGTTTCCTTCTATGTAAAGAGCAGCGATAAATGAACCTAATCTTTTGTTTAATGTAGCACCAAAACCTGCCAAAGAAATACTTGGTCCTCTGCTTTCTTGTAAGCCCGCATTGATCTTCTCACTAACTGTTTTTCTAATCAGAGTTACATCACTCCCCGTATCAATTAATGCTAAAAAGTTTGTTCCTTTGTTCCACAAATTTCTATCTCTATTCTCATACCTGGCAGCGTCACTAGATTCACCGACGGATGGATGGACATATTTGTTTCACCTTTCGCTTTAGGACAACTTGGGGACATATGGCCAAACTCGCCACAGCTGAAACATCGCGCACCTTTTGCTTTGTTAGGACATACTTTTGTAAAATGAGAAGTTGATCCACAATTGAAACTTCTTTTTCCAGCAGTTTTACGATCCTTTACACTTCGATTTGGTCGTTCATCCTGTTTTGTAACTCTCTTCACACCTTGTTAGCTCTTAATGATCTGATAAACTCTAAACTTTTCTTTGAATTCATCCAAGTCTTTTGCTTCATATAACACTGTTTTATTCAATACGTCGTCGGATATTCCTGCTATGATATATGCTACGAGAGATTGTTCGTCCATATTTCCCCTTTTTTCTACTTTCTAGAGCCGTATGTATATCCAAACTGGTGGGTACGTGATCGAACTCTTTTTTTAAAAAGTTCTTAAGAGATTCCCAACTAGTTATTCCATTGGTTGCTTCCACTGATAACTTTGCGGCCCCGAACAGCAAGAGTCGCGCGAAAAGGTATGTGTGTATTTCACTCCAACCACAAACCTCACAGATTTCTTCAAATTCTTTCACCCAAAACGGTAATATTCTTCCCTGACTCGCCACTAAATTTTTCTAATGACTCCTCTACATCCTTAAAAGCAAAAAGTCTTCATGTTTGTCTCCTCTTTAGATGTATTCGTTCCGTCAAAACCTTCGAACTCTGGCTGAGCCAGCAGACTGCTAATTGATTCCACAATTTCTCCCTCGCGAACCTCGCTAGGTTCTTTCAAAATATTTTCGGCTTGTTTATCTGAAGATTCTAGACTAACAGCTGCACTCAATCTATCTATCAAATCCTTCTTTACTCGATAGCTATGGGGTAATCCTCTATCCGTAAGATGCTTTTGAAGTTCGCATATAGTGAATCGATTAAAGTCACCCATAAAGTGGTGGAATTTAGGAATTTATTTTACTAAAGTTTTTGCATTATCCAGAAGCATGAAATAAATTTGAGCTAGAGTGAACTTACCAGAATTTCTGCATACCATACCGTTAAAACATAAGTTATCCTGTTATGCGACTGCAAATTGTGTGCAAGCAACAATTATTTTCAACATTCTTATTTGAACAATTCTAGCTTTGGTCCCAAAACTGTTTCACTAACACCTTTAAATTATCTATCCGCACAAGCTCACGTCTTACCTTTATCCCCAATTCAGATTTATATCTGTGAGATACACCAACTATATCTTTTCAGCACTAATAAACAGATCTTAATGCACGTTTTAGAATTTCTTTTCACAAACTTGATTTATTTTATATATGCCGCACTTAGCACTGTTCAATGTAGAAATCGCAAGAGGGTATCCCGTTATTATTCCGCTAGTTAATCTGCTCCGGTACCCGGATCCACGCTTACAGTTCACTATCTACAGTTCAAAATCCCGCTATCCCACTTCTGACACCATTTTTGGGATTCGTAATTAAATTAGAAAGACGTAAAATTGGTTATTTTAATTAATGACACTATTTATTTACGGAAATTCAATTATAATTGTAAAGTTCTTTTATTTCACTATTGCTAAGATGTAGGTATATGTTAGTTAACTCACGGTAAATATAATTATAATAAAATATAAGTCTAGTCTCTACTTAATGCACAATCTTTATTTACAGCTGGTACACGACTTAACAAAACTCGGTTTATTAGCAGGTAATTCAAATAAAATGAATTGGAACCGGCAATAATGTTCACTTCTACGGCTTAACTTATACAGCTTAACAATCCGACTGCACTGCAACTAAATGATTACACGGCTTAACGAGTCAACTGCAACTGAACAGCAATTATCGCATGACTTCAGGTCTAGCATTTACAACATAGCGGTAAGTTATTGTTCTCAATTTTGTGTAGCTGCACGAAATTCTTGAAATTTATTGAAACTTTGTTTTATCTTATTTTTTTTCAGATTTTCGACGCAGAATTCCACATACATAAACAAATATTATCTATAAACTCCAACAATAAAATACAAGGAAAGAAGGATATAATCATCCTTCATACCAGAAAAGAAGACATTCTCAAGGCACTTAAATTCAAGGACCAAATTAATACCGAAAATATCAGGAGTAACGATTCCAGATCTGATTAAAAAGGTGATCAGTAATGACTTAGCAGACCTGTACGACGCTACAAGATCCGAACAACGATCAATATACAACATGCCTGACCTAGATATCCATCACCTGTATCAATATGGCAGCATATACAGACTTGCAATCATTACAATTACAATTAGACTATACCTAACATTTAATTAATAAATAATACTCTGTTTAAGGCGAAAGGGTATCCAACCGATCCCAACTTCGAGACGAGGCGAGTAAAGGAAAGAGCGAATGGCCAGCATCGAGTTACCATTACTCAATCTTGAGGGAGGAATGTACGGAGTACATCTAAATAAAATAAATATCATAAACCACAGACTTCAATAATATAGGCTGCTAGCTGCAGGCCTTCTCCATACAAAATTATTGAATACAGCATATGCCTCAATCAGAGGGGAAAAACATACCAAATTATTGTCATGTTCCGGGATATTACATAATTAGGGCTACCATGATTAGCTAAAATGAAGGGAAATTTTTAATTTTATTTAAAAATTAATTCTATACGCAAATTAAGTTGTTACTAAATATTCAGAAAATATGAAAATACGATTCGTACAATGCAATTACAATGCTGTAATTAATTTTATATTTTATAAGAAAAGTAAGAATCTTGATAAATCTGCGCTATATAGAAATCTTAAAAGTTGCCTTTTGCCTTTCGCCTTTCGAATTTTTATACTTTGAGAAATAATTATTGCGAATATTCTCTGTACTCTGTGTACTTTTTTTTAATCGAATTAAGAGCTCCAACAATTTATGTGTGGACATACACTTCTACAGTTATTAAAACCACTTCTTAAATTTTCTGAATAAATGGAAGAAACATTCTTCTAAGTGACGACATTATCACTCTTGATCTTATTGACTTAAACGAGCTAAGAACGAAGAAGAAGAAGGTAAAAAAGTAAAAAATATAAACAATAAGATTACAAAAAAAAATAGTAAAGTTTATACAACAAGAAGGCAAAACTATAAAAAAATTTACAAAGTTACAATATAAAAAAAAATCACTAAAATGCCCGAATGACAACACGAAATTACTTAAGCACCAGAGAAAAGTGATTTAAACTGACGGAACCGGCATCTTGAATGTCTACGGGTAGCTCATTTCATGAGCGTGTAACCTGAACGAAATAAGACCACTCCAGAATGGATCGATGAAAACGAGGAATTAGAAGATTGTGGTTTCGAGAGGTATGTAAGAGCTACAGTTCATCATACAGATAACGTGGAGTCCTACAGTGAATCAACAGCATCCTCATCGCACGATGGTCATCTAGAGATGATCCCAGTAGATGGGATCTCAAGTGTTGGACGTGATCAAATTGTCTTAGTCCGAAAATAAAGCGCATGCAGTCGTTAAAAGCCGCACGTTAAGCCTGTGAGCGCATGAGCTATCGATTTTAGGAAAAATTAACCTAATAAAATTAAAATGGCGAAGAAGTAGTTTTTTAACCAGTATCGTACGTATATTTGTCGATAAAATATCAGCTGATAACCAGAGCTGACGAAGGCCTCCATATGTTTTCTTCAAGATTAATGTGATATGGTTACAACAGCTCAAAGTAGAGTTGATTACTACTCCCAGATTCTTGACACGGTGCACTCGAGAGAAGATAGAACCATTTAGCATCACCACAGGAGAGTAATTGATGTGGAATTAGCATTGTTTTGAAGGACCATGTATTAAGACTTGGCAGGAGTCAGCATGAGATGATTTCTCATTGATCAATGGTATATTCTATTAAGATCATCTTTTATGCGTGCTAGGCAATCCTCCATTAGCCCAATTGGTCTACTGAAATAAAGCTCAACATCGTCAGCATACAGGTGAATTTTCACGTCTTCAATAATATTATGAAGGTTATTTATAAAAGTAGTGAATAATAGAGGTTCTAATGTAGAACCTTGTGGAACTCCACATCGGATGGGCAAAAGGTTAGATATAACATTATTCGCTTTCACTTTCTGACATTTGTCCGATAAAAAACTACATATCAATTCGGTGGATGAAGACGAAAAACCAAAATGAACAGATAACTTAGACAGCAGAATGTTATGATTTATACTGTCAAATGCCTTTGAAAAGTCAAGCAACACCAGGACGCCTACATGATTATTATCAAAAGCTACTCGGAGATCGTTAGTAATCTTTAGCAGGGCAGATTCAAAACTATGCTGGAAGCGAAAGCCAGACTGCCATTCCATGAGTAATTTGTTTGCTTCCAAATGTTCCAGCATTTGAGCATGTATTAGTCTTTCTAGAACTTTGGAAAGAAAACAAAGTATACTAATGGGGAGGAAATCACTCGACTCTTTAGGACACGATTTCTTTGGAATTGCGAGAACAGTGGCTACCTTCCAGAAAAGAGGAAATATAGAACAAGTGAGAAATGAATTCAGAATATATACCAGATGACTAATAATCATAGGAAAAATTACTTTAACAAAAAGAGGGTGTATTTCATCTGGACCTACCGACTCAGATCTTATAGAGAAAATAGCTTTAATTACCTCGTCAATATCCACACACCTGAAGGAGAAGCTAGATTCAGGAAAACTAACCAAGTGATCACGATCATCTGACAAAGCCCGGACAATACCCTGTGTGGAGGTAAAAAAATTATGTAAATCATTGGGGCATAAATTGCAATTAGGACTGCTATCCTTATTGCGACTGACACCAGCTGTCCTCATGAATGTGTTGTTGTTATTCTTTGTACCTTATTTAATCTAAATTGTTCTATAAGGTTTAAATTTTGTTCTACCGATTTTGTAAGAGATATTTCTCTGTAGACCGTAATAATAAATAAATAAATAGGGTAGTTTCCCCAGTGGTCGACCACTTAACGAAAAGTTTTAGTTTATATTAATATAAATTGGTTCCCATTAAAGTTATTTTAAATTAACTAACGAAACTAGAAAGCCTATGGGTTGGTGTTTGTGATATAAAACGTTTTCTTCTATAAAAATAAATCGGACTAGTATAATTTTGGAAAAAAACGTAACAAAACCACTTTTGCCGATAGTCGACCAGGCTCATCCTATCTACGTCCAGGAGTTCTCCAGTGTTCGACCATTAAACTTTTGGCTGAATTAGTTGAATTACTGAACAAACGTAAAGGATATAAATGACTAGTAATTGAGACTAGGTACCTATACAAATAAAAAATATTTTTTGAAATAACAATTATATATTTTTAAATGTAAAATATTGCAAGAATTTAGTAGGTGTTAGAAATAATAAAATAAAGGTAATCTAATTCATAACAAAAAAAAGTTCATTTTTTTTAAAGTAAAAAATAAAATATTAAAAATTCACATAACAGGTATACCAAGTATCAATACATAAAATATATAGTTTCGTAAATAGCTTATTACTATTATAAATTAAATGAGATCATATGTAGGTATTTTCATCAGCCTATTGTATAGTAGGTACATTAAGATCTTAAAAAGAATAAAACTTATGAATCAATCACAGCAAATAAAATCTTGATTTTCAGCTTCATTGAATGGCATTCCTGAGAAACGAGTACACTTCAATTGATACCACTTTTCACATTTATCGCAACCTATATTTCTATATTCGTCCTCTTCAGCACCAGTATCTAAAACATCCTCGCACTTATGGCACTGAATCTTGGAAGTTAGCTTTTCTGAAGTTCTCTTACATGTTTTAGGTGCGTTTTTTTTCCTTCGCGTGTTTGCCCGCTTCAAAAGCCTTTGCTTTTTGCTTTCTTCTATTTCATCAGATTTTTCTCGCTTCAAACGGTTTTTATTTATATGGAATTCTTTCCAAGCGCGCGATGAAATTGACATAGGTGGCCTTTCTTCATTAGAAAGGGTCTTACCCTTTTTTGTAATTATTTTACTTGGGTAGGCTAAATACCTATCAAAGCTTGAGGACGGGCCTGGACAGTTATTATAATCCATAAACGATGAAGGATTGGAGCAGTCAGATGGGTTAATATTTTCTATGACAAAGAAAACGAATCATACAAACAAAAAAACAGTATATCTAAATAATGTTAACGTACCTTTATTACAATTTTCGCTGTTGATTTCGTTTTGAATACCTTGGTTTGTTTCCATTTGATCACCAGGAATATTCATTATATTCTCATTTCGATTGCTTGTTACTTCAGACCCATCCACAGGAACCGTATTTTCTGGAATTCTTACAAGTTCATCATTAGTGCCAACTTCATATATCGCTTCGATATAAATTGGGCCTTGTGGATTTGTAGTACCTATATTTTGAGCTTGTTCTCCTGCATTGCAGTTTATAGCATTATCTATTTCACCTATTATAACATCAATAACAGAGGCCTCAATGTTGTTCTTCAAAATGTTGTCTTTAAGACAAAATACAACTTTTTTTGCAACATTATAGTCTTGGTTAGTTATGCTTGGAGTGCAGTTAGTAGAATCATAGATTTTTTGTGGTTCGCCCAGATTTTCCAAGTTGTCTTGCACGCACTTTGAATAATCTACTGCGTCCGGATTAAATGGATATATACCACATTTCTTGAAAGCGTTCTTAACAATTTCCTTCCGATCAGATTTATCTAAAACACTTTTCAAGATCTCACAAAAATTTGTCTTGGTTACTGCCCGCCCAATATTTTGCGGCGTTCTCTGCCATTCCCTGACGGTCTTCTTGTAGTCAGACTTGAGGGCTTTAAAGGCTCCTACATCTGCTGGCTGGAGGATGTGTGTTGTATTAGGAGGGAGAGCGTATAAAATTATGGCATTGTTGCTGCAAAATTCGCTCAACTCCATGGAGAGATGAGATTTGTGGCCATCTACTAAAAATAAAACTGGACGCCTGATATTATTCCTATTCAGCCACTCGTGAAAACCATTACCAACATACTCATAAAATGTTTCCGTCCTCATCCATCCTGTTTCCGATCTGCCAAGTATCCAATCGTCCGGCATACTGTTCACTACTTTTGCAGGTGGTCGAACGTAGGGAAATACTACCATTGGTGGCAATGTTTCACCACTTGCGGCAAAGCTCAAAAGGACAGTTAGGGTCTCTTTGTCATTTCCCGGTGTAACTTGGAATACATTGTGGTAACCTTTTGGGGCAATTACTGTCCCAACTTTTGGAGCCATGCTAAATGCTGTCTCGTCAGCATTGAAAATTCTTCTTGCATCCAATAAAATATCTTCACTGTTTTCAGATATTAAAAAATCTCTTAGGTCTTTGAACCATTTCCGAATTTCCTCTTCTGTTATAACAGCCCTAGCGTGGGAAATTGGTTCAGGCGTGCATAAGGCTAACTCCGGGTGTCTTTTAAGGAAAGAATAATACCATTTTTTCCCTGGCCTGTTATCTTTAAAAGGTGTCGTTCTTTTTTCTTCCCTAATAATTTTTTCGACAACATTTAGTAGTTCCTCCTGTTTTAGAGGAAATCCGCATTTAGCCATTTTTATTAGCCAATCTACTAATTTATCTTCCTCTTCTTGAGAGAGGACAGTTTTTGGACCCATTTTTCCAACTCCATCAGCAATCCTGCCAGTAATTCTATCCAGTAGAGTAGTTTTTGGAACACCATACTCCCTACTTGCCTGCCGGATCCCAATTTTTCCCTCTCTAATTAATTTTAGAGCTTCTGCTAGCGCAGATTCGCTATACCGATGAATCACACGTTTCATATCTTTCAAAATAAATTGAAATTAAAAAAAAATTAAATTAAAATTTTGTGATTGAAACGGAGTGTGGTCGAATAAATGACAAAACTGAATTATGTGTTTCCTATTGTCGACCACTTGATAAAACGGTGGTCGACTACTGGAAATACGACGTATTTTATAAACTTTTTATGGAAAATGCCACTTTATGCATTTAATCTTCAAAATTAATTGCTTTAACGTAAAAATAAATAAAAAATTAGTTTCCTATGCTCGTCCATGTGTGGTCGAACTTAGGGAACTAAGCAAATTTTGGTTTTCATTCTCCGACCACACAATAAAAGCTAATATTACTAAAAAATAAGTAAAAATTCAATAGCTTTCATTTAAATTAGAGTGTATTTATTAGTACAACAATGTTTTTATAGTACTTACCTAAAAATTTATTAAAAAAAAACACTATTTTCAAACACAAAACTCACTAAATATTTAGCTCTAATTTATCGCGTGACATACTCATCAGAAATCTCCGACAGAGTGATGCGAATTGGACGTTAATATTACAACAGTAGTAGTAAAATTCTGTTTGAAGTGACTCAGTAAGAAATTCATAGAACCAAAAATTACACTGTTGGTCAAAAAAAGCATGCTAAGTACTAATTATGACGTGTTTTTCGCTCGAGTGGTCGAGCACTGGAGATGGTCGGACTAATGCAACTCTACACCTAACTCCTCAAAATCTAAACTTCTGTTAAGAATATTCTTGAAATTGAAATCGAAACTTAAATTGAAAATTCAGTTTATTGTACAACCTTATAGGGACTAATACATTAAAGTTAATTGGTCCACAGAAATGAAGCCAGCTGCGTTCTGAGAATATTCTTCTAAACAATGAATGAAGTCATCACTCTGAATACCTAACCCACAAAAAGTAATGCAAAACAGGAGTTAATATAAAAAACAAAAGATCCTGATTTCATCGCATAGTCTTATTAGTTTGTAAGTCTACTTCTTTTATAAAGTTCCAACGGCTCCATAGGTAGTTTCTCAATAGCCTTATACAATCAGCAGAGCACCAGTAAGAACATCCTTTGGTAAAGTATCTTACTATATTAGAGCCAAATCCTAGAAAACTCATTTCATAGAAGTGAGAAACTTGAATATACTCTTGAATTTCGAGTGAAACAAATCACATCAGCACTTCATGAAAATTACAAAATTTCATTAAAGTCCTCTTTGCTATGCGCATCAGAAAATTCCTATTCCCTTATTTCCGTATGCAAGATACTTTAACAGCAACAAGAACGTATCTACGTGTCTACATAGGTATTATCCCATTACAAGAAAAAAAAAAAAAAGAAAACATCAGAAAAAGCCAAGCAAGGGAAAATAAGAATTTCTCACAGGTGTGCATAGGGATGACGGCCGGGGTAGGTATGTGATTTACATTTTGGTTCAAGCGCCAGAGAATACATTTCCCAGCACTTAGGACTTACGTGATGGAAGCAAAGAGGAGCTGACAGTTCATAAAAACATCATTACCCTGCTCTGTCTCAAGACAGTTCCTGGACTTGATCTCACTTAATGTGCAGCATGGCAGATTACATACGACACCCGAACGTGCTCTTTTTGTAAACACATCATTAGACTAGACAAAGTGTTTCGACGTTTTTCTTTTACTATTTACCTTTTCATTCATATACCTTGGTACAACTGCAAATGAGGAGAGAATATAGATAGAACTACCACTGGTATTATACTCAAGTCACTCGGGATTTACTTTTATTCAGGATGCCAGAAATACGTCGTCTTTTGACCCATTTTGAACGTCATAGATCTGCTGAACCAATCCGATTTAGTTATGAATGTAAATTTCTGGCATTTTCCCCATAAACAATCTGAATTTTATACTGTGGTAAGAGCCCATGGGACTTGTTGTGTAACATTAATTACATATTCATGACACGAAATAGTGGCCCTTGACTTCCCAGTTCCCATCCTTTCTGGCGCAGAAATTTTAAAATTATTCCCCGTACCGGAACAGAACAACAAGTGTGTATTGGGAAAATTTCCACAAATACATAAATATCGACAGCAGCGGTGCTCTACCGTAGCTCAATACAGTTGATTGGATTTTCGGACAAGGAAATCAATTTCAAGCCCATTTACTGCCCATCAGAGGGAAACGTTTGTCGGAATATATGCAGTATGTAAAAAAAAAATGTTGAATGTTGCATCAGGCCGGTGCAGGGATGAGCTGTCGTTTGTTACAATGACAGTGAAACGGATATCAGCTGTTGTTAATATGCACATTTTGAAAAAAACTCCAGTATTTATGTTTGTTTTGCCGGTTGTGCAATAAAATGAATGGCCATTTATTGATTTACCCATTCATTTGAGACCCTTATGAACGCACAGTTAAGGAAGCAAATTGCCATAGCAGTTTAGTAAACAGGTTAAAATGCGTCATCGGTTAACTTAAAGCCGAACCTGTGGGTGGTGAAATGTCGATTTTTCAATTAAATTACGAGTTCCACTAAAATATAAAAATTAAGCAAAAAACAACATTTCGTATGCAATTTATGTAAACAAAAACAAAGTATAATTTACAACTTTTTCAGGTACGTCATTTAAGTACCTTGGACAGAATTAGACTTTTGTAATCTATTTTTTATTCTATCTTCATTTCGTTTAAGTTGCTGTTTTGTGTACCTATCAATCTATGATGTATTGGTTTTCCAGTAGCACACCCAGGATTTGGTTTTGGGAAGGGGTGGGGGGGGGGGGTCATATATGTCCCAAGTCCAAAAGGGGTGGGAAAAATAGGGCGCTAAAGTCACATCCCATGAGCCCATCTGAGCACTTAAGAGCTCCTTTTTTGAAGATATTGAATTTCAAGTTTTATTTGCTAAAATCTCGACATGGACCATGAAGCCGTTGTTTTCTTTATTTTCAATTTCATAAACAATGAAACACATACACTGTAAAAAATAATAGGACTATTCCCTAAATTTAAGAGTCAGTTTTACCTAAAAATAAATGTATTTTTCTCTAATAGAAAGGGAATATCATTTTAATTTCCCCAAATCAATGGAACATTCAATGAATTTAGATATTTGGCACCAGAAAACCTATAAAGTACGTAAAACTTCCGAAATGTTAAGCTCTCTTGGATATAAGAAAGAGAACATTCAATAAATTAGGTATTATGCTAAATTTTTTATGGAAATATATTTTTGTTTATATAATTCACACATTGCTTTTGAAAACCAGTCAATTATATCTCTTTTCAATATTTTGTTTGACCGTGCCTAGCGCACCAACATAAATTCAGTACTACTTAGTAGTATGGGCCATAAGAAAGGAGCTATTCAGCTCATTCTTATGTTTTATAAAGGGGGTGGTGTTCTATCACCTATGGTGGAGTGTGGTGCGATTACATTTTCCCTACGTTTTAGGGAATAGTCCCCACATTTTAGGGGGAAAAACAAAGCAAACATTTTAAAATTCACTATATTTTAGGGAATATTCCCTAAATTTTAGGGGGGAGAAAATTCCATACATTTCGGGGAAGAAAAACCTGTGTGCATTTTAGGAATAAAAACCTAATATACGTTTTCCAAGGTAGAGCTTTCCCTAATCTTTTCGACAAATACCTAATATTTGTGACACATATTATTGCCACTCACTTTAGGGAATTATTTTTTACTGTGTACTTATTAAAACACGCAATTTGTGCTTTTTTAAAATAAAATTAAAAAGAAACCTAAAGCTCGATGCACACATCAATGTTTTGGACGTGATACATTTCAAATTATTCCATATCAACAATTCTACCCAGTAGGAAATAATTTCGTTAAGTCATCGAAGAGTTAACGATATTCTGTAACGTTGATTTATCTTATGATTATTTTTAATAGAGCGGCACAGTTTTTCAACGTTGAAGTCATTAATTCTTTGTCATATACTTGTCATAGTTGACATAACAATGAATATGTAATACATGATACAACAATGACTAGCGGTAAAGGACACAACGTTGACAAGCTCACCAATAACACCATAATGGCAAGAAACTATAAATGGATTTATGTAAATGCATATACGCCTAGAATTGGTCATGAACACGTTCTGCTACTCTTAAAAAAAGGAAGACCATAAATTCCTTCATACTTCATTCATGGAAACTAACTATTCACATCCCTTTTTTAAAACACTTTATCCCTATAGAAAATGCACAGGAGTCATTATTCTTATAAGAGGACATGGGGCAACAATTTTCACTAAAGTTTTCCTAGAAATGGGCAGATTTAATTGAGATTTTAAAATACTCAGAAGCTCATCCATTGCAGCTCTACTTACGTATTTTATATTTCACTACCCACGTGGCTAAATTATTAGGTAAACTGTTTTTTTAAAAATACTAACCGTCATATACTCTTCGCATATGACTCAACGCTGACATTAATAGTATCAATTACAAATTATTGCCGCAAAATATGATGACTTAACTCTGTAAATTCGAAGCTATTTCAGTGTTGACAAGGCATTAATGTGGCAGCAATACTTACACACTTAAAATATTTCAACTATACATGCTAATTTTCTGAATACTGTTGACATATAGAGTAAACGGTCAATAATGAAGCATTGTTGACTTACTGGTTGTTGACCATATTTACTGCTGGGTATATACATAGTCACATTATGTCAACAGTACTCAAAATCTAGTATTACGGCACCGATGCGGTGCCTTAGAAATCTGCGGCAGAAAATGGACGCCATATGGTCATTGCTCAACGTCGCCGGAGAAATATTGGTCATTCCATATCAAATAGGCGACATGTGTGACCTGAGCATCACCAATTTTTTTAAATTTTACATACTTGGAGGGTTAAACGAAAATACAAATTAAAAATTAAAATTTTCCTAATAAATTTCATATTTCGCAAATTATAGCATTTTAAAATTTCGAGAGAAAATGCTGTCCTGGTCTCCAAAAATTCACACAATTGCTATTCATTAAAGAATAAAGAAATATGGCTCATTTGAGAGTTAGGATTTTAAGCTATCTAAGAAAAAAGCCATCCCACAAATACATGCGCACAGGGATATCAAAGATAAGGAATATATCCGTTATCCTGGAATATCTTGCAAGACGTACTTTTAATTTTATTAATTATACCCTAAATGAAATCTATAGGGTACACTAAGTTTGTCATTCCGTTTGTAATACCTCGAAATTATAATGGTAGAGCAAAATATGTTGGACACCCACCCATAATATTAAAATATATTTTAATTTTTGCATGTCCGTCCGTCCGTCTATCCGTGCGTACTATATGTCGAGAACGTGTTCTCTGAGAAAACTAAAATTTTGTACGCGGACTTCAAAAAAAAAATTAAGTTCGAAAATGAGACAAATCGGGTAACTCATTCTTGGGGTTGCCATACAAAAATTTTGGGTTTCCCCAATATATTTGAACATAGCCTGCGAACTCGTCGCCATAGAGAGCTTAAATTTGGTACTTGGTGTTTTTATAGTAATACCAAATAAAATTTCTTAATCGGGCAACCAATTCTTGGTGTGAGATCTGTGTTCAAGCTAAAGGGGGGTGCCGGTTGTAAAAGGATAACTCAGCTTTGTTTAAATTCAAATATAAAACTTTAATTCAATATATCACTTAAAACTAATATCACAAATTCATTTTCACGCGATCTTAGCCTATGTAAAATAATTCAATACTTAAGATTAACCTAGCCTAATACGACAATTCAATATAATTCAATGGGTTTAAATATTTATACAAAATTCAATAAAACAAATTCTGCTACAGAGGTTGGCTCCCTTTATTTCTGAAAGAAAGAGAAGAAAATCCACTGTTAATTTAATGAAGTAACTCGACAATAGAAGTTTTTGCTGCACGTCTAAGCACGAGAGCAATGCTAAAATACTTATAATAAGGCAGAAGTAGATTTCTACAGCAGGAGTAGATTCCTGCTTAGACGAGAGATAAATTAAAGCAGAAGTAGATTTCTGCAGTAGGAGTAGATTCCTACACAGGTGGGAGACGCAAAAATGAGCAGAATTAAATTTCTGCAGTAGGAGTAAATTCCTACTTAGGTGTGGGATGGATTTAGCAGAATTAAATTTCTGCAGTAGGAATAAATTCCTACTTAGATGGAAACAAAATTAGGTTTGGATGATTAGGAAAATCAGAGTAAATGCTGATGTTTTCAGATCAAATTCTGAATTGGGAATGGGTGATTCTGCTGCAGCTCGTCGCCTTTTTATAGCCGCCGCTACGTTTCGGCTTCATGATAGGTTGCCTTGGCAACGCTCGTTATCAAAGTTGTTAAACTTTGATGGCGGCGTCCCGCAGTGACGTCATGTGAGACCATTGAGTTGCACTGAACTCTTACTGCGGCGAAGGCGAGAACATCTGGTGTGATGTGTTGACATTGTTGATATGTCAATGTAAATAATCGAAGGGAAGTAGGATTTGTTCGAGAAATGGTAAGTTTTTGTTGATTATACTTCATCTGCTTATTAATAATGAGTTTTTAATTGTTTTTTTAGACTAAGTGTAATGTTGAACAACTCGGATTGCAGCCTTCAGGTTTTGAAAGGCATGAACTGGTCTGCAAATGGGAATTTGTTATCCCTTCAGATGAGTATTTTTTGTAATAAACTTTTGAATAGATACTTTGTGTTTTCTTGGTTTATTTTTTAGGAACACTATCTGGGGAGGAATCAGGGAATCATCGTGGGATACTGGTGTGGCCTGAACACTTGGTGTTGCCATATAAAACTTTAGGTTTTTTACATATACTGTGAAAACGATCAGTCATAGACATTTTTATTGTACTAAAAATTTCTTCAGAATACGAAATCCTATAAAATTGGTTATAATAAATTTTCCTGTCCGACGAACTGTTCTAGAAATATATGCGAAAAACCACTTCAAAAATTAAACTTGTATAGATTACCATACGAAATTTTATACGGGCATTCTTCTAAGATATTATAAGAACTGGTGTTAGAGCAATTCAAGCTTTTTGATTTATTTTTCTATATTTTCGATCTTATGTTATATACTAAAACATATCAAAATTTCAACTTATGATTTAACGGGATCAGCTAGTCAAAAAATGAAAGTCTCACCAGTCATGCAATTGCTCATAATGAATTCTTACTTTTTTGAAAATTTCATGAGTCCAAAAGTTGGTAGGTGGTTGTTTACAAAATTTAAAATACAAAAATAATAATCAGCTGTATATGCAGCGGTGGAAAAGCCGTCAGCTCACGCAGTAAAAGTGAAGATTATTCGTGCAATGTCCAGTATCTTTCAGGGCTCAGCTGATAAAACTTCCCCTGCCTAACTGACTTGAAATTTTCGCAACGTTATTATTAAATAATAATATTGTCAAATTTCAACTAGCATAGTGACAATATAATAATATAACAATAAAATAATAAATATAATAATATGTGTAAAATAACATCGTACGAAAACATTTATGAAATGTGTTTTTTCTTTATATGATAGAAAAGAATAAAACCAAGACAATACTAATTCTCTGGGTTGCAACACAGCATCCGAACCGCTCATCACTTTTTTTAAGTGGCGTCGAGCCAGTTCCTCTCCAGACAATATTTTTCATCCCTTGTTTCCCTTCCGCCATTCTCACAGCGTTATCAGGTTAAGATTTTTATTTCCCAAATACATAAAGCACTGCCAAGTTCATGGAAATGTCGTCATAGTTATTTTTCCATTCCAATAGATGACACGACTTTAGATATTTCCAATTTCAATGTCTCTCGATCATATATATTTATTTATTTATTTAGAACTTCATCAATGATCTGATTACTGAGTTTACAAAAGTGAAATATAGCAATAAAATAACAAAAGCATGCATAACCATAAAACCGTAAAAAGTATACATAACAATAAATGAAATGAAAAACAAGAAATTTAACCAAGCTGATGCGATGCAATCAAACTGGCGGTTAAACAGACGAGACATTGATGAAACCGTCTCGTGCATGCCATAGTTTGTACTATGCTGAGGAACAACGAAGAAGTCACAGTTCCTAAAGGAGCGCACAGGAACAGATATATTGAAAGTATTTAAGAGATCAGGTGAGTTTATCACTCCTTGTATACACTGAAATGCAAAGACAACTCTGGAAGTTTTACGTCTATTCTCAAGATAATCTAATGGAAAGAGTTTAAGACTATCAACATATGGAGGCAGAATAATTGGGTTGTTCCAATGAAGTCTACGCAGGGCAAATTGGACAAATCTCCGCTGTACAGCCTCGATGCGATTTATGTATATAGCATAGAAGGGAGACCAGACGGGACTGGCATACTCCAAAATTGGTCTAACGAATGTGCAGTAGAGGATCTTCGTTATGTATGGATCATTAAACACTGTTGACCATCTCTTTATAAACCCCAGAGTACCAGTAGCCCTGGCCACGATTGAATTAAGATGATGTTCGAAGGAAAGACGAGTATTGAGGAAGACACCCAAATTTTTGGTTTTGTCAAGTCTAGTTAATAAGTATAATTAAACTCCAATGGCCTCCTTTTACGAGAAAAGGACATAGTAGTACATTTGCTAATATTTAGAGGAAGACAGTTAATAGCACACAATTTATGAAAGGTGTCTAAGTCCGAGTTTAAAAATCCACACTCGTTTTCATTAGAAACAATGCGGAAGATTTTGGCATCGTCAGCATAGCAAAGAATTCTTGAATTAGCCAAAATCAGAGATACATTGTTGATGTAAATTATAAAAAGGAGTGGTCCAAGATGGCTACCTTGAGGTACGCCGGAAGTATTATCTATTTCGTCAGAAAGGGCTGAGCGGAATATGACTCGCTGCGTACGATCAGATAAATAAGAACGAAGCCAATTAACAAAGACAGTATGAAAACCAAGAACAGTTAACTTGTGAATTAAAAGTTTATGATTGATTCGGTCAAAATCGGTCAAAAGCTTTACTGAAATCCGTGAAAATGCAATCCACTTGCTTGCCGTTTTCAATAACAGAAATGCAGAAATTAGTAAACTCCAAAAAATTAGTCGTAGTAGATTTCCCCTTCATAAAACCATGCTGAAAAGAGCACAGGAAGTACAAAACATCACAAACCAGGGCTTCAAATATCTTGCCAATACAACTTAAATTAGCGACAGGTCTGTAGTTAGAAATGTCGCTCTTATTGCCCATCTTGTGCAAAGGAATAATCAAAGACAGCTTCCACTGTTTCGGAAAAATACCACAAGTTCAAGATAAATAAAATAAATAACACAAAACAGGAACGCTGAACGTAGCACAATGTTTTATGAGTGTGGAAGGAACGCCATCTGGACCGCCAGAAAAACTATCAGCTATGCTTGGCATGTACATGGAGACAGACACTTCATCGAAAAACAGGTCTTTAGCTTGAAGAGAAGTCAGCGGAAGCTTCGTCAAATGGGTGAAATCATTATAACTAATGTCACAGTGGTTATCACAGAATGCAGTTTTAAAGAAGTCACCAAGAAGATTAGCAGTCTCTAACGGATCCACACTGTCTAAGTTACCGAGTTGCAACGATGAAGGGTATCCGTCACAGTTGCGCTTAGAGTTAACAAACCTCCAAAATTGCTTTGGTTCAGCACGCAAAGCCGATCTCATTCTAAATACATAATCGTTGTACGAGTCAGTCAAACACGAAATGTACTGAGCACGCGAAACGAAAAGCATAAGATAAAGTAATATAAAGTGTAAAATGAAAATTATGTAAAGTAGAAAATCTTAAATTCGTAGAAAATAATTATATCAGTTATCCGTTATACTGATGACTGATAGTGGGATGGGGGGGGGGGGGGGTTCTTGATCTCCCCTGAACTTTTTGAGTAAATGTAAATATTATGTATGCAATAAATTTTGGCGTAACTCAGCTTTACTATATTTATAGACTTACAGTTTACTCTGTCAATACGATTTGTCAATTTGAGTATATCGTTCTGGCATTAATTTGGTAATTTTTAATACACGTAGCTACTCGTGTAGCGTTGAGATCGTTTATCGCTTTGAATCCGTACAGGCGACAAATAAATTCTTCGATTGTTACGAAGACCTCGTCTAATGTACAACTCGGGAGATTTGCAATATTACCCAATGCTTGCATACATATATGACTGAGATTTTCGCAAAAATTATAGAGGATTATTTTTCCCTTTCCAGTAAAATGCCGAATTGAAATCACAGCCTGTAAGGAAATGGAGCTCCAGCAATGCATTGCACAAATTGGTTCCCAATTTTTTCATACAATATTGTTATATTGGCGAATCTTTGGGAATTCCCGGAACCAATGTGCATTGTAATTTTTACATTGTTCTGAAAAGTACTCATATTGCCGAGTATTATGATACAAATAACTCTGTCTGAGCATCTTACGGTAACTTAACCGTTGAAGTCTACCTTAGATACATGGAATAAAACTTTTTTGTATCAGCTTCGTCTGGACAAGATAGATTATGAACGACGGTTCTTACAAATTAATTACTTTCTATTTCATATGTATAACATATATATATATTTAGATAGTTTTATCGCCTATACGGGGTGTTTTACTATCGGTCCGCATAACTCATGGGTTTGATAGCTGATGTGGAGACAGACAATCAAAATATTATATTGTAAAGGGGGACGTGAGACGCGCCATTTCAGTGGTTGGGGGGCTTAACATTTTGAGTACTTTTTCTACTTTACATCCTGTAATTTCCTTGGTATACACTCTATCAAGGGAAGATATTTCAGATGATAGCAAACCGTCTAAACTTTCCAATGAACCACAATCAGGTTTCCTGTCATCTTCCGTCGGAAGTTGTATGACGTCAAAGTAAAAATAATTGGAAGAACATTTCTCATTTTTTTAAAAATGTTGACGTCTGTTCCGCCAAAATACATGAATAACTGTAAAGTTTATTTACAAGACTTAGAAACCCCGGAATGTTACCTTTAATTTGCCTAATGCAATGCCTATGGACATGTACGTATCCATATACAACTGGTTTTGAGATAAACTTGTTTTTGTAATGCATAATTTCATTAATTTTCATCATTTTGTTAATTTTGCGTGGAATTGCATAAAATTAGGCGTGATTTATATCGTCAATAGTAAAATTAATGTAAATATGCATCATAAAAACAAATTATGGTTGTATTAGGTAGGTATATGTGCATAGTCAAATTAAAAGTACCATTGTAGGGTTTCTAAATCTGAAAAAATCTATATCTATTAGGAATTTTGGCGGGAAAATTGTAAAAATTTGAAAATATTCGCAATTTTTTTCTAATTTATTTTACTTTGACGTCCCAAAACTTCCGACGGATGATGACGAGAAGGCTGAGTGGACATTCATTGGAAAGCTTAGAAGGTTGGGTGTATATCAAGAAAGTTACAGGGTGTAAGGTGGAAAAAGTTCTAAAAATTGTAGTCACTCCTTCCACCAAATCGACGCGTCTTTGCACCTCCGCCCCCCCCCCACCCCTGTTCAACCGTATAATGTTTTGTTTGTCTCCACCTCAGCTATCATACACTTGAGTTATGCGGACCGATACTAAAACAGCCTGTATAGCTAGCCAAATAATAATTTTTCCAGTCATCACAAAGAAATTCCACGAAGGCAGGTTTGAAATAGTTTTGCTAAAAAACAGAAAAACGCAACAAATTCAGGTTTTTATTTCATTCAATTAATTTTTCCGGATCATCTTCAATAATTTCAGCATATTTTTCGTCGACTGGCCAACCCAGACAACACTACGAACCTTGACAGCATTTCACTGTATTTTTTTTTTTTTATTTTTCACCCAATCAATTTGCAATGTTCAGTAAAAGTGTTCGTTTTTCCCAGATCTTTCCAAAAATAATATTGACGAAATTCGTTTTTAAACGGAAGTTATGGGCAAAAATCAAAAGGGTGTCCAACCCTGACGAAACTCCCGAACATTAGTAGTAAGTCTACCTTTCCATATGAGTTCAACAGCCGTAGTTTTGTCTAAATCTCTCTGGAATTCCGCATACCTGCAGCCATATTCTAATCTTTTGTCGTACTTTAATGTCAGTTTTTTATATTATTATTCAACTCAGCAAGCCTTGCATTACGTGGAATGAACTGACAATGACACTTCATATTACAAATTCAAAAATATTATTATTTAGAATTTAAGTAGGCATGTGCAATCTCGTTACTTTTGTTACCCGGTAATCATTCGTTACTCTATGAAAAATATTCGTTACTTTTGATTCGTTACCTTACGTAAAATACTCGTACTTATTAATCAAACAATCTTTTTGTGAAAAGGAGTATTTAATTAAATATAAAAATAAAAGTGTGTATACAATTAGAATTCAAGAATTGAAAAATAAAACACAAAATATTTCAGCAGAAAGAAAAATAACATTTTTCAGAAGTAAATTAATACTTTATATATTGAAAATATTTTTTCAGAAGGAAGAGAAGTTGCAATTGATCCCAAATATTTTCTTGCAATTTCGCTTTGCTCTAAAGAAAATAAGTGCTGGATTCTCTGATAGTTTTGGGGAAAGTGAGAATTTGATTTTAAATAAATTATATACTTACTCTTTTCAGAATGTTGGCCAAAGCGAAATTTAACTTTTTATAAAAAATTGAGGTAGGGTGGCCCGATGTACGAAAAATCTTTTATTATAAGTAATTGAAAGGATTTTGAAGTTATTCAAGAAGGTTTTATGATTCGGATAATACTTTGTACTCTCAATTTTAGTTTTTATGCATTTTTTATTCATGTAAAAATCGTCTGCATATACTTTTTTGTTTGTTCTAAACGATGAATTTCCAATTTTGTGTGCAGTTTCCGAAAGTCTAGTGTCGAACTCACCTAAAATGTGATATTTCCATACAAATTTTACTAAAATGTGATATTTCCATACAAATTTTCGCACCGGTAATATCACAAGGAAATACTTACTGAGAATTTTACTAGTGCAACACTGAGTTCTCAGTTAAAAACTAACAGTTCCCTCTATATGAAATAATAATATATGGCACTAAAATTCTCCACACATTTTGATAGGCATATTAATGCAAAACCTAGTATCTAGTTCAGGCAAAATAAAATTTAATGTGTTCTCCAAATATTTTGCACTAAAAACGCCAGTAAAATATTTACGTAGGACTTAGCCTCTTTTGTGCAGAAATCGTGAACTTCTCTAGATTTTCTTGGTGCTGCCTTTATGTTAATTTGGACAAAACAAAATAATTCATTTTTACATTTTGATAAAACAATTTTAACTCTTGGTAATAGCAAATGTCACAATTTTACCCGTCATTTAAGGCTTCGCGCATTAGAATGTCTAGTAAAATGTGTGGAGTGCCATCTACTTTATAAAAAGGAAACCTTCAGTTTTTACAGGTGAACTCCGTATTGCACTAGTAAAATCTTCAATAAAACTTGTGCTTCCGATTTTACCAGTTGTAGCATTTGTATGGAAATGTCACATTTTACTCGAATTCAATACTATGCTTAAAGCATTAAATGACAGGCAAAATTTAGACATTTCCTATTTCTATGGCAATTTGCATTTTTAATTTTTTGTTATTGATTGAAGGGTTAAAATTGTTTTATCAAAATCTAAAATTGAATTACTGCTTTCTCCAAATTAACATCCGTCAAAATTTTACGAGCGATTTTAATGTGAAATATTTAGAGACTGCATTAAATTTTACTTTGCCCGAGCTCGATACTAGAGTTAAATTCTTATTAGGTTAACTTTGGCACCACCACCGCAGCTTATTGCTCACTTCTCACCGCCACTGTCACACTAGTGGTGAAGAAAAAAAAAAGATTCGGCACCTACTTACGTGGCCAACTGGGAAAAAAGTGTGATTAATCTTGTTAGTAATCGAAGGTATATAGGTACAATACTCATAGGAATGAAATATTATCGAAAACTTTAACCGGGAACCTGCGTAGAACGAATTGTAGTTATTTGATTCCTGTCATTACATGGTATTCGTATATGTAATAGAATACCGAATTTTCTATGAAATGAAAACTTTGAAGTGAATATGAGTAAAAGTAACGAATAATTATGTGGGTATGTATTCGGTTCCCAGTTTTTAGAGAAGTAACGATTACTTTTGTACCAAATGATTACTACGCGCACATCTCTAAATTTAAGCTCTTCTTAGCTCTTACCATAGTTTGTAATTTATGTCACAACCTCGGAAGCAGTTCACTATTTTGTCGTACCTCTCGGCGTATACTCTGACGTTTATTCAATGCAAATTCATTTTAGTTTATTTTGTGGTTGATGAAATGGATAAATCAAAATGAATATAGTGAATATAATAGTACGATAAATTTGTGGTGGTATGTCAAAATATGTAACTCAAATACATATATTTGAAAACTGGCATATTCGTGTATAACAACAGTTTTGGTAACTGTGCTACCGATGTAAGAGAAGTTCTTACAAGCATCTATCTTATTGTTATTTATGACGACCCCTTTTAGGTGCTACTTACATTTCCTTGGTTTTGCCCGATTAAGGCTTAGGCCAACTGGAGAGTGATTCTGATCTTTTGTCGTACTTAAGTGTCAGAATATACGACTAAGGAATCAATTACTTTTCTTCTTCATTCAGGTTGTGATGAACTAAAAATTATCAGAAAATGACACAAATTAATCACTTTGACCTTCAAGTGAAGTTTTGTAAAAAGTCATGTTCACTTAGACAATAAAGCGAATAAACTCAAAAAATTCCTCATATCATAATTATTCAGAAATTTGTTTTCAATATTCTACATACCTAGCAAGTGTACACAAATTTTCAATGCCTTTTTATTTCTTAGCCAGTCAAACATATGTAGTTAAAAACAAATTTTTGTATAGTGCCTTTATGAAAGAGTCGCGCTCATCCACTGTTTTGTGGATTTTTGCTATTCGATTTCTTGAATTTGTGTTTAATTTTCCCTTCATCTGTGTGGTTTTATGCTGATCGACTCGAGTTCAGTAATAAGGTCCAGCACAGATAACGTACTTCTAAGGCGTCTCAAATTCTATTGCGTATGTAACATACTTACATACATATATATACCTACAATGTACATAAGAAATGCTAACAGTTTATATTCTTTATAAAAGATATAAAAACCCCTTATTTTGCAATTTTTCGCATGCTTCGAACCTCATCAAACATTCCATTAAAATTTTATAACCGTTGGAAGTAATGTGACTTGATTGTCTTTTTTGACTGGCCAATTATTCATATCAATATTTGCCAACATAATTAGAGCTATAAATAGTCTCTCGCTGAAATTCTTTTCCTTATTAAGTAAAGAAATTGTGCTATTTTCCATTAAATTAACCGGAATTAGAAATAAAATACAAAAAGGGGCATCTATACGAAACAATTCAGACTTTATGGGACTTTTTTAGATGATTGCCAAAAATTACAGTTATTTACAGTCTTTCATTTTTGCTCTGAAATATATTTAATCCGTTTTTACAAAAATCTTTATTACAAATTAAAAAATATTATTGAATTTAAGCTCTTTTATTGCTCGAATTAAGTGTAGAATATCCATTTACCACAGTATACAATTTTTGTCACAACCTCTTGAGCAGTTGACTAATTTGTCGCATATTTAAGCATGTTTTTTGACGTTTGTTCACCGAAAATTCATTGAAGTTCATTTTGTGATAGATAATAGTGAAGACACAAAATGAACTGTATTGAAGAAAAAAAAGTGAGGTGAATATGTCAAAATTCACGCCTAAAATGTACGACAAAAGATCAGAATCATCCTCCTGGGCTATTTTTTACATCGTAAGTATGTGTAATCAGCATAACACAGATCTTTTTAGCTTTTTAGTAGTCCCCATTGTAACCCACCGGAGCTGTCAGTAGAGCTGGTCAGATACTCATTTATTGCAGAAAGAAAAAGTATCGGTGAAAACAAAAATTCTTTTCATACACCGGTATTCACATTACAACTATCAGACAATCTATTTTAATATAAAATCCGACATCACTTCATCTAGAGACAGTATAGGGTCCATTTAAAATTCATTACTTTTGAGTCGAACTAATTTCATCTGATAGGACGGACAGGTACTGAAAATCACTCTTATTAGAATAGAAAATCTTTTCATCTTTAAGATTTGTAGATAATTTAAGAAACAAAATCTGACACTCTGAGTGTAGCCACGGTAGGTACAACTCTAATTAATTAAATATTTAATGACGGCTTTCATTTGCTATCATAATAACTAAAATTGGAGTTTTCTGTCGAACTCCCTCAGCAAAAGGGAAAAAAAAGAAGATAAAAGGACGACTAATTCCCATCGTACGCGCGAGCAACTAATAAATAAACATAATAAAATTGTAAAATAATTTTAATTAAAACTTTGCCGTTACTTAATGATGAAGTGCACGACTTAAATCCGGCAGAAAAAGCCGTGAAATCCCCTTGATGCTGGATGACGAGAGAGAAACGTATATCATTATTAGTTGGCTTACTTTAAGCCTCACATGGTGTTCGGATTCATCAGCAAGAGCTATATGAGTATGTATGTATGGATGTAAAAAATGCAAAAAGGAACTCCCCAACCAATTTTGTATGTGTTGCGTTTCAATTCATTTGGAGGGTTTACAACCCTCCTCCTCCATTCGGATTATTATAATCATTTGGATACGCTTGCAGTCTCCTCCATGGGCTCCTCCATAGAGATTTGGACTGGAAAATATTTTTGCAGATTGAAATCTTTCCGCTTTGTAAGCATTTCATATGCATATTTAGTACATATTCGTGTAACCCACTATGTACAACATATATCAGAAAGGAACGTCTCTACATATAGCCTTTAGCTACTTCTATGTAAACATAGAGCTGTGGTGAAACATATCGGTGTATATCGCGTATTTATGTTCCAGTGTAGACTAATTGCGAGGGAAAAAAAGGCTCTGTAATTGGTGCTGTGAAGATTTATTTCTATTTTAGTTAAAACACTTGAGCGCAAATTTCTGTATTTTTCGGTGAGCAATTTGCATGATGAAAAAAAAATGTATTTCAAAGTATGTATAAAAAAAATATGTACTGTAATGAAATTTGTATAGGATCATTCTTAGCATAATTTTCGACAGAGCTGGTTGCTAAATTACTTACACTTTACGCTTGTACCCTCATTATGATACGAAACCACTAAGTATATTGTCTATAGAGAACCCATGTATATGTAAAAACAGAGCAAATTATTTCATTTTTGTGTTTTTAAACTGTGACTCCCACAGACAAAACTTTTGTTCGGATTTTTAATAATTTATGCTTTCATATTAGGGGACGGGCTGTAAGGATTTTATTTGGCGATTACTATTTACTTGTGCGATAAAGTATGAAAAAAAATGAAATATACCAGATTTTTCTACTATTTCTCCATTTGTCAATTGCTTACTATCCAGACTATTGGATCCAATCTTCATTCTATGAAAATTCGAATGACATGTAGTAGATAAGAGTAGATTTTATTGGTGGATCTACGATGGTACGATCTATCAGCCTCACATTCATATATCTATGTCTTGGGATGGTTGTAGTGGTGAAACCTCGCCAAGATTTTATTGATAGAAGATATACAAATTTGTATCAAAAACTTGGGATCCAAAATCTGTACATACTTGCACTCAGTAAACCTATAAAGGATTAAGATCGTTTATTGGCAACAATTATTTGATATGGGAACATGTGTTGTGTAGCTCATTAACGCGTGGTAATTAAATGGCAACCGACGAATTTTCAATTACTGCTTATTAATAACTAGACGTACTGTGGTGTATCCGTTTGGCATACTACTCGCTTGTTTCAAAATTATCTAAACTGACATTAATTTACTCTTTCATAGATATATCGAATACATCACATAATTCCAACTTGCTAAGTTTCTGCATAACTTCTTGAAACGAAAGTGCTGCAGTTGATATGTAAATATATTCTAGTAAATAACTTCTGTCCGATTATTAAATATTCAGAAAAACCCAAGATATTTTGTGATACGATTTGAAATAATTTTGTAACTTCTCGCCACTGTTACTATTATTATTACTATTAATAACGGCCGATGCAGACAGGACTCCGCCTCTTATCTTGTCACCGCGACTTATAAGATCTTTGGTGACATTATCCCTAAATGGTCTAGGGCACCGGTTCGAACTTAAGATCTTTGATAAAGCTTATAATGTTCTTGGGGCCATTTTTCCGACATCCTCTGGCAGTGGAAAGGCCTTTCCTAGATGTCTTAGCCTTAATGCGCACAGAGCTTCACAGTCACAGAGGACATGTTCAGCGGTTTCATTGTCTTCCATACAGAATCGACAGGTCTCACCATCGACTTTACCTATCTTCTTATGATGGTATCTATGTGGGCAGTGTCCAGTAAGTAAGTCCGTTATGAGCCTTAGCTCCTTTCTGCTGAGTGTGGGGAATGCTTTTGTCCTCTGTTGCAAATACTTTATAACTTCTTTGCTTGTCTCAGCCTGGGGTATTTTCCCAGTGTTCCTTATTAGTTCTGTCCTCCCAAAGCCTAATCTGAGCTGAGAGGTGACTCTTTGGTTGTCCAAAGAGAGGCTCAGGGTCAACAAACGGAGATTTGGCTCCTTCCTTTGCAAGGCGGTCCACAATCTCGTTTCCCTTAATGCCTTCATGTCCTGGTACCCAGATCAATGTCACCCTATTTGTTTCGGCCAATTGCGTCAAGACAGTAAGACAGTTGCAAACCAGCTTAGGCTAAAAGGTAAACGAGTTTAACGCTTTAAGTGTATTTTATAAATGTTGGTGAGGCCCCCGTGCCTTTGCCAGATGGCACCTTGGCCCATATATGCCCATGCCTGCCTTACCTTCCATTTTGGACCCATCTGTGTACCATTTAAGAGGTCCTTTTTCAAAGGGTAGGTCCGAAGTGTGCCACTGTTGACGGTCCTTTAAGATCACCTTAAATGGTGTTCAAAGTTATGGCCTTTCGGCATAACGTCTGAAATTGGGTTAGCCATCAGGTCCTCTATAAACTCCTGGAGGACTTTCAGGTGACCTACCAAATTATTTGTACTTAGGAGGTTTGCCCCTTCTAGAATAATTGCACTAAGTATGGCCTGCTCCCTAACATGCAAATGTAAGGGTTGTAGGGCCTACATAGCGTCTAAGGCCGCAGTTGGGCAGGTACACATGGCACCGG
Organism: Dioctria rufipes; assembly: GCA_963924295.1. NCBI lineage: Eukaryota > Metazoa > Arthropoda > Insecta > Diptera > Asilidae > Dioctria > Dioctria rufipes. The sequence continues at coordinate 73,748,002 of OZ002742.1, read as the reverse complement.
TTACTCCTAGACATGCGAGCCGTTGTAGTTTTTGCAAACTAGCTTGAGCTGTATTTTGTTTTGTTTTTGCCAACCAAACGAGTGAGACGTATGTGACCGTGGGTTTTATAATAGATGTGTATAACAACAAAGTCATTTTTGGTTTAACCCTGGAATACTAACCCGTTTTGATATTCGCTTATTGGTAACCCTGAGTAAATATTACTCACATATGAATAAATTATGAACAAATGATTTGAAATATTTTAGCGGAATACGATAACAGAAAAATGAAAGAACAGCATTCCCCCAAGAATAATTTAAGATTTACATAAAGAAATTTTAATTAATATAATAAGGATAATTAGAAATGAAAGAATCACATTTTATACATCTTGTAAATTTTTTTTGTCATGAATGGACTTTATACTACAATTTTGGGTTCCCGGCCAATGAGGAGCATGAGGAATGAGAGGACTGACATGCTGGGAAGGCAATCCCTCCCTTAAACTAAAAATCACGCTTCAGGCAATGCACTTAAGAAGTGTGGACGCTGTGGTCATATGTCGTGAAGAGCAGTGCAGCCTTCAAGCAGAAAGTGAGTAAAATTTACTCACGGGTAGCATTCCAGGGTTAAGACCCCAAGTTTTGCCAAAAAACCCATGTTGACTTATCTAGTACTCTTTTTAAGTCAAAATTCCAGGTTAGTCTGTTATCTAAAGTAATACCTAAATATTTGACCTCCTTTGAGAATTCCACTATGTTCCCTCAAGAGATGGTGCTTGTAAATAAAGCTTGCTTTTATCTCGTGAAGGGAACAACTATTATCTTACCCAGGATTGGCTCAAAGTCCCATTATTTGGCACCAGTTGCAAACTGGTTTTAGGGCATTCTGCATAAGAGATTATCTGATCATGTCTGCCTCTAATTGTGATGACCACGTCATCCGCATATCCCTGATTGTCATAGCCCGAGTTGGTTAGCTTCTGTTATTCAGAGTATTTTAATTAACCAATCTTCACAATTTAAATTTGTTTTACAAATTATTATAATTTAATATTTCTTTAATTTCCCTTACTTTAGATAAACTTCAAACTTCACTTAACCGTCAAAGTGCGTCACTTTCAGTTCATTTCTAGTCCACCACAACCTGAATGAGTTGGATTACAATAAATAAAAAATAAAAAGGAAGAAGAAAAGCAATTCATTCCTCCACCCTCCAGGAGGGTGATTCTGATCTTTTGTCGTACTTTAATGTCAAAATATACGACTTAGGAATGAATTGCTATTCTTCTTCCTTTTTATTGTAATTCAACTCATTCAGGTTATGGTGGACTAGAAATGAACTGAAAGTGACGCAGGTTAATCACTTTGACAGTTAAGTGAAGTTTTGTTGTATAAAGTTTTCAATTTTTCAATTTTTAATTAAAGTACAGGAAAATAAGTAATTAACGAGGTATTAAATTATTAATTATAATATTAAACTGATAGTTAGTTTCCTCTGTTGCTTTCGCTGATACAACAAGGTAAGTTATACACAGTACCTATGGACAAAATACTTTGCAAGTTTTAAGCGCAAGTTAAGCGACCTACAACACATAAATATCCACACAGCAAAATGTCCATAATAAAAGAAAGGCAATATGCTATGCGAAGCATTAACACAAATTTACAAAAATGAATGAAGCATTCACGGCATGAATGAAATTTAAGTAAACAATCACAAAAAGAAAAAAGCAAAAGAATTTACAATTTAAGCTTGTTTACATGACAAAGCGATATAGCCATGCCAGTGAACTCATCATTAAGCAAGCATTGAACATATTGCTGTAAGAAATTTGAGTATTGCGAAAAGCTGACTCGGCGCTTTCTGTGTGAGACCGATTCCAGGTGATCGATCGGTGAGAACTTAATTTTTGCAAGCAATATTGATGAAGTAAGCGATAATTTGGTTGTATAAAAAGGGTGTACTATTGGAAATAAATCGAAGTTATTTTATACTCCACTCTGGTCTTTTACTCAGCAGAGCTCCCTTGTCTCCAATATGGATATCCACCAAGGTAAATAGAGCTTTCTGGCTCTCACACCTCTGCCTTATTTTGCACTAGAGCTCTTTAGCTATAAGCCATTTAAGGTGCCACCAATAGAGGTGTCCGCGGCTCTCGTGATTCAAATTATCATTTATATTAAGACCAGACTTAGAGCTTTTTGGCTCTCACTTGGTCAAGATACAAATGTATAGAAGCTTCACATGGCTCTACCATTTGTATCTCCAAGTTAATATAAATAATATTATATCTTCAAGATTCTCATCAGCCATTGGCGATAATAAAAAAGAAGGAAGAAACTTTACAGTAGGTACTAGAAAAATCTTTTTTATATATTTTTAAACTGATGCTTAATTAGAGGTGTAGCTCAAGAGTCTGTTGTTATGAATCCATATTGGCTTGTTTTTTACAAGGATTGTTATTTTTCAGTTATGCTATACGTATTTCCATGGTCTGCTATCTTAGTTTCACGTTGCTTGGATGCTCGCTGTCAACTATTGAACGAAGATTTTTAACAGAGCGAAACAAATCTTCCCAGAAAGTGATAAATATTATAACTAGTACTAGTTAGTAGTTTCATTATATTGCTTGTTAGTAGCAAGCAATCTGCCATGATATGACGTGATGTGTACTTTTATTCAAAATGACAAAAAAATATATAATTATAAAGTATTTTTGTAATTTTTTAATGAAATGTATCGTTTGATTTTGGTATGACGTGATATGCACTTCTATAATAGTTCTATTCGTGATATATATTATTATAAAAAAAAATCTAAAGTTACATTACTGGAGGGAATATAACTTTCTTTTAAATTTGCTGGGTCTTTGTCTATCAAAGTGTGTGATTATGAGAGGGTGTAAACAGAATATGGCAATGAGTTGGATAAAGTCAAAGTTGTTCAAAGTGTAGTAATGCTCCTTGATTTCACCTCACTCCATATCTTCCCAATCAAGATCATTTTCTGGAATATATTAACATATCAACTGCAGCACTTCCGTCTCAAGAAGTTATGCAGCACATAGCAAGTCGGAATTATGTGATGGATCCAGTAGTATGCCAAACGGATACACCACATTACGCAGTAATTGAAAATTCTTCGGTTACCATTTAATTACTATATCAAATGTTTCTTTTCAATAAATCTTAATCCTTTATAAGTTTCCTGAGTTAAAGTTGGTAAAGGTTTTGGTTCACAGGTTTTTGGCACAAATTTGGATCAATGAATTCAATTCGTGAAAGCTTTTTCTGCTTTTCTTTTTGCATACTCACTACCTTAAAAGACCGTACGGGAGAAAATGCAAATTATTTTATGTGCAATATTGGTGTATGAGTGGAGTGCTAATATCTTGTAAGAAAATGCAACAGTTATCAGGCAGAATTCTTAGTGAGAGCAAACCATCAAGAAAAGCAAATAAAATTATTAAGTCGTAATTGACAAAAGTCATTATTAACATACTAGGTACAACGAAGAATGAACAAAAGATAACTAAAGGAGCTACGACAATTTCGGATCATCTTAAAACGGGACTAGACTTGTGACGTTTATATTGATAATCTTAACGTTTTGTGGTGTTACGATTAAACTTACAACTTTTCTAAAACTAATAGGTTTCATAATTCAGCTACAGATGTCTAACAGACATTAAAAAAAATTTTACATCTTAAATCGATAATATTCTTTGGAATTTCTTTGACAAACAGAAAAATATCGAATGCTCCTATAATACTCTTCATGTTTTGTAAGATATTATGAAATGATATCGATGGAATGCAGTTGAAAATGAAAACTTAAACAATATTAAAAATGAGTCCTCACCATATTTAAATGATGATTTTTAGTGCTAGAATGTACATAGTATACGTCATTGACTAAGTGAAATAAGTAGATTCCCTTAAGGTCCTTAATGTTTTGATGCCATACTGGGCCTTTTCTGCTAATCAAGCTGAAGATCTTCTTTTTACTAAGAGCAACTATTATTCCTCTCTTCTTTGTATGATTTTATTTAGCCATAACATAAGAGACGAAAATGTATTTTGAGGACCAAACGATACCGAATTAGAAAACAAGAAACCAATATTGTAAGGATAAAGTGAGTTTCAAAATCAAGAAGGTCTTAGTGGAGTTAATGGATGTTTCTCTTGCATACTGTACTGCAAGAATAGTTGATTTTCAACGATTTGATTGGATCTAAAGTAATAGGATGAAATATGCTTACTTGACCAGTCTGATGTGCCACTTTTCGTTAGTCAGCAACAACAGAAAGAGGTTCAGTTTCCGCTGCATCAGCAAGAACAAAATTATTTCCGGATTCAATAGGTAAACCCTTATTTTTTGAAAATGTGTTATTATATTTAGTTGAATCAATTCTATCATTTTCTCTTTTCAAAATCCCAACATTGTTTTCATAGTGATAAATCGGGTTATAATGTTAAGCATACGTTTAGGACTGAATGAACTCCTATCGATAATCTTTTAGGTTAGGGTTATCAATGCTGGTTTGAGGATAATGATGGCAACTCGTCAATATTGCATTGTTACATCGATTTATTTATATGTTATTGAGGTTTGTCCAACATATAAATGAAATTAAGATAAATTTTTAAGAATTAATAAAAAGATGAAAAGATGAAGGAGATTCATTCCTTATTCTAACAAATAGATATCTTTTCGATTGTCCCTTCTTTTTGGTTCATTTTGAGTTGTATATATTTTATTTTAATTTTATTTACACTTTATTATTACTTTATTTATTTTATTTTATTTCTATGTAGTTACAACTGATGTGAAACAAAAATCTAAAGCATCTCACTTTTTCGTTGACATTTATTATTTTTCAAAAATTTTTGTGTATTTAGATTTATAGCAACTTTGTTTACTCTATACATTTTATTTTTACAAGGTGTCTGTGCATGTGATGAAATTTTATGCATATATGTAGTTTACAGTCACTATCTATGCTATTACTTAATTTGTTCTTAAGGTATGTTAATTTAATATGTAATCATACGTATAGATGTGCTACAAGATGATAAGTAATTCGGGTAGGTATACTTGAAGGGAATAGCTTTTAAATAAATTTTCGCTCACGCACAGCTGGTGTTGTTAATAGTATACAGTTAGCTAGTATTATCTCTGTAAATTTTACATGAAAGATTTTTTTTTACGAGATAAGTTTTCCCATGTACCTCGTTATTAATTAATTGGATAGCATCAAAATCTCTAGAGTAATCATTCGTATAATCACAGACAATTAATATCGCTCATAATATGTGTAAGTATATCTAAATTTCAAAAACAGAAAAATCATAAAGCACTAAAATATTTTATTTTCGCCCCTCCGCTCTTGAATCTAACTTCTTCCGGTTACATGTCGCAGTAATTCTCAGTTAAAGGCCATTTTAAGACACTATGGCCCAGAACATCTACGGGATGGATGGAGCTCGGCCAACACTGGAGACCATCACCAGTAAGAATACATACAGATCTTAATATGGTATGTATCAACACTACAAAATATGAACTTGAATTAAGTTCATCTAATGAGTCAAATTTACGATTCAGTATTATGGTGAACTGGAGTAGAATAAATTCTCAGTGTTGGAGCAGATATTCGAAACGATATCTCCATATCTTCTTAAAAAAAAAATTACTGAGTGTAGACAAGATATCTAGATATCAGTAACCTCAAAAATTACTGGGTATACCCTAATCATCAGCACTTCTTACCTTGCGCAGCGCCATCTAATTGTTAATAATAATATGATAATGTGTAAAATTAAGCAAAAATTTGTCCATGCTTTCTTAAGAAAGTGAAACAGAAGAAGAAGAACAAAATATTTTTGTCAACATGGAGTCGAAAGAATTGAAAATACTTATTCCACTACAATTATGTTCTTTTTAAATAAACCTACGACCACACTTTTCTTCGTTTCACACAAAATTGTGAATTGAGACACCACATCCGCCGCAGATACATTTTGTACCTCTACTTACCTCCTTATTGGGAAATAACGTATTATTTTCTTTTTTCTCTCCAAGGCTTGAATTTGTCGTATATTTATAATTAATTGTTGCCATTTAGTCTGCATTAAAGCTACTATATTTGACAGTTCCATTTCCAAATTTTATCACTTAAAAATCTGTCAACTGAAATGTGAATCACATCAATGGCCCCTTTTATGTCTGTCAGTCTTTATTATCAAGATATTGGGAATATACCCCATGTCTGTCATAATCATGAACAGTAGTCCTGCATTTTTATAAATTAAACGTTTATGAGCGACTTTTCAAATTCTGCTATACCAATGTGAACAAATAGAAAGGTCTTGTTGGAAAAATTGAATTAATATTCATCCCCAGGTCAAGAGATATTCAAAGGAAGATAGAAGCAATTCACTCACTATAAAAATGGGCCGATGAGAGTTGATTCAACGGAAATATGGTACTTCTGTACATAAGAGTGACATTTTATTAAAAGTTAAAAATAAATCAAAATAATTATTGGAAAATATAAATGAGGAAAAATGATCTTTTGTACCAGAAAGCGATTTGCTAAAATTTTTTGTTGGAGTTGATCCAAGTTATTCGAGTATATTCATATTGTGCACAAAAAGTTGAATGTGTTTGAATTTCTAAGAAGCCACAGTTATCTTCTCCAGGTTTTCTGCGTATTATTTTTCTCTGGAATTATTCTGACAGTAGTAATACATTTTTCTCCCAAGAAAAGTAAATAGCGTTTAGTGTATAATTAGTCCAGTCAAATAAGCCGAAAAAATGCTAAAGATCGCATTTAATTTGTTTCAGGCTGCAATTTTGAGGGTTGGTGTAGGGTGCTCCTGGGAGTATTTTTGCAAAAATGCAGCCTCGCAGGACCAAAAAAAAGGGGTGAAAGACAATAAAAACACCCCCGAACGCATGACAATCTATTTGCCGTGCGTGCGGTTTGGAAGAAGTAAAATTTTTGAAAAAATTAAAAATGCTATATTATTCAGAATATGATTCTAAATAAAAAAAGTCTATGGTCGCCAACCCCTATCTCGTAAGGGCGCGACAGGAAAACCGAAAGAAGCTAAGGGTGGACACTTCGCTATATCCACTAACATGTGTCCGATTACTTCAATTCTGCAACATTTTCCTTCAAGAGCTAGCAACCAAAAGAAGCGTGAATTTTTCAATGATTGAATGGAAAAACGAGGGGAGTGAAGAAAGTTATCGGACTATATGTTGAGCAATATTTGCGCTCATGTTTTGCTGTGGTGACGTACTTGGAACATTTTTGAATTTTTCTTAGAATTTTGGCTGGTTGTGCAAAGCGAGCCGAGATATGATGATTTTTGCTTTGAATTTTTTCTTTTTAGTTCAATATGGCTGCAGCTTTGCGCATTCGATGGTTTTTAGGGTTTTAGGTGACTGCGATTGCGTAGGCGTGGAAGAAAATAATGTTATGTGATTGTGTACATTTGTTGTTTGTTTTTAATTGTTGTAAAGGGTAGGATATGGGATTGCAGGCTACACAGGAAGAATGAGATATAATAAATTAATGGTATAGACTAGATGGGTGGGATCTGGGTTGGTTAGATGGTTAAAAATAGAAGCGTTACCTTATTTAAAAATTTATTACTGACAAATCATAGTTATATAAAATTTGCAGGTGCTTTCTTTTTTAAATTTAATTAAAAAAGAGTTTACTAATTCCCAATATGATATAGTGCAATAATTGTCTCTTGCAATTTTCAAATCAAAAAATCAAATCAAATTAAAAAGGATTTGTTTAATCATATTGATTCTACTTTGTGTGGACACTTGGTGGAGCATGCTACACATTATGTAAGGTGTTATAAATTTTAATCAATTTAAATAATTTAAAAAAACACTTGGCAATTTATGTTCAACTTTATAAATTTATTTGTCATTTTATTAAAAAAAAACAAAAAACAGAAAATTAAAGCCGACGAGTTTCGTTCGATCAGAACATTATAAACGACTAATAATTATCAATTTTGGCTAGATGCTCTGAGAGCTAATTTTAACAATAACAGGGTCTAGCAGATGGCTTCTGTTACTGAAATCAATTTGGCCATTAACTAGAAAAGTACCATTCTTCGATTGCTTTCTGATTTCATAGATTTCGTACTTGTCTAATATTTTTCCACCTTTTAAGCAATGCACCAGTTGCATGTCGTTTAAATTAGCTGAATGTTTATTATCGCGTAGATGTTTTGCAAAGCCAGAGTTCGGGTTATTGGATTTACTAGATTTTATGTGTTCAGAAAATCTTGTCTTAAGAGATCTTTTTGTCTTCCCTATATAAACAGCTGGGCAATCGTTGCAGTTAAGATAGCTACAACGTTTCTGTAGAAAGATCTATCCGCAGGAATAGGTTTGATGCAATATTTATAGCCATACATTTCTGTGATAATGATAAGATCAAAATAAAATAAAATGGATAAAATACGATCTTTTATGAGCCATCTCAGTTCGAGATTTATCAGGAAAACCGGGAACTGCGAACTATTGGTCTAGCAGAATACGTTATTCTTAACGTCGTGCGAATAATGAGAAAAACGCGCACCGGATTTATATATTTTTTATGACCCCTTTATTTTGAAGTCCCGACTTGGCATCTAAATTACAGAAAATGAAATATGGTGAAACGGGTTTGTTGAGATAAAATCGTTTAAAGAATATTCGCCTCATGTATAAGAAAACGTTCGATAAAAAGAAAATAGGAACTCATAAAACATTCAGTGATCCCGATAATCGGTTATGGAGTTGTAAAAACAATACTCTCCAATTTACATGACAATTTTGTGCTTGGGTCTGCATTACGCTGCGTAAGTAGTAAAAAAAGGAAGTGTGAGGTTCCGCAGCGACATACAAAAAAAAATTTATAGCAGATTTATAGGGGGCGTGGATCAGTTAGGTAACCACATATGAATGAATTAATGATTTATTACGCAAATTGTGACTGCAAGAAATAAATCCTTAAACTAACACAAGGAAAGTATAAACTTATGGAATAACACTTAATTTAATTATAAGGTAAAGCACGACTAGAACTACAAGTAAGTTAATAATAAAGGTAGCGAATAAATGTAAATAGAAAAATGTAAATTACATAAAAGAAAAGACTAAACAACACAATCAAAACCGAAATTTTTAGTTAAAAAATATGTAAATTATGAGAAGCAAGTACAAGAAGTAAAAACGTAAAACGTACTAAGTAATAATTAAATAAGAAGAAAAAGAAGATAGAAACATCACCGGGGAAAAAAACAATAAGAATACTAAATGAAAGCTAAAGCACCAGAAGGTAAGCGGTAAGCTACAGTTGAAGAGAAATTAATAAAAATATATAAAGATTTAACAAAGTTAAGGGTATACACCTGAAGAAACATCAACATATCAAAAATTTTGTTCATCTTAATCTTTTCCCGTTGATAAATGATCAAATAAAAGAATTTTAAATTTCTTGAAATTGCCCGCAACGCCGGCCCGCTTAATCTCGACAGGCCTGCGCTTACTATTGGAATCCAGGCCGGCAAACATGACCTCGCTGAAGGTTATAATAGGAACCATCAATGCACTGATAAGTTTCATGCGGGTTGATGGGGGAATAAAATGAGCAGTTATCCAGAGTCTTTCCTGTCAACATGCTAACATGATCGGACCAATCAAAGACTATATTAATTACAACTCCAAGATTCTTAACTTGAGACTCATAAGGAATAATGGAATCGCCAAACTCAATACGGGGAAAACAGGAGGTATCAAGATTTTCTTTATAAATAACAATACCATTACACTTCTGCGGGTTCAGTATCTCATCTGCATACATATGAGGAACCTCCGCCAATACTGGAAGAAGCGAAGAAGACTGGCCATCTACTTCCACTTGCTAATTATAGAATTTTCGCCCGTGGAAAAAGATGGTGCTAACCGATTTTTATGTGGCTATTGGATATAGCAACAACAAATTCTTGGATTTTAGTCAGAAGCTACATCAGCTTGATGCACTAGAATAGAATTTCGTCGTCGACTTGGTCATACGTTTATAGATAAATACTGTAATCCTCCCCGTAACAGTAGACGTCAAAAACAATCAAGTGCATATGCACCAACTCGATCGCATATTATAACAACGTCAGAAAGAAGAAGTCGCTTCCAAGCCTGCTTAAGCCAAACAGTAGAGAGTTGTACTACATGCGATGCCAGTTTGCATGACAAGTTGAATTAATTTTATTCATAATTTTTCCTTACATGAGTCACTCCCAGCGTTGCGTTTTTGCAACATAGATTTTCTCCACTATTTACTACACTTTAAGATTGTTTACCGGGGCAAACTAATATTTGTTCAAGAAGGCATTTTTTTTATTCTCCGGTATATAGAAAAAGTTAAAAAAAAATTTAATTTGTTATTTTATCACACAACCCATTTAATTTTGGGTGACAACTTTCAAGTCTTTGACTCATCAACACGTCCCAAATAGCGAAATTGAGTGACTTGAAAAACAATTGGAAAAATAGAACAAAGAAAAGAAATAAAAATATAAAAAAAAACTAAAAATGACTTACAAAAAAAAAAAAAACATGTAATGTTTTTTCAGGTGATTCATGCGCATGTGATTGAGTCGGTACCTTCAAAGACATGGCGCGTGCGTGCACGAGGTGGCCCGAGCAATTGTGTCATTTCTTCACGCAAACTAAGCACAATTCTCAAATCAGGTCGAGCCAACACGCTCCGTGGGAAATGTATAGGTGCAGCGAGCCCCGGCGCGAGCTAGTCCGTACTGGCCTGGAATGGTCCGTGAAATCACGGGACTGCCCTGGTGAGTGCAACCACGGGTCGTGGGAAGCAACCTCCAGAACTGTCACCCTTTCCGAACCGGAAACCTCGCACACAAAGGTATATGAACTCAATCGTTGACCTATTGTACCCTTTATATTCAGTAAGGAAAATCTAGAATATTTTGTTTGTATGTACATAATTCTGATGAAAACCACTGATACTGATACAGAATAATCACAATAATTCCGAATGAATTACAATGATATCAATTAATTCTGCACTGGACCTTCGTAGCCACTAATTCATTGAAATCAGTAACAATACAAAATTAATTCAATGTAGGTGTTCGAACCACATCGATTCGAATGTATTTTTATAAACTGACAACTTCTGAAAAGAAAGCATGCTGAAAGCAAAGCATAAAATTTTTAGTAAACTTATCTCTGATCTGATAACTCTTAATAAAAAACCAGGTACACAACCCAAGAAGGCTATGTATTTGTCTTTTAAATAACACATTGCACAAATACTATACAAATATAGTCTCATCGAGCAAATCATTATCATATGTTTTAACCGTCAGATTCATACTAAAAAACAATTCCTGAAAAGGGAACATATTACAACAATACCATGCCGAAATGGAATTCTGAAAAGCAAATAAAATTCAATCTAATTACAATTTTCCGAAAAATAGTTACAGCATCATGGCACAAATACAATCAAATCAAGCAAATCAATTTGCAACTCTATCATTACCATTATAACAAGTACCATGCAACGGGAATTTTTTCTCTACGTGATAGAGAGAACATTTTTGCAAATATAATTTAATTTAACACAGCAGGTAGTACCGCAAGATCACAGCTGCACTGCCAGTGCTTGTAATCATGCCCCGCTGCTACTCTATCAGTGGTGTTGTGGGCAAGCAAAGGCTATATAAACTACAAGCTGACTGATCTCGACCACTTTTTGTACTTGGCATCGCTTGAGGTAAGTTGGGTAGTTAGGGACTAACATTTATATCGGGTATCGACTGATATATAATTTTTTAACAACCAACAAAATACTTTATTTCTGGTCTCGACGGAAATAAAGAATTTTGCTGCGGGTCTCGACTGAAGTTAAGATATTTATTAACACTCACTTTAAGTCGGGTCTCGACTGGCTTAAAGAATATTATTTTGGGTCTCGACTGAGATAATCTTCACTAACAAACCACTTTATTTCTGGTCTCGACGGAAATAAAGAATTTTGCTTCGGGTCTCGAGTGAAGTTAAGATATTTACTAACACTCACTCTAGGTCGGGTCTCGACTGGCTTAAAGAATATTATCTCGGGTCTCGGCTGAGATAATCTTTTACTAACCAAACACTTTATTTCTGGTCTCAAAGGAAATAAAGAATCTTGCTTCGGGTCTCGACGGAAGTTAAGATGTTTACTAACACTCACTTTAAGTCGGGTCTCGACTTTCTTAAAGAATATTATCTCGGGTCTCGACTGAGATAATCTTTTACTAACCAAACACTTTATTTCTGGTCTCGACGGAAATAAAGAATCTTACTTCGGATCTCGAGTGAAGTTAAGATATTTACTAACACTCACTTTAAGTCGGGTCTCGACTGGCTTAAAGAATATTATCTCGGGTCTCGACTGAGATAATCTTTACTAACAAACCACTTTATTTCTGGTCTCGACGGAAATAAAGCATCTTGCTTCGGGTCTCGATTGAAGTTCAGATATTTACTAACACTCACTTTAGGTCGGGTCTCGACTGGCTTAAAGAATATTATCTCGGGTCTCGGCTGAGATAATCTTTTACTAACAAAACACTTTATTTCTGGTCTCGACGGAAATAAAGAATCTTGCTTCGGGTCTCGACTGAAGTTAAGATATTTATTAACACTCACTTAAGTCGGGTCTCGACTTGCTTAAAGAATATTATCTCGGGTCTCGACTGAGATAATCTTCACTAACAAACCACTTTATTTCTGGTATCGACGGAAATAAAGAATCTTGCTTCGGGTCTCGAGTGAAGTTAAGATATTTACTAACACTCACTCTAGGTCGGGTCTCGACTGGCTTAAAGAATATTATCTCGGGTCTCGACTGAGATAATCTTTTACTAACAAAACACTTTATTTCTGGTCTCGACGGAAATAAAGGATCTTGCTTCGGGTCTCGACTAAAGTTAAGATATTTACTAACATTCACTTTAAGTCAGGTCTCGACTGGCTTAAAGAATATTATCTCGGGTCTCGGCTGAGATAATCTTTTACTAACCAAACACTTTATTTCTGGTCTCAAAGGAAATAAAGAATCTTGCTTCGGGTCTCGACGGAAGTTAAGATGTTTACTAACACTCACTTTAAGTCGGGTCTCGACTTTCTTAAAGAATATTATCTCGGGTCTCGACTGAGATAATCTTTTACTAACCAAACACTTTATTTCTGGTCTCGACGGAAATAAAGAATCTTACTTCGGATCTCGAGTGAAGTTAAGATATTTACTAACACTCACTTTAAGTCGGGTCTCGACTGGCTTAAAGAATATTATCTCGGGTCTCGACTGAGATAATCTTTACTAACAAACCACTATATTTCTGGTCTCGACGGAAATAAAGAATCTTGCTTCGGGTCTCGACTGAAGCTAAGATAATCTTACTATCATTAACACTTTATTTCTGGTCTCGACGGGAATAAAGAATTGTTCTAGCAAAATATTAGAACAAAGGGTCTTAACATTAGCTTAAAGCCAATTCCTCAAGTGCCAAGGTGGAGATCGGTGAGTACCAGTCACTTGTAACATTTTAATACTTATTCATATATCTATTTGACTATATTGTAACTTACATCTATATCTATATTATACATCTCCTGTGCACATCTATTTTACACATATATTTTTATTACATTTTTTGACGATCTTATATTACAACCTGGTGCTGATAAGTGTTTTCGGTGTGATACAAAAATCTCAGACCCAATCTTATGTACAGAGTTTTGTCTCAACATGTCTATTTCTGAAAATCGTACATCATAAATCGGTGTCAATTAGTGTGTTTTCTAGTGTGTGTTGTTCTCTGACCCAATAGTTTATATAATCCTGTCTTAATACGATTGCTCAAGATATTTAAGTTAAGCAAGTGTGCAAGTGTTTTGAGGTTAAATTATTTTCACTTTGCTCTATATGAACTCTATATTGAACATCTACTTCTATATCTATATAAACAATCCTGTAAGTGTGTTTCCCTATATGTTTGAATCGTTGACCTGAAAACTTTTATACATAATCTGATCTTAATAGTGGGAAATTCTAAAAATAAGTGCAATAGTTTCTTGAAAGTAAAAAAAAGTGAACATTGTTGATTTGCTGTTAGGAAATAGACCACTGATCTTGATCCAAATTTACCAGTGCATTCATTTCAGTCACTTAGTCAAATTTGCGTGTACGTTCTATTAACGAACAGTACAGTAGGTACTTGGAGTTCGTTTTCAAAAAAAAAAAAATCCAATACCACAATTTGGAACTGCTTAAGTTCCATTATAGTATCAGACATAGCTATTTCCTGCTTAATCATTCAATTTGGTATTTTGATCTGTACTTGTTTGCATTGAGTGCTAATATATTCTGGGGAATTACTAGTTCAACTAATATGTCCTGTAGTCAACGCTAGCTGGTTAACTGCAGCCTACCCTTTAGCTAACGTCTACTGATAGGGTACTAGTTTGAACAGTACAACACGCGTTGGGGAGTAGCTGATCCCTTAATGCTTCAGCCTCGAGCTGACAGCTGCTAGATGGTACCAATTGTACCAGATGGCTTGAGCTTGTCGAAATAATTGAAAGGTAGAAGCAATTCTTCCTACGGTTGCTATGGGAAGTAATATTGTCGTCTACTGGGCTCTTTTCAATATTAATGCCGAAGCACAATGCTGGCTTTTCCAACCTCAATTTCAAAATAACTTTAAGAACCTCAACCTGATGAGCCTTGCAAACTGTTGCAGCTCACAATGCGAACTTCAACAGCTTCAAAATGACAGCCATTAATCGGGATATTGGCGGGCAAATTTCATTAACTTTGTAATCATTTACTACAGCAGGCATAACATTCCGCGTGAAAAATTTTAAAATGGGACGGAAGAAATTGCAAAAAATTTTAGTATTGAGTTATATGGTTTTTAATGCTGCGAAACTGGCAATAAAATGCAAAAAATATCAGAAAAAAGGCGATGGTGGGTTAGGGAGTTAAATTTAACGACGGATGCGGGTGGTTATTTTGCCCAATCATTTGAAAATCAAAAACTCGTGACTCCGAATATTTATTTAAAATTACACGGATGAGAGTAGAAATATTTGAGCTTCTTTTTATGTTAGTTGGAGAGCCACTACAAAAAATTCCCACAAGAAAAGTTATTGTTCCTGAATGCAGGTTGCTTGATGTACATAAGTGTGCAGTTTTTATTTCACCGTGTATACGTATTTTAATCAGCATTATTCGTTTCTTTCAGGTTTTTATCGCATGGGATTCCAATGCAAATGCTTGGCTGGATGTTTAAAATGGGTGTGTCTACGGTACGGAAAATAGTATTTGAAACTTGTGACATATTCTGGGATTGCTTGTGGACTATCTATATGTCACCACCCAATACATTCGAGTGGAGAAAAATTTGCTGAGGATTTTGAAAATATTTGGAACTTGCCAAATTGTGTTTCCACTATTGATTGCAAGCATATCAACCTACAGTATCCTCCCAGTGCCGGGTCCGTGTTCTTCAATTAGAAAGCTCAACACAGTATAGTCCTGCTTACTGTATGTGATACCAACTATACTTTTACGGCGGTGGATATTCGTGCTTACGGCAGCCAAAGCGATGGCGGAATATTTGCCCAGTCATCTTTTGGAAAGCAGCACCTTAGTGGTACATTGAATTTACCTGGGTCGACGGTACTGAAGAATTCAAATTTCGTTTACTCTCACTACTTTATTGGAGATGAAGTTTTCCCGCTAAAATTTTTCTTTTGAGGCCTTGCCCTGGAGTAATTGAGAACGCATTTGGTGCGAGGTGGCGTGTACCTGTGAACAAATTATATATGCTACCATCCAAGGCTGAAAAAATTGTTAAGGCTGCCCTTCTTCTACATAACTTCTTGAAAATTCACGACAGCAATTACTGCCCACGCGAATTCGTTGACCGCGAAGAAGATGGAACATAGTAGAGGAACTTTGGCAACAAGAGGTAAAAACGCTCCCAGATTGCCGGCGTTTTCTTCAAACTTTCCTGCCAGAAACCCAGTTGAAATAAGAGATACTTTAAAGGAATATTTATTTAATAATAAAATAAGTAGATGAGGAGTTGAGTAGATAATCTTGTTTGCTTTTGGAATAAATGTCTTTAAAAAAAAACTTGTTCTAATTATTGTATAAACTAAAACTAACCCATTACCAGCTTTTCCTAAAATCTAATCTAAAAAAAAAACTCAATATTAATACTAGGCGATGTTTATGGCTACGTATGTATGTGCCATACATTTGAATTTTATATCTTATAAGCTTCAATATTTCCATCTGCGTTTCATTTTTAATATTCTCCCGTAGCATATCCAGCTTCCTCGATGTCAATTTCATGAACAGCTCATTCTCCGAAAAGCTTTCTGCTATGAAGATTGTTCCAGGTTTACAATGTTCCTTATTTCTTCCAAGAAACTCGCAATGACCTCACAATACTGTCGTCATTTGAAGTCCTTGAAACTTTAGGAGAGAGAGTAGCTGGCATTTTTGAAAATATTCCCTGAATGGATGACGAAGAATCTCTTCCTATATTGTTGCTCACTGGAGTGGATGGCGTCATAATTTCGCGTGTTACTTCATTCACATCAACATTATCAAATGTCGTTGCGGGTGATGGTGCCATGACAATAGGAGGCGAAAGCAATGACTTTCCTGATGGCATATCATTAAGTGAACATTCCTTCCGAAATCTATCGCGGAGGCTTTTCCATCACTGCTTGCAATCTGAAACTATTTCTATTTTTATTGCTCATATTCCTTTAATTTATATTAACAAACCATAACTTACTTGGAACTTTTAATATCTCGGAAATATTTTTCCGTACTTCCTCCTTTTTATTGATATTTCTATAATGCTGACTTTTCAAATTAAATTAAATCTCCTTATCATGCACCAAATTTATTAAATTCTCTTCGAACGACACTTTCTTCAACTGTTTTCTCCAAATTTTATGTATATGACTCCTTCCTGAAACAATGTTGACATCAAATGATAACAAAAATTAGCTGTAAAAGTTTCAGCAGAGTAGAAAGTAGACCTCAATCTCAACCTGGCCGGCCTCACCAACTTTGCCATTGGGAGCTTGATAACCTGATTTCATACATTCTACAGAAATGTCAAAGCTGGTGAGGCCGGCCAAGTTGAAAAAGCCAGCACTGTGTTTCACGCTTAACAGCTATAGCTGCTTCTATAGCAAAATAAGGCAACATTTTGGGAACCATCAAGTCGAAGGCCCTTTTAATAATTGATTACGAATTTTCAAATAGCACAGAACACTGAAATTTATATAAATTAATTATGACCGACTAGAGATATTTTATATATTATGGAAATGAGAGTCCGATGTACTTAGCTGGTGGTAAGTTTTCGAGAAACATAAGATTTTTCCGATTAACACAAATAAGTTTTTTTTTAGAATCTCCAATATTGAATCCTAGTTCAGAAGCCTGTGAAAGCAACAGCAGTGTAGTTTCACAAGCTACTTCCAGAGAAGATGCGGAACAACAGAAGGAAGAAAATACTGGCAGTCCTGTACCAGACAGAGTACAAAGTAGAAAACATTTACAATAAAAATAAAAGCAAACATTCAATTACAATTTATTCTAAAATCAAAATGGAATGTGAGCGAAATCAAATCACTTTTGGAAGGGTGCACTAATTTCTTGGATGAAATGCAGGGTGTACCTTATCGAAAAATAATGATGTTTGGAAGAGAATTTCCGCCCATCTAGAGTCAAATGGAATTATGAGATCGGCAAGTCGCCGTATATTTAAATTCCAGCGTTTAAAACGCCAGAATACAGCAACAAAGGATCACAACTCTAAAACAGGTATTGCTCCCAAAATTCTTCAAACGATGATGATTATAATGAATTAGAGGACCTCTTTGCACAAGATCCTAATGTGGTATTGGCTTCTTCGATGGACCTAAATGTCAATTGATTATTCAAAAGAACTAGTTGAGTCTGTGAGTCCTGTACCATCAACGTACAGGAAAATAAGACGAGAGACGTTTCCAGGGCTTCTCCTTAAGGCATACCAGGTAAACCAAAACTCCACAGAAGAAAGAAAAAAAACAACTAAAATTATTAGAGGAGCAAATTGCAACTATGAAGAGATTGGCTGATGCATTGGAGGACGGCAATAGGATCCACAAAATGTTTTGGAGAAGCTCCCATTTTGGACATATTCATTTGTTGTTTCAATTTCTTCAGGAAACCGGATGCATATACTATGTAGCTAGAATAGTCGAAGGAATATTTTTGACGTCTTTCATTTTGAGGTGGTGTAAACGTCGAAAACAGCTAATAAGAAGTTTAAAACATCCATCTATTATTTGACGTGTAGACGCGAGCGCTCTGTTAAACGTTTTTGAACATTTGTTAGTCTTCCAAAGTTCTTGAAAAGAGGAATAAACCACTTTAAGCAGAGATAAGCTTTATCCCCCAATATCTTTGCGGTGCTTGAAAAAAAAATTCCTTATTTGCATTAGCTTTCTCTTAAGTTGGTAAATTACGGAAAATACGCGCATCATATATTGTGCCTGGGTAACCAGCACTTGTCATTACATATTGCTTGCAGCGTTACGGAGTGAAATTTTTTCCTGTGCATATAGCAATGAGCTTTGCCAGATGGAGCACTTATATCATCAATTGCACCTATTGTCCCCTTTTTCTTATTAAGACTCGCTTCTCCTCATTGGGACGTTTTATAGATAATGGAGGTAATACGTTTAAAATTTTAATTATTCGAAAGAAACACCAACTTAAGCTAGATTTCGCCATGCCGAAGCGATCAGCAAATAATCTGGAAAATATAGTATACGAAAAGATAAGTTTATGTGTATTAATATGCATTGCAAAAAGGTAATACCTATGTATAACTATCCCTATTTTCCAAAACCCATATAACGCCTAATTACTGCTTATCAATGAATAATGCAGTATAGTTTGAAAATCTTTCTCGATATACTGTCGTTGCGTCTGTTAGTAACAGTTGGTATGCTTCTATTTGAACAGGGAAATTAATTATCATCCACTCTTTCAACAAAATTTTTACTCCTAATTGATATATTTATCCGTCCAAAATAAATTATTTAGCATAATGTCATTTTCTAAATCATCACCACTTTCTCACTCAGTAGTATTACATAAATTCAATTTCAACCTTCTCGGCTTTTAAAGCCCCGGGTCCAGACGGTGTTCTTCTTGTACTTCTTAAGGCAGAGAGCGTTGTGCTGGCCCCATAATCGACTCCATTTTCAGGGCATGTATCGCTTATGGATATGTCCCTGAGATGTGGAGGAAGGTGAGGGCTGCCTTCGTTCCTAGGCCTGGTAAGGCTTCTTACATGGACCTGAAGAGTTTTCGAACCATATACCTCACATTATTCCTTTTGAAATGCCTGGAGAGGCTTGAAGATGAATATCTGAAGGCAGCAGCCCTAAAGGCTTCTCCCTTAAACACCTCACAGCACGCTTACCGGAGGGACAGATGTACGGAGGCGGTTCTCCACTCACTGGTTACTGTCATTGAGAAAGGGCTGGATCATGGACTGTTCACCTTGGGAGCCTTTTAGGACATTGAGGGGGCTTTTGAGATGGCCACCCTCAAGTCGCTATGTGAGGCAGCTCGTCGACATGGTGCTGACAGCACTGTAGTGCGATGGATCGACCAAATGCTAAGACGACGACACTTAACGGTAGAGGTGGCGTGCTTTCCTCATTACTCTGGTGCATGTTGGTTGACTCACTAATCACAGTGCTGAAAAACGTGGGATACTCATTTCCAGACACAGCATAGCTGCTACCTGTGCCTTCTTACAACGAGGCCTCAATATTGTTGAGGACTGGTACACCCGTCATGATATGACAGTGAACGCAACAAAGACCAGCCTGGTGCTCTTCTCCAGGAGACGTATGCTTAGGTACTTTGTCCATCCGAAACTTTTTGGACACACTCTGCAGCTCTCCCCTCATGTCAAGCACCTTGTAGTCTTCCTTGACTCGAAGCTGACATGGGTATTGCACGTAGAGGAAAAAGTTAATGCGGCTATGAGGGTCTTCGTTCAATGCAGGAGAACCTTTGGCTGCACATGGGGCATGAGATCGAGGGTATTGCATTGGATGCACACCTCGATCGTCGAAAAATCTCACATTTGCGTCCTGAATATGGTGGCTGAGGACGCTTGT
The DNA here is from genome assembly GCA_963924295.1 of Dioctria rufipes. Lineage (NCBI taxonomy): Eukaryota > Metazoa > Arthropoda > Insecta > Diptera > Asilidae > Dioctria > Dioctria rufipes. The sequence continues at coordinate 73,727,700 of OZ002742.1, read as the reverse complement.
GAGGACTGCGATCCGGAAGCTGGCGGGCCTGCAAAGGTTTGCCTGCTTGAAAATTACGGGCTCTATCCGATCTACGGCTACGGCCGTTGTTGAGGTCCTAATCAATCTGCCACCCCAGGTCTTGTCATTCAGGCAGAGAGCAAAATGGCTGTGTACAGATTGCGCTCATGGGGATGTTGGGAGGACGGCTGGACTGGCCCTTCTCATTGCTGTATGGCGTTGGAAAACTCTCTGGCCGGTATGGTACGGAATGCGATGGTTCCTGACCTTTATTTCGAGCGTCGCTTCTTTGTGAGCTTTCCTGTAAGGGAATCGTGAACTGTGGGAGGTGCCTTATCGAGCCTTTTCCGGTTTGCTGTAAAAATTTTCACCGACGACGGCTCTCTCACTAATGAGGGAACTGGGGCAGCTGTCTACTTTCCTGAGCCTGATTTTGGAATGGAGTACTCACTTGGAAGACACACCACTGTCTTCCAAGTTGAAGGCTTCGCCATCTCAATGGCAGAAGTTAGCCCCTGATATGAAAATCAAGGGGAATGACAGTGCTATCCTTTCGGATTGTCAGAGAGCCTTGATGGCGCTGAGTGGTCTGCGGATAACGTCTAAGTTACTGGGGGATTGCAGCTCGTCATTGGATAAGTGGTGTATTTACAACAAACTGTCCCTCCTGTGGTTTCCTGGTCACATAGGAGTCATGGGGAATGAAAGGGATGACCTTTTAACTAGGGCTAGCTATGATTCTCCGTTACTCGGACCAGAGCCCGCCGTAGGCGTTGCCACCTCGAGTATCGGGTCTCTCATCGAAGCGGATATTCATAGAAAGAATCAGCAGAGATGGGCGAACCTGAGCACTTGTAGGTATACAAAACTGTTTCTTGATGGGCCCAATGGGAATATCTCCTATTTTCTTATGGGGCTCGGAAGGAAACAATGTACATAGAACTGTGGTTAGCATCATCACCCGCCACAGCTCACTTCACGCTCATCTAACAAGGATAGAAGTTGTTGACAGGCCTTAGTGTCTGTGCTGCCTGAAAGGAGAGCCAGAGACAGCCAAGCACTTTTTGTGTGAGTGTCTGGCCTTCGCCCGGAGTAGACTGGATACTCTGCTTTTCTATCTGTGGATAAGCTTCCTCACCAAGACCTGATGCGTTTCATAAAGAGGACGGGAAGGTTTTGGTGAATGGGCTTCTAGCAGGTCAGCACAATGGGCCGCTATTGCCCCCGTGTTTGGGATGGGTTCTCCTGTTCCCCTGCCTCTTTATAACAAAAAAAAATATACATAAATTTACCTAAATAATCGAATTGACAATAAATAAATATTTTGTTATTTCGCAGAGGGAAAAATAGGAATACCTGACTTCGGTTTACTCTAAACATCACCTAGAATTCTTTAGGAATTAGTACATGAATTTGCCTTACGTTGATCTAATTTAGGAACGCAGGCGTAATTTATTGATGCTACTAGAAATGGGAGACAGAAAATCATTGATAGGCTTATGTTAGTTAAGATGGGTTGGGTGAAGCTTGTGTATTTCATCGGAGAACTCGAGGTTTCAGCTATTACCCTCGTATAAATGGTGAGAGTTTGAATAACCCTGTTTTCCAGGTGGTGAGTTCTAAGAACTGTTTTTGTCTAGTACCTATAATTACTGAATATTTCTATTAGTGTCACAAAAACTAAGAAAAAACTTGAGAAAATTTCTCGCTTTAAAAATTTGAAAAATTTCAGCTTTTAAAACCTTGTTTACTTCTTGAATTAAAAATATAAGAATAAAATATCCAGAATTACTTTTTCCTGAGTACGAGCTTGGCTACACATCCTGAAATTTTAAATAATATAATTTCTTGTACTTTTAGAAATGCGAAATTCAAATAATTTGCGATAATTTGTAGTCTGAGATTTCGTGACCCGAGCATTTATTTTCATAAAATATTCATGTTCATACTTCTTCATACTTCAGCCTTCCTTTTCCCGCTGAGATTTTTTAATATCTGAAATGCTTACCACTTTAACTACATTGAAACAATTTTCAAATTTATTATTCTGTTCCAAAGCCAACAAAATAGCTGCAGACCTTTCCATTTTAAATCAAATGACAGCTACGCACACATAAATATTACCATAGCTGCTTTGTTGTTTAGAGTCAAGAGTGCTATGATAGCAGCTATTTGACAATCTTGAACAGAACAAATGTCAAAAAGCGTAAGAGAAAGCAGCTATCGAGTTATTTTGGACAGACAAATGCATACGAAAACAGCCAAAAGCAGCTGTAGCAGTAATGTTGAACAGAGCCCTGATTAGTCTTCAACTGAATCTGGTGTCTGCAGTAACCAGGTCGAGATAGACCCTGGAACTCTCGATATCGTCAGTGCTACTGCTAAGCGACATCGTGTAGATGGTAGCTAGAGGATGCTAACGGGGCAGTCTTTTGACGATGATTGCACTTGACTGGCTTTCACAGGAACTGCTTGCACCTCTTCTATCCACTGATTATGAGAGAAATACTGGAAGATCAAGCCGACCCTATGTTGACTTGACAACCAGTTCAATACCAACGGTGACTTAAATCGAGACAATGTGTTAGTGCAAATGGAACTGATATCGACTTCCGAGAAGTGGACGAACATCCGTTACACCTGTAGGAATTCTGTAAAATATAGTTATTTTGCTAGGCATAAAAGGGGCATCGCTAGATATCCTTGAAGAGAATAGGTGATGAATAAGTTCTAAATAAATACTTCTTGGTGTAAGAAAATGAAAAATATAAAAATTTAAATTAACTTTAAAAACAGTTAAATGCGTGTATTGCCGAACGTTAAAATAATGACACAACACAATACTTACGTCGTTTATTCCTAGTGTGAACCAATCTGGCCTGAAATGTAGGAAACACATGAGCACTTCGTTCCATTGGGGATTCCATGAATATAGGAATATAAAAATAAATATAAAATAAATAATAGGTGGTGCCAATTGTGAGGAGCATGGGTGCTATACTGGCAGAAACGCCAATTCCAGTTTTGAGGTGAAAGTGCCACCAAATCCAGCAACTAAAAGTCCTCACTGGCAGAAGAACCAAATCCAGTGGAAAGAGAACACCCAAATACCAGAATTCAGAATCGGCAGAAGCACCAAATCCGATAACAGCTCTTTTCACAAAGGCATATACTTCATAATCGAAACACCAACCTCTAACTAACCCCGCTCTTACACCAATTCCAAATTAGCAACATTATATATGAGGAAATTCCTCAAAGCAACAAAACTAACAGCTCAGTGAATACTCACCTGAATACTTTAGGCTTTCGAATAAGTGGTATTTTATATAATAATGTGAGCACTATATATTTTAATCCTTTATATATTTTTTTATTTACGTTTTGTTATGTAACAAATAAATTCAACACTTCCGCTTGCCATCCGCGTTGTTTTTTTTCCGTGCCTCCTACATTGGTGATCTGATTTATTGGTTATTGTGAACTCTTCTTACATAACATAAAACTTCTTCTTTTCCTTAAACAACATGACTAAACTGTATTCCGTTGACATTAGGAATTAATTACAAATTGTTTTCATTTTTTCGATTACAAACTTTTCAAACGCCTACCTAGTTAAAGCTCCCTTCGGTCGTCAGCAACGTATCTCAAGGTATTTGTTCTGAAATTTAATTACAATCTATCGAATGTGCAGTCCGGAATGAAAATGTCACCTCAACTTTATTAAAATTAGAAATCAATATGATGATTTTTTCTACTGACTGGTGACTGTTGCAAATTGTTGCCAGGGTACTGTTCTAAGATTGTGGATGTAGTAAACTGTGAAAACAAATCCTGTCGATTCGCAAATTATATAAAAGCTTGAAATAAATAATTTTTATTATTCTATGAAACTTTAGTAGAACCCATAAAATCTTATTCAGTCTAAGTTCTAAATTAATGCTAAAAATCTTATTTCATCAAGGTGAAGCTACCCAATTATCCCAGTCCTGAATTTCGTTGTAAAGTTCTAGACCTGGACTTTGTGTTGCAATTACTTGACGGCCACCGAGTAACCGATATCTTCTATCAAGTTCACCACGGTTAACTCCGCACTGTAAAAGTTGTTTGGCCGCATTAAGGGCTGCTTCTGAAGGTAGTTTATCTATAAATATAAGTACAAAACTTTGTTATACAAAATTTAAAAATTATATTTCAGTATTAAAACTTGCCATTGAAATTTCCAATAAATGCAATTCCAATTGATTTACTGTTATATTTTATAGTATGAGCTCCTATTTTATGCCATCCGATACCTTCATAAATATTTCCATCATTACCAATGAGAAAGCTTGAAAATTTTTGCAAATTATTTCCATTGCAATTTTAATTATTTTTATCCAAAAGCTCACTTGTATCCAATATCTGGCCATCCTAAGTTTATCATGTGATAATCCTGGATAGCTTTTACTTGATCAGCACAATCAGAAAATCTGGAACAAGGTGACGTCACTGTGTGATGTATTATAACATACTTTACTGGAATTATTTGATAATCCACCGACAAAGATGCTGCTCCACCCCATCGTTTTTTTGTCTTTATTTCAGGGCATCCATCAGTATCTATATGAAATAAACAAAAGTTAAATGATATATTTGTTTTATGCTAATGCATTGTATACATAAGTATAGAGTATAAAACATAGCATTTATTAGAACCGAAAATCACATCGGGATATTCTAATACCCGGATATCCGGATACCCGGATCTGCAAACTATCCGATTCCTGACATTCGGATCCAATCTATCCTAATTTGGATTTGAACTTTCTGGCTCCTGATCCAAACTATAGGGATCTGGATATGAACTATCCGAATACAGACTAAGCAAAAGAGGTTCAAAATATCATTTAAATTGCATTGCTTCATTAGAAAAATATAAATTTCCATTTTTACTATGAAACAATGTAATCTGGAGGAAATTTAGAAACTGTTCGGGGCTAGATCCGTATACTTCGGATTTGGATACCCAGATTTGAGAAATCGGAGCCAAATTATTACGGATACCTCTAGTATATTGTTGTATGTTGTATTCGAAAGGGTATCGTTGTAGGTATCTACTACATCTAAGGCCCAAATATATAAAATTCAATGTAAGCGCTAGTGTAAATCGTGTTGTACCGTCGTTTTTATTTTTGACAATGTGTCTAACAAAGGGGATCCGATTTCAAGTTGGTCGCAAATTGACAAGTTATAATAATCATCATTCTTTTTTATTTTATATAGATGGGCAGGATCATTGCCAAAGAAATAAGTTTTTTTTTGTCAAATAAATAATAAATAAATAAAATAAATATAATTAATCCATAATTGAAATTTTTTTTCTTTTTCGACTACTGTACTAAAACTTCCCCAAGCAGCTCAGAGGTATAACAAATTATACCAATGACTAATTACATACCTAGAATGACTATAGAAATAGTATAAATTTGGCGCAAAGACAAGCTTATCGTCGTTATTAGTAGAATTTCAATCTGCGTGGTTAACGTTATCATTGCCGACCCCTATCGATGTCCGCCTAACATCTGCCATGTCGATGTAGGTGTTCCGAACTATTGTTAACTACGACGTCGTTGATCTGAGCTAATATCAACCTCAGACTACTCAACTAATTCAAACGTTGTTTTAAGTTAAATAAGCCGACCTCGCTATTCTAACTCAAATATCAACCTAGCGTTTCATAGTGGAACTAATTTTATACTAAATGTGTAATACGAGATACGATTTTACTTAATTTGACACTTATAACAAAATAAGTTCCATAAGGACTGTCCTAGAAAGTGCTGCACGGTTTTGAAATATAAATAACAAACAAAATACACAGTTTTATTTTATTTTTACTTATTTAAATGTGTCAAATTAAATTATAACTCTTCATAGTATTTCTTACTCTTTTCTGAAAAACGATCGCATCTTCCGGTTTGTTTTCTTGTTCTGTTGATACCACGTTATTGTTCTTGTAGCATAGTTACTTGTGGCATAATATGGCCAAAATAATATAGGCACATTGTGTGATTGAATATAAGGCAGCAAACTTTTTTTTAACATTCTTAGTAGATTTCGAAATATTAAATTTTACATCCCACATAGAAACCGACTTATTCTTTTCAATGAATTTAAGCACTTTTTTTCCACAGTTTTATCTGTTGTTCCTTTCGGCTTAGCACATCTTAATTTTCCTGCAATTGTCTCCGTTTCCAAGAATATTTTAATTGTTCTGCTAACTGTCCAACGCGTTGCTTTAATTTCTCTTGCAATCTGGGAAAATGATTTTTCTTTATTTTCGAACCATTTGTGCAAAATTTCATGGCGCACGTCTTCACATTTCGAACTCATTTTGAATACCCGCCGATGAAGGGTAATGAATGCATTTTATATAACTCACAAACGGTGAAAGGTACAAAATGAAAATAAAGTGCGTTTTAAAGAAAACAATCTTAGCTTCTAACAGGAGTAAGACAGAAAAAAAATTATAAAGTTTTTATTTTAGTTTTTTTGCTTTAAACACAAAAAAATGAGGTAAAAAAGCTGAAACTTGAAGTTTGGCAGACCGTTTCTTCTAAACTACTACTGTAGAAGAAGCACTGACACATTGAATCAAAAGGGCAGGAGGTTTTCTATAAATTAGCACCTGGACCATCTTTCTACTGTTTGTCGTTTAGGAGAGATAACTGTTTTAGTACAAACCTACGTTTCACGTAGTCCTTTAACCCCGATTATCTCGGAAAGGGTTAATTTTAATTTTTTTTCATTTCTCGACATGACCTATCGCCTCCTTCATTATTATCCACCACTTGTGAAACACCCTGTATATATACATATGGCAGCACCAGTCAAAATGACTGTTATATGTTCCTATGGAATTAAATGACGTTGGCGCCGTTATGACATAGAATAAGGGTCATGTTTATGATCATTATGGATAAATGTGAAATCGCAGAAATTAGATCCCAGTAAATTCATGATCCTGGTGCAATATTTCCAGTAATTCATAGTTTTTTGCGTCTAGTGTGAAAAATTGTTGTGCATATTAGAAAGAAATATTTACGTAGATACTGAAATATTGAAAAATAGATTCTTTGGTGAGAAAATAGAAATATTATCCTATTATTAGTTTCGATTAATTTTTCAAGTTATCCCCAGACACTGAAAATAGCAAAACGAATGAAATTTTCTGCGAATTTGGAAAATATAACCATCATACTTATAAAATGCTCGGATGATGAAGATAATGAACTGTATGAAAGCGAATTATTAGACAACCAAAATGAAGATGTTATTACCGAGAGTAGCGATAGTGAAATGTTTGATAATGACAATGGAGATGAGTCAAGTGAAAGTGAATACGCAAATATTTGAAATGTACATATAAGAAGATGTATGCGATTGCTTTCCAATTCTGAAGACGAAGATAAAAGTGTGAGATCAAGTCTCGATCATGAGGGAGGAAGCCGGTTGTTAAAGGATAACTCAGTTCTTTAGTATTTCAAATATAAAATTTTATTCAAAAATTCAATTTAACTTGCTGAACGTAATATCACAAAAATTGAAACAAATTAACCTACAAACTAGTACAATTCAAAACTAAAAAAAAAAAAAAAAAAATTTTAAAATTCAAATTCAAAAAACGATACGCCTTCTTGCTTGCTTTAATTCTGAAAACAAAATTAGAAGAAGAAGAAGAATTAAGCAACTGTCAACAAAATCAATTTCAATTGGTATTAATTGACAAAATGCCTTTGTTGGTGCGTGAGGGCACAAGGGTATTAAATTGATTTGTTAGAAATAATCAAACACTCATATTATCTCTGATCAGAATTATCTTCTCTAATGGTGCGTGAGGGTACAAGAGCAGCACAAATACCTTTGCTCGTGCGTTAGGGCACAAGGGTAGTAAAATGCTCGGTGCTAGTACGTGACAGAACGAAGGTAGCAAACTACTCGGTACTAATGCGTGACAGCACAAGGATAGCAAATTTGTTCTAGAAAAATAGGATGCTCAGGTTATCCCTGACCAGAATTATCTTCTGTATAAAAGAATAGGAAGCTCAGGTTATCCCGATCAGAATTATGTTCTGTGAAAAAGGTAGGAAAGACGATTCTTAATAACTCAGATTGGCTCTGAGTCAGATCAACTGTACCAAAAGAATGGTGCCATCTACTGAATTTCGTCGGCTTTATATAGCCGCTGTAACCAGTTATGTCTTCTCGTCTCGTTGATGCGATATCTGAATGTACCACAGATAGCTGGTTGACGTATGTCACTTATTGTCATCAACAATTGTAAATATCAGGAAGTACGTATGCTTTTGTGCATTTTTTGTATTTATTAATGAATTTTGAGTACTTCTAGGTGAACTTCAGCTTCCAAGAGTTTCTAGTGGATGTTTTCTGATTTCGTTTTAGCGGATTTAGGAGAGCATTTCTGATGGAAATGTGAAAACTATCAGATAAGTATTTTTGTTTATGGTTTCAGAACTTGGTTCTTTGTGTTTCTTTAATTTTATGTTTAGAAAATATACTTGTCAAAAAAAAAACATCGGGGGAATTGAAACGTTGGTAGGATATTCATGGTGGGATGTCTATTTATGTGAACAAAAAGTGAATTACAAGATCAGCATACTGAAATTGCTTCAGACGGAACTATTCGAAAAAAAAAATGAAGATGGATGTGTTGGTGGAAGATTACTAGTTCTGAATACTTTCAGGGATGTACCCGGGCCTACAACACATGCAAGAAAAAATATTATTAAGGGGGAACTAACGCACGTGGGGCGTACGAAAGAAAAACTTTGAGACTTGAATATTTATGGGGACCAAAATGTTTTTCAACACCTACGAGTAGATGTCATTTTACTGATATTCTACGTTATATTCGATTCAACAAGAAACATCAGAATAGTCAACGATTACAAACAGACAACAGCTTGGGATAAATTTATTGAAAATAGCCAAAACTCCTTCAAACTAGGCGCTAATATTACGGTGGATGAGCAACTCTTCCCAACGAAGGCCAGATGTAGATTCACCAAATATATGCCAAATAAACCTCACAAATTTGGCATAAAATTTTGGCTGACGTCGGGTATTGAAACTAAATGTGTAATAAATATATTTCGTTATTTAGGAAAAAATAAGACTCGAGATTCATCTACACGTCGAAGTGAATTTGTTGTTCTGAAACTTTTAGAACCATATATTATGAAAGGTAGAACTGTAACGACGGATAATTTCTTTACGAGAATTCCCCTTGCTTCAAAATTACTATCTAAAAATTCATCGTTGGTTGGAACAATACGTTCAAACAACAGGGAACTCCCGAAAGCCTTCAAACAAAAGAAAGATAGTATGTATTAACTAAGTACAAAACACAAACATATCAAAATTGATAAAAATAACAAGAAATTACCCGAAACTGTGTCCTTTTATAACAAAACTAAATTTGGGGTCGATGTCACGGACCAAATGGCACGAAAATGTAGTATTAAATCAGGTTCCAGGATGTGGCCACTACAAGTTTTCTTCAATATCCTATATTTAGCCGGATTAATTCCTGGATATTGTATAAGAAGACAACAGGTGAAATCATATCAGGGAAAAGACTTTTTGTTTCGTCTAGCTGAAGAGCTTGCTTCTGAATATCACGCTATAAGGGAAAAATCACAAGAAGGTGATACACCAAGTACAAGTAGTAGCCCCTTCCTGTACGTAAATGGTGTCAAATAGGACATTGTAATAATAATAAGACTACATTTATTTGCTCTATATGTGAAAGATATGTATGCAGGAAATATAAGTGTTCTTTTTTCAGCCCAATGCGGGCGTACACAGGTTCGATTCGTTTCGAGTGAATCTGGTTTTTCAATTTTTTTAATAAATTTTTTTTTTTTCTCATTTTTTTTTTTAATTTTTACATTTCTTCTCTTTGTTCTATTTTTTCATTTATTTTTCAAGTCACTCAATTTCGCTATTTGGGACCTGTTAATGAATCGAAACCAAGACTTGGAACTTGTCATCCAAAATCAAATGGGTTGTATGATGAAATAACAAAAAAAAAAGTTTTTTTAGCTTTTGCTATATACCGGAGAATCCAGAAAATGGCTTCTTGAACAAATAACAGAAAAATGTATGTATGAAAAAATTATGACTGACTAAATACTAATAAAATTAATATTTATATTCTATATATTATTTTTCTATTCTATAATTAGTTATTATAATTAAATAATTAACAATTAATTAATGAATTGATAATTTCTATGAATCTATTTATGTATTACAATTAATATTATTCAACTGATTTAGCATTTTTTATAAGTAAATAAAGACCAGAAACACCTCTAAGAACCTCTTATAAATACTAATCATTCTGATTGGTTTCGGTAGAAATAGGTATAAATAATTTCCGGTAAATCTAGTGTAACGACGCCATATTTCATAGACGAAATGTAATAATTGATAATTATTATACATAAAAGCATTTACTTTAAGCATTTTTCCAATGCTTTGTATTTCAAATGAACATGCGGATTGTCTACAAATAGTTTGGCCTAGTATTTGACATTTTATATTTACAAAAAATTTCAATAGAGTCTTTTATAAAAATTATAAAAATATTTTCTACCTAGAATCATTTTTAAAGGGTTTCCTCTATTTCTTCAATATTTATCGATAAAATTTTAAGCATTTTAATTTTATCCTATCAAAATACTAGAGAATTATGCTTTAAAGTAATTTGTTTTACAAGAAACATGTTTTTGTATTACTATGTCATTTCAAATACAAAATTATGTATACAATATTGCAAGTAAGTACATAATTTACTACCATTTAATAAAAATCATATTATAAAATTAAATATGGAAAATGTAGTATTCATCAAATGAGGTATACTAAAAGTATAACACGTCTTGTACAAAATTTTCAATCTAAACTGTATATCTTCTTCTATACAACAATTAACGTAAAAATATATATAAATATCTATAATTTACGCGACTTATATTGATCAGAGGTCAATGTCGGATCGCCCAGGTTTTGTTAAAAAAAACAACTCAGTCGGGCTGAAGTGGGACCGACGTCGGCTGCTAACCAGTAATTGCTTCGCCTATGTTGGTCCGACGTCGATCCGACTTGCATATGCTACTTGGGTCAAAATCTAGTGTAGGAGATAAAAATAATTCTTTTCTTATCTCTACCGCAACTATTGTCTTACAAAAAATTTGCCTCTCTATCTGAGACACTATGTATATTAGTGTGTAACGTTTGCATATAGGAATATATAAGTATTTTTTATTTGGATGACCTGGGGATTGATAAGGTGCTAAACCGGAGAAAAAAAATCCATAGCGTTGCGCAAGCCAGATGACGTCATAATTAAAAAATTGCTTGCGCAGTATGAAAACAATTTAAATAAAAAAGTATACAATTGTTTAGATACGTTTTACAACTAAGTAATTTTTTGCACCCCAAGACCAATGGCGGATCCTGGGAAAGGGAGGGGGGGGGGGGGGGGTCATGACCTTCCTTAAAAATTAAAGTAAAAATATTTAATTAATTGAGTTATTTGAAAAAATGTCTTTTTTTTCATTTATGTAATTCAACTTCAAAAAATAATTATACAAAATGTTTTTATTCCAAAACTTCAAATAAAAATTTATTTCAATGAATATTATTGTATGCATGTAATGTATGTGTATAGGTTGTTTTTCAAAATTTGAGTTAATGACCCCACCTTTGGGTGATCCAAAACCCTCGGGAAAAACTTCCCAAGCCACGAAACACACTCCCTCAATACCACATCAGAGCACTAACTTAGTTCTAACTCCTAACATTCTAAAATATTTGCAGCGTTCTTATATAGAACCAATGACATGTATATTATGTACTGACTACGTCCATAGAAACACACTGCAAAAAGTGGACTCACTTTTATATAGCGTTCTCTTTCGGTCTAAGCACAAATTACCAACTGAGAGAGAGAACTGGAACCAACAAATAAAAAAGTGGGTTCGTCGAAATAAATGTTTTAAAATTAATTTTTTGGGTTAATTAGTGATAAAAAGTGTTTTTTCAAAGGCAAAATATTTATATGTAGATAGTCAGCAGAAATTCGAAAGGCTTTATTAAAATAACTTTGCAACTTCCAGCCAATGGTTTTCTCAATATCAGCACCGACGTAAGAACAATTTTTGAAACAAAAAATTGTGCCCGCATGAAATAGTACATCGAGCAGTCTACATTATATATGCCAGTGTGTAAAACTGAGAAAAGTTTAGTTTGAATGACTCCTGCATTTTGCACCATAAACTATTACTTTATTAGAAAATGACTTTATATAAACAATTATATTAAAAAATGGCACATTATCCACACCGCTGAATGCGGAAACCTTCCTACGACTTCACTACAGTTCTGTGGTGGCTAAACAAGGCGACTTACGGTGGTGGGCAAGTGGTGCCCTACTTGATATTTTTTTAAATTTAATTGCAGTAAGATGACCGCCCCTAATTGAAATGGTAGATCCACCCCTGCCCAATAACTGCCCTAATGAATCCTTTAGCTCCAGTTGGTGCCCGTAAGGTTTGAACATTCTATATATAAAAATTTAATTGTTCGTTGGTATATGAGTGAACTCCAAAAAAATCAAATCTACGTAATCTGATGCCTCAAAATTAAAATTAGGGATAGTAAATGTTCTAATTGTGTGTGAATCGGTCTTTATTGAAGATCTGATTTTAAGTATTCATCTATAAGCCAATTCTCGAAAAGTTGGTCTTTCGTCATACAGCATAGCGCTAAGGATGTTTTCAGGGTGGCCGAAATATCTATTCCGCTGAATGACAGAGTCTATCACTTTTTTTAGTTCGTCTTTGAGTTACTGGGCTAAACTTATCATTTTAAAGAGGTGTTTTGTACCATTTGTGTATGAACGCTCTGATTTAATGCTAAACCAAATTGGCGCATAAGCTTGCATTATATATGTATGTCACGAGCGTTTCCAGAGGTTCAGAGGGCTCATTTGTAGCAACAAATAATCTCAACACTCGCAGTAGTTAACAACCTAGTATGTAAAAATTTTGCAGGATTTCCTTGACCCAAAACTGATGGACAGAAGCCCACAGATATAGCGTGATCCATTTCCAACATATATGCACAGAAACCTTAAATCAATTTCAGTAAACAATTCAACAGGAAGTCTCTCACAATTTTCGAACTGCTTTCCAATGGACCCTGAAAATGCTTGAGGTGCCCTTCTTTTGCCGTCCTGGTGTTGTAGTAAATGGAGACGGAGAGGTGGTAATTTGTTCGGATGGAACTCAAATTCGAGCCGTTGTAACGGTTTTCCTATCTCTTCTTCTAAAAGTCTAACGACACATTATTAATACATCTATTTATTGTTTTTGTAGGAAGGCTATAATACTTGCTAGAATATTTAGGCCGGATCCAGCGATTAGGGTAATATGGCCAAGAAAAATATATGCGGTTCCTTTATCAGCGATATTATGTATATCGGCGATATACATATGTTCCTCACTTATTATACTGTGATAGTATTTTCCATCAACAAAGAAAAAAATTCATTTCATTTCGACGGAAGGTGGTAAGAGACGCATGCACCTCGAACACAAAAATAAGTTCAACCTTCTGGAGCAAAAACTCCCCAAGTATATTAAAGAATCAGGCATGGAGAGTTAGGGAGTTTTAATCGGGGAAAACGAAACTCTCCGTGCTACAGAATCTGGACCCAGAAAGTAGGGAAAACAGAAAAGAATTCACATTCGCACTTTGCTTGCGACTAGATTCATCAAGTTCGTGTGAAAGACTTTGCCTCAATTTATAGGCACTTTCAAATTCTGCAGATGTTGACGAATAGTGCAATAACGAAATTCAAAATACACTCGAATATATCCTTTAATGTTATACTTTAAGAATTTCGTCCACAAGATCTCGTAAAGTACATAAGTATCAAACTCAACAGTGTTTCACGTTATTATGGTTCTCAGCTCGAAGTTTTCGAAATTTCCGTTGACACATAGGTACCTGTCCCTTCGTCATATGCTGAAGCAATATTTCTTTGGCACGCTGTTGTTTCACTCGAACTCATAAAGCATAAATAATACGCTGGATATAATGACGCCTCTCAATGAATTCGGATGAGCTCAACATAATATGCTGTCAATTATTTCACGAATTTGAAAATAGTTTTTGTAAATTGAAATAGTATGGGTTCAAGCAATCTCCGTTTGAATAGCTTTATTAATTCTTAATTAGTACATCTTAAAATAATCATATGATAACTATAAATTTATGAGAACATTATGAGATCAAGCAGTACCTGTCGAATTAAATATGTCAGTATTATCTCATTCTTCATTAGCTCTATACCGATTCTCTTTAAAGTTATTCCGAACGTAATCAACTACTGTTTTGCAAAAGAAAAGGTCAGAGAAAACGATGATGATAGCTCGCCAATCTGACGTTTGAGGTATTTGTGCGCGCTGTCTAAATTGAAAAGTACTATAAATGTCCGTTTCGATAATTCAAAACTTGACGAAAGTCGAATAAACTTCGATCAGTTTTGGACAGCCCTACGATCAGTGACTTATAACAATGGACTGAACGTGTTGTCATTTTCCTATAGGACAGAATAGCACAAGCTATATAGTTTTCTCTTTCGCCCTATGGCAGAGTTGGAGCTACCAACACAAAATATCGCTTACTGAACGTTTTCTTATGCCATTTGATGTTTTTATGTTGACTGCTGACTCAATCACAGCAGGAAGAATAAGGTAAATATTGTTTACCTTGCTCCGCCTCCCTTGCCCATACGCAGGACTCAGGCATAAATAAACTTTTGAAAATTAAAGTCCGAAATGGGTTTAATTACTTATAAGAGGGTAAAATCACTTGAATACAAGAATGATATTTTTGTAATTTAATTCAAATTTTCGGGTGTAAAGTTTTATATGATTGGTTGAGTTTCCATATTTTTTATGTAGTAAACGATTTAAAAGGGTGCTCTAACGGTGATAAACGGAAACACAATATTTTTTTGTGTCACATGAAATAGCAAATCGCTCAGTCCATTGTTATAAGTCAGTGCTTGCGATCTATGACCCGTAAGTGGCAGACGCGGGATTGTTTTCTTTTTTTAAAGAGCTTCCGTCGTTTTTAGAGTTTGAAACCATCGTTTGGTTGATAAGATTTAATTTGGTCGAAGATTATCTTTTGGTTATTTTGGCAAAGTCTATCGTGGTTCTATGATATTATATTGGTATATCCGATTTTTAGTGTGTTATTGACGGCACTGCTTCTCCTCCAAGTATTCGCGCATTTCTAAATATTTGCAAGTCTTTTGTTAGTTGGACTGTGTTTAATTTTTTTTTGTCAGTTAAATAAATCAAATTACATAAATAATTGTTGAGTTTTATAGTTTCCCTCCTAATTAGAAAGAAAGACCATGAGGCGCCCATACTAAATACCCGAAGATCAATAGTAATAGTAATCCCCCGCCCCCCCCCCCCCCCTCTCCTTGAGTTCAATAGAAGGCCAGTAAAGCCTACTGTTACGTCGTGAAGGGCAACATAGCAATATGCTAAACAGGATATTCGATTATATTTTTTAGGGATAATCAACCATTCTTTAAGCGGGTACCAGGAATCGCTTAAAGTATTTACCCTGGGTGTAGGCGCCTCCCATTTTCCATTTTTCTGTATAGTGTACCTACTATTCATTCCATTTAGCACTGCAATATTAAAATTATAGGTCAGGTCCAGAAACTAACATACAGTTAATGGAATTATTTCCGTGGCGATTAATAAAATGGGATTCATTCGTCCATGGTGCATCAATGCCGATAAGGGTGCCATCAATAAAGCCAATAACGCCAGCCATGCGGTACAAGCAATAAAATTTTCTAACAACATTGTCGATAGCGTCCGGCCATTTTAATACTATTGGAAAAACTTTGTCATTAGTTATACTAACCGCGTCCTTGATTACGTGGCAAAAGGTCGCTTCTGAAATACGATGCTATCTGTTATTCCGTCGTAGTGGCCTCCGTTCTTTAATCAGTGAAGGGCTATTACTAGCCTCTGCTCTGATGATAGAGCATAGTTTTGATTTTTTCGAGTTTTAAAATTGAGTTCAATTCGTCAATTGGTATTTAATACTTTCACACCACTAACACGAAATTTTTCATTAAATGCGTAGCTTGTAGTTAGTTCAAAATTAATCCTCTACTCTTCGTCAAACTCATCATCACTTTCCGAAAGCATTTTGAAACGATTGAAAATAAACAAAAATTATTGCGAAAATGTCACAGTTACGGCTAAAAATATGGTTTGAATCCTTCACGAATGAAGAACTTCGTCTGACTAAACACAGTTTTCTTATTAGGCTACTTTACCCACGTAATTGGTTTAATAAAAAAATTGTTATTAGTTATTAGCGCAGGACTAATGATTATTAGTACAAGAGCTTCTATGAAACAGAATTCTCATGCAGTAATATTTTCCCACTACTACTTATTTGCGGTGGAGTAATAACTTATTATTGTACGAAGAATATTTATGAAACTGAATGGACTAATAATTTGGAAAATACTGGTATTTTTTTTTTTAATATTTATTAGACTAATAGTTTTATGAAATAGGTCCCGGAGCAGAGGCTAGATAAGTAGATAGCTATCTATGTCTAATGATCGTCCTCAGCAAACTAATTTCAGACAGTCATTGTCTTTTAAGACTCTGAAATTAGCAACCCGATCTACCCCGAGAAATCTTTTAGCAACCATTGTTCAAGGGTAACACGTATTAAAAACGAGTTTAACAAAAATTGATAATATGTCCAATTGTTAATAGACAGGCACGTGACAGAAAGATAAGCGCACCCCTGCCAAAGGTTCACTATTAATATTCCTGGGATAACTCGCGGTATAGTGGAAGTGTTGGATTCAATATTATCAGAAAAAAATTTCAAATCGCTGATGAGTATATTAAGACTGAGCTGAGCGAGACCAAAGAGAAGTAAGACATAAGGAAAAGATCTAAAAGATACCGATTAAATTAGTTGCATTAAAATATGTTCCATGTGAATTAGTCACGTCATAGACTAAGAATTGACTGGAATAACGGAGAAAAGGCTGAACTACAATAGTCGTATACATAAGTACATTTACTTAAGTAAAGCGAACGGCGCTTTCAATTTACACAGAAAATATCAAGATAATAGTTCTAACGGAGTGTGACATATATTTAGGCTAAAAATATCAATTTGTCGTAAGTAAACTTCAGTCTGGTTTAATTTCGTAAAGTAATTTACTTCTATTGTAGTTCAGCCTAAATTTTGATATGTGCACCCCTCCACTATGGTGACGAGTATATTGGATTTAAAACATAATTTAATAATTGTAATTTGCCTACCTCTGGGCATTTAAATACTTCTAGGTGTTTTAATTTTGTTCTTACTTCTTTTGTGAAATTTCTAAAATTTCCTAAAAGCATGCTACACGATTTATTAGTTCTTCTAACTGGCACAGTGCGCGCTGAATTCACCTACACGATTTGTAAAGAAAATGCACCAATATATTCAGTGGACTTTTCCAGTCTATATTATATTTAGTCTATGGTCACGTTTAGGGGGCTAGGCAGTCGTAAGCTGCATTTTTATACCCTAAATGAAATATATAGGGTAAATTTAAGTTTGTCATTCCGTTTGTAACACCTCGAAATAATGATGGTAGAGCAAAATGGATTGGACACCCATTCATAATATTAAAAGTTATTTCGATTTTTGCATGCTCGTCCATCCGTCCGTCCGTCCGTCTGTGCGCACGATAACTCGAGAACGTGTATACTTAGAGAGCTGAAATTTTGTAGACGGACTTTAAAAAAACAGTAAAATAAGTTTGAATATGAGACATATCGGGCAACTCTTTCGTGGGGTTGCCAATTAAAAATTTCATTTTCCACTATATATTTGGAACGCGTCGATGTAGAGAGCTAAAATTAGGTTTTACGTATGCTATGAAAACGATCAATCCAAGACAAAAACCACTTCAAAAATTAAACTTGTATAAATCGGTAATCATATGGAAGTTCATACGGGCATTCATCTAGGATATATTCTAGCTTTTTACTTGTTTTTATTACACTTTTCGCAGATACTGCCCCTTCTGAGTAAAATTCTGTGTGATTTATAGAGAAATTAGTAAAATTGTTGGTTTGGTAGCAGGAGACGTAGATCGGCACATGGGATTTGATTTTGCTTGATCGCAGGCAGTGTGATTTTTGCCCAGAAGGAGCAAAAAGCTGGTGCTCTTGCCAGAAGGAAAGAGCTGAGAATAAGTTAGACATATATAAATACAAGCCTGTGAAATAAGCTGTATTTAACAATTAAAAAGACCTTTCGAACAAAGAAGTTCTAGCAACTTCACACGCGTTTTTCTCAATTTTATATTTTCTGTTGGATTTTGCTTCATAACTTTGTAACGGAGCTCTAGATTGACTTGAAAAAAATTTTAAAATTGTAAAAGATTCGCCATTTCCCACGAAGCCACTCCAACAATTCGCTCTAGGTGCTTGCTGTATATTCCTCATCACAGAACAAATTATGGTAATTACGAGTCTATTTCAAATTGTTGCTCAATGTTTAATAAATTTTCATCAATTGTTGATACTTCCATGACAAGAGATAGTTTTAAATCCTGTATTTTCGATAATTATAGAAGTGTTAACTCTTCCTAGAATTAATTTATACATTAACTGCAGGTCTGTAAGATATTGTAATCTGTAGATAATTAACATAAATAAATAAATAAATAAATAAATACTGACGAAGAAATAAAGAAAATCAAGGAAAATGCAACACAGAATTTAAGAAACAAAAAGAAAAAGACAAGACACGCTTGACTAATATTGATAAGGTGAAACGAAGGATTTTGCAATCATGTATTAACTATCCAGTGGCGAAAACGATAATGATACTATGTGCTGTGGATGTAAAGAGCCATACACTAAAACTAGATCAACTACTAACTGGATCCAGTGCATTTCTTGTAGAAAGTAGCTCTACGAAAATTGCACAAACTGTGGGGATTATTGCAATGTGTGTGGTCTAGAAGACTAAGAAGACGCATCACGATGTAATTTAATTATTTTTAATTTGAATTGTTTATTTTTCCTTTTGAGGTTAAATTTAGAAGAACTATATTTTTTTGTTAAATACATACTAATTTTTAAATAATGTACATATTTCTGTTAAAACTATTTTTCTTAATTTTGCGTAATTTGAAATTGAGTTTTTTTTTTAATTAATTAGTAATAGTTTCATTCATTTTCACTTACGGCATCTATACGTTCATTCTAAGGCATCTAACCCACCCCCAGCCGGATAGATGCCCAAATTGAGACCTTTCTTATTCTTGTTCTGTTTCATTAACTATTGAGATTAGGGAAGTGAATGTCAAATATAGTAAATATCTCAGATACCAGTATTGTATGGACATACAATTGTTTAGATATAAAAGTATATAACGAATTGGCAAGCAGATACTAAAACGATCGCAACTATCCATACTTTACCTATGTCTATATAAATTTCTTTTAAGCTTTTATGATACTAATTAATATTAAGTAAAAAGGCGCAGCTTGATTTGTATCTTTATTTGTTTGTAAATAAATTTATTTGTAAAGTGAATGTTTGTAAGTATTTCTTTTTCACTTTATATACAAATGCCTAGTCCTCTTAAGGAACAATGAATTCACATTAAAATCGACCATGGTCAGAGATTACATTAAGCACCTCACATATTATCACAATTCATGTTGCTGTCCGAAAGGCAAATTGAATAAATTTCTCACCTGAAATATCCAGATTACCACAGATAAATACAAATTATTTCTCTGTTGAACAAACAAGCTCTACGCCACCGCCAATTCTTCTGACAGTGATGATAAGCAGTAAAGAATTTCACATTACTTCGCACACACAAGATGATGAAGATAACATAACAAATTACATAATTATTTACAATTATTGAAAAACGCACACATATCACATAGCACGTAACTTTTATTAGTTTTAAATAATTTATTAACTAAGTATAATTAATCTCATCAACTATACTAAGCTTTTACAACGCTTTAGTCTTAAATAAAGAGGAAACTTCTTAAAACTTTTGCGCATAATTAAACCAAACTACCCATGTACTACCATCTACTAAAAACAAAAACCTCCAGCAAATTCTAAATACTCATTAAAGTTCTTACCGCAATTAACAAAATTTGAAATGGACAAAATCACAATAATTACTACACCACCAAATTGCTTCATATTTACACCTTGAGACTATTTTACTTTCGTAAGTTTGTGATTAATGTTTACGACTGACTGCAGAGATTGCGCTTCGGTAAGTATTTAAAACTGCTTGCTATGATCGCGTTGTAACTCATGATATGAATGGGTCAGCTTGGTCAAATGCCACTGATAATTAATGGAGCTGGTTATGAAAAATACGTCACTTTGGGAATTTTCCCGATAATGGAAACTGGGGAAGTCTAATAAATAAGCATTAATCTTATGCGCATGTGCCATCAGCTTTTCACCTGTTTTATTTTTTTTTATTTTTAAGCAAGAGAATTACAGGTATGAAAATATTTGATTCATCATTCTTTGAAAACTATTCATGAGAAAGGTATATAAATCCCCTGTGAGTAAAAAAGGTTATTAACCGTCTACCTCTAAGGTGATTCACATATCCAATTCTGCATATAATAAAATAAAAACTTTTTGCCACAATAAAAAGTTCTCGTAGACGGTATGCTACAATATGCTATAATAATGTATTTCGCGAAAAAAAAACTGTTAGCGCATGAGCTTAAGATTAATGGTTAACTATTTATTAGACTTGTCCAGTTTCCATTATTATGGAAAATCCGAAAGTAACGCCTCTTTCATAATAAATTTCCCGGGAAAATCCCCTTATGAATGTTTGAATTTAAAATATAACAAGAAATATTGATTGTTCTGCTGACATTTGTTTTTTAAACCCATCAATACTCAGCAGATTTCTTTCGTCAAATTATACCTTAGACAAATTGTATATTATTAACAAATAATTCTGGTGAACGATAACTAAAAGTTATTTTTTGAATTATCCTGCTACTTGGAATTGTTGTGAGTCAAAATATAGAAATAAATCAAATTTATTTAATTCAAAAGATATTTGCAGTTTGGTTAAAGTATAGATGATTTTCTTCATAAACACTAACTTTGTTCATATAACTGCCACCGTACGGTACCGCAGAGAATATAACAGCTTAAAGTCGTTCATATGGCAGCACTGATTGTAGATTTTTCTATCTTTTTGTGTTTCTCACTGAAAAACAGTCCAGTTGGTATTTAGTAGTCATGATGTGAAGTTATCTCTCAAAGATGTTATTGTTGGTGTACAAAATATTTTGAAGGCATTCATTGCGTATGGTCGTGTGAAGTAGGTACATATTTGTAATTCCACTGGAGTGGAAAGCTCAAATTTTGTACACTGAGTTTAAAAAAAAAATGTAAATTTAACTTCAAAAATTGGACAAATCGGGCAACTCCTTTGTAGCGTTGCCATACAAAAATTTCGTTTCCAGCTGTATATTTTAGCACTGTCTGAGAACGCGTCGAACGTGGAGAGCTCAAATTTTGTACATGGCGTTTTCATGAAAATTGCAAATACAAGTTCAAAAATGGATCAAATCGGGCGACCCGTTTTTGGTGTTACCATGCAAAACTTTAGGCTTTCACTATATATTTGGACACTGCTGCATGCATCAACGTAGAGAGCTGAAATTTTGTATGGGGGCTTTTTTTTTAAAAAAATTGTAAATTAAATTGAAAAATGGGACCAATCGGACAACTCCCTCGTAGGGTTGCCGTATATAAAATTTGGTGCGTGGTGCTTTCATAGAAATGGCAAATAAAATTGCAAAAATGGACTAAATCGGAAGTAGTCCCTTTTGGTGTTGCCATACAAAACTTTTAATTTTTACTAAATACTAGCTACCTGAGAAGGCGTCGAAGTGGCGAGCTCATGTTATCATAAAAATTGCAAATACAGTTCGAAAATGGGATGAATCGGGCAACTCTTTTGTAAGGTTGCCATACAAAAATTTCAAGTGTTACTATAAATTTGGGCACGGATTGAGAACGCGTCGACGGAGAGAGCTACACTCTCCCACACAGTTGACTGTATGAAACATACACACACAGACACACACACACACACACACACACACACTTACAGCCACAGAATGACACACCGCAATACAGAATTGCGCAATCCCGTCAGATAATAGCTTAGAATTTATGCATCTCTAACCACCTAATTCCCACCCCACCCATCTAGGTATCTATATTATTGCCGGGCAACGCCGACGGGCTGCCCGTAGTTCTATTTATAATTTAAGTTCATATACACTTAGATTTAAATATATGTGGTACAAAGTTAGGGTGGTACCGTACGAGACCAGGGGGCAAATGTCATAGCAGTTTATTTCAAATAAAACTCTTAGATAACAATTCTGGAAACCAGTTGCTAGCAATAGTAGAGCTCGTACTTAGACGGAAAATATTGTCTTATCAAGGATCGCCTGAAAATGGTCATTCAGATGAGGAATACGATAAAGGTAAAGCTTTATCATCACAAGAGGAGAAAGGTAGTGTTAAGAATTTGTAGCCTCCCTACGCCTCGTACAACATCGAAAAATAGTGGTTCTAAAATTAAAAGGAAATCCACTTCGTGTGATGATAATCTGCCTTTTCATCATGTTGGGATTTTCCTAGAATGAAACTATACATCTTTTAGAGGAAAATCACTAACGGAATTATTCGAGCATATCGATAATTTTACTATCAAAAATAGTAAAACTAATGATATCCTCGTAGTAGAATCTCAACGCTATGCTAATAACAACATTGTCTCTCGTAGGAGATGAATTGATTTACAATTGCATGCCACGTGATTATTTTGAGGAAATTTTGCGGTTTCTATACTATGCACAAAATAGCAACCTGAATACGCAGGACAAAATGTATAATATTCAACCTATGATAAATAATCTGAAAGAGAATTTTCTGAAACGTTACAACCCAGAAGAATTTTTGAATTTTGATGAAAGCATGATTCCTTATTATGTGCGCCATCCGTGTAAACAATTTAATAGAGGCCAGCCTATATAAAATACGACTTCAAGATTTGATGCCTACACAACTTCGTCTGAATACCTAACATCTTTAGAAATTTACAAAGGGAAGAAAGCAACTCCCAATGAACACTGTGAATCTGATTTGGGTAAATATTGTTGAAATGCTCGACAACCTACCGCTTGTATTTCGGTTATGTATTTCAGGCTTATCAATTATTTGAAGCACCGAGAATACTCGTGAAGAAGGGTCCCTAGAATGATTTTATTTACATAGACTAATTCTCTCATCATATTTTATCACCATATGGCACTGTGATTCGCATAGATAAAAGCATTATTGTGATTCTGTTTTTGTAAAAAAATTTTGGACTTCTTGCTCACCCTTATCTGAATGGCCGGGTACGTGCATATCCCTTGAGGCTTTTAATTGAAAGTAAGCTTTGATTGCTTTGGTGAGAATTTATCTCCAAACCATTTCAGATGCCCATGCTTAGAAGAAGAAATCTCACTTTAATAGCATGGAACATCTCTCCCAACACGCTTAGCCAATAATCGGCATATGCGCGTTTTTTGAGCACTTTATTCGCACTAAGTGAGCAACATTTTATTTACAAGTCATTTTTTGTTGAAATGTATAAAACACATTAAAAACGCTATAAATGGACATACAGTGGCGTACACAGTGGCGGATCCAGGGGGTCACGGGGTTATGACCCAACCATTCAAAAATTAAAGTAGTTTGAAAAAATGTTTTTTTTTTTTATTACATTCTTTTTATTTACATAATTCAACTTCCAAAAATTATACAAAATATTTTTATTTCAAAACTTAAACAAATAAAAATTTATTTCAATTAATATTATTTTATGCATGTGATGAATGTGTATAGATTTTTTGGGTGATCCTAAACCCTCCCAAGCCACTAACTAAGTCCTAATTCCATTATTTGCAGCGCTCTTATATAAAACGACCGACATGTTTAATATAGACTGCCTACACAGGAAAAAGTGGTCTCACTTCTATGTAGCGTTCTCGAGAGAACTCCAAACAATAAATAAATAAGTGGGTTCGTCGAAATAAATGTTTCTAAATTAATTATTTGGATTAATTAGTGATAAAAAGTATTTTTCCAAAGGCAATATATTCATAGATACTCAACAGAAATTTAAAAGGTTTTATTAAAATCACTTTTCAACTTCTCGCCAATGGGTTTTTCAATATTGGCACCGACGTAAGAACTATTTTTGACACAAAAAATTGTACTCGCATGAAATAGCATATCGAGCAGTCCATATTATATGCCAGTGTGTAAAACTGAGAAACGTTTGTTTTGAATGACTCCTGCAGTTTGTATCCCAAAACTACTATTCATTAAATGACACGTCATCCACACCGCTTAACGCGGAAGCCCTCCTAGTACTTCATTGCACTACTGTGGCTAAACTAAGCGACTTACGGCACTAGGTATTTTTTTACCGCCACAGCAACAAAGGCACGTTGCTCACCTGTCCACTGCATTGTGACTACTAAAAAAAAAGCGTTATTACCCCAATTTAAGGCATTTGCATCATACCTCTATCTACTCTGGAACCCCTCCAGTGAATTTTTGGAACTACGGTCTGCATCAGTCCCACCCACATTATGAGGTTTTCCTGGTCGTTAATAGTACCTCATTACTGTTAATATATCCCTTTGCCTTTCATGGTCGATAGTGTCTTAAGAGATCAACCTGGGAATTAATTATCTTATTTCGATATCGCGGGAAAGGTAATTGTTATACCAACTTGGTAGTCGCGATCACTACCAACGTACACCCACAACAACAACTTTCAAAATATCATATGCAAGACTCTGAAAAAAACGCTAGAATTCTAGCAGCTTTTGAATAAGTATCAGCTAAAGCAAATGTGTCAAGTAACACAGATACAGGTAATTAGATGGAGGTGTATTGGTTGTATGTTAGATTAGATAGTTTCTATGTGTTTGCACAAGCTACATGTAATATCCTTAATGCTTTTATTTATGCGTATATAAACTTGAAATACTTCCATTTTCGATAAAGCCAACAAAAAAAGCAGAACAAAAAATTAATCCAGTGCAGTGGAGAATGTATATTAAAACTTCTTTTGTAATAGTTCTTTCACGCAGAAACTTTACCTTGTACTCAAATTCTCATTCGCGTAATATGTACATTTGTTGGTATGCAGTCTAGGTAGCCTCCACCCTCTTATGATTGTAATTCATTTTCCGCTCGAGATTCCTGCCATAATTATTGCAAAATGGAACTCAAGGTGATTAGGTTACCTTGAAAAATGTGAATACATCTCTGAACAGAAATCCCATTTCTTCAGCAACAAATGCATACTATGTACTTTATGTTGAAAAGGATATGTATTCCTCCATACGTACATGTATCTACAAAAGAAGTAGTACTCATATTATAGGAGTAGAAAATTTCCCGGAATTTTTCTTGCCAGGTGGCACAGGGGATAACTAAAAGCATGTCCTCGCATATGCAAATGTACAACTCGCTTCCAACTAGAAATATCTCACATTTTGCGTGTTAATATGTCGTATAGGGATTACGGGCTTTGCTTCAAGTCAGTACAATTGTCGTCCTCGTATACTTACTGGCATAGAGGGTGAATGTGTACTGCATACATAAAAGGAATACAATTTACGTTTGCATTGAGTGCATGTTAAGGAAATTGCTCTGACAGGTTCGCTATGATATAGGATCAAATTGAAATTATTATCCCAAAAATAAATTGCGAAACTGCTGAGAAAAATGAGATTTTTTCAATAACGTGTTTTATATGCAAATATTGTGATACTTTCAAAGGGGTTATGTTATGGGACATTAAACCGAAACAAGGCATCATGAAAAATGAGTCCATTTTACAAACAAGTTTTCATCCCTACACAATGTCTCGATTTGGGCAGACCATGCCCAGCTCCACCTCAATCCTGGAAGCGTTCTCAATAACCCTCTGGGAAGTATTATTCGCGATTGTTTGATCCACCCGTCATCGCTACGGCACCATAGGAAGGCTTTCATATACGGCTCAGGTTATAAATTCTTGTTCATATTTCAGGTTGACGGCCCAACACCCAAATTGAATTGTATGTCACTCGGGCCCATTTTTTTTTTTTTTTTTTCATGAAGCCTTTTTAAAAGTTCGCCGCGCATAAATCTAATCCAGTACAGAAGAGACTATGAATGGAATGGGCGCGACGGGTTCTGTACAAACCCATAAATTCATCTGCTTGGAGCATACATATGTGCCATTGTGGGCGGCATGGTATCGCCATCACGAAAGGTCGCTTCCATAATACACCATACCCGACATAAAAATATTTGGATGGGACTTCCCACATGTTGTAACCCAAAAATAAAAGTAAATGAGCCTTCTATATCCACCCGAACTCTTATGCGAATTGCTATTTAGGAGCCTCTTTTTCCCTCTTGACACAGTCACTCTCGAGAAACCCTTCAGAATAATGGGAGGCCGTGTCTTATCTTTTTAATAGAGTCAACGGGTAGTTTCTTGGGCTTTTATCTATCAACTGGAGTGAAAAGATATCACTTTACGATTATAATGTTTGGGGTGAAATTTTAATCATGCGAAGTGAAGAAGACGGCCCAAAAGGGTGCGTAAAAAGTGCGTGTTTGATGTTTTAAAGGGTCATTGGTTATGTACAGTTGTGTTGCCAAGCTTATTGCTTTCAACGTTGTAGAAATCTCCCTTGGAGGGATGAAGTGTAAAATGAAATTATGGTAATAGTATTAAGTGGGCGATGATGTTAGGGGTATTCAATGACATGATCTTGATATTTTTTTTTTTCTGAAATTCTAGATATAGTTATAGTCGTAGCTGAGAGATTTTGATTCCAACAAGATATTGGTAGACTCTTACGGCTACTTTTGGTATATATGTTAAGATTCAAAACAGATTTCTACATATACATATATGAGTGTAGTAGAACATCGTCGATGGGTTACTTGCAAACATGGTCGCTACCACGGTCTTAGGTCGTAGATCTGTGCTACTGGCATGCTGTAATTTAAGCGATTGTCTGAATTTGCATCTTGCCTACTATTTGATACTTCATTATTTTAAAATATGGCGGAAGGCTATATAACTTACTTATAGTTCTACTATAGGAACAGATTTGAAAAGAGAGTGTTATCTCGAGCTTGTTCGCTCAATACACATAGAATCATATTTGAGAGGCGGAATGATGCACATATCGCGAAAAATTCCACTGGTAGTTTACAATGGAGAACATTCACTAACTAAGCAGAAATACATCTTGAGTCTGATTTGCTTTCGCATCGTCTTCTCAATAATCATTCCAATTAGTGTCGCTCTTATAATTGGTAATTTCTTCTTTGTATTGCAGGCTGTTTGTATGTAGGTCTGTTAACGTACTTAAAACATAGCTGGGTTTAGTGCAAGCCTTGAGGATGTCACGAGCGTATGAAATGCGCAGGCTGTTATTTGTTATTAATCACACAATTACAGCACGAAAATAACAGTATCCATCGAGCATACACCATAACGAAGTGAATCCAGCAAGAAAAATTTAGACTCCTACCATGGTTGGCACTGTCGAATGATCTCAACTTAATTGAAAATGTTTGGAGATGCGGATGGCAAGAGAAGTTTTTTTTTTCAAATGAATAAATTTAAATTTAAATGGAATACAGATTTAATCTACGCAAATAACACTGGGTAGGCTGAAATTCCTCCAGATTACAGCAGAAAACTATTCTACACTATCATTTTATGTTTCCGATTTTTTTTCCATAATATCTGAATACTTATAAATCTTATCTTTTATAGCTTATTAAATACTAATATTCTATCCCAAGAAGAATTATCGAAGTAAAAATAAAGGTGGACCCACGCATTATTAAAAATAAAATAAAACAAGTAAAAAGCTAGAAATGGTCTAATTGTAAGACCAATAATATTATACCTACCTTAGATAAACATAAAAGTTACAATAAGTGAAAATCCAAAGTTCGGTATGGTAACTCCTGGAAGGCGTTGCCTGATTTCGTTCATTTTTTAAATTTTATTTAATATTTTAATGGAAATGATGCGTACAAAATTTCAGCTCTCTACGTCGGTGCATTCTCAGGCAGTGTCCAAATATATAGTGAAGAACCCCAAGTGCAAAATTTGAGCGCTCCACACTTAAAAAATCCTATTAGTGGTCCGCGGGATTTAAATTATGAACTTACTGGTCCGTGAGGTCAAAAAGCTTGGCGACCGCTGATCTAGGGTATAAAAACGAATTCGAACAAAACCGAATTTGAACGAAAATGAAAATGAACAGAAACATGAAAAGAATCAATTGTTTTACAGAACTACAAATAACAAAGCAGTAGTAGTAATAATAAATAAAATGAAAAACTTACTTATTAGTTATAATCAATTCGGTGGTTGCTTATTACCTAACAGTTCTTTTAATACTTTATGAGCACTTAAAGGCGCATCACAAGTTTCAATTTTGAATCTATCACTTAAATTTAATTAAAAAAATTATCTCTCTGCAGAGCTATATGACAGCCGCAAAAATTTGTGCCCAAACACCTATGAGTTTGGTGAATTGTGGTCAATCAATTAAGACGGCTTAGAAGAAAACTATAGAGTATACTAAATTTGTCATCCGCTTGATACACATAAAAATAATGATGGTACAGCAAAATGGATTAGACACCCACGCATAATATTAAAAGTTATTTTGATTTTTGCATGTCATTCTGTCTATCCTCACAATAACTTAGAACGCATGTACTTAGAAAGCTGAAATTGCACATGGGGTTTTTAAAAAATTAAGTTCTTAAATGAACTGAAGCGGGTAACTTCTTCGTAGGGTTGCCAAACAAAAATTTCGGTTTTCCCTATACATATATTTGGCCACTGCCTGAGAACGTGTCGACGTAAAGAGCTGAAATTTAGTACATATCATTTTCATAACAATACTAAATAAATTTGAAAAGTTGAATACATCGGGTAATCCTATCTTGGTGTTGCCACTTAAAAATTTAGGACTTTTACGTATACTGTGCAAATGATCAGTCCTAGATACTTTTATTATACCTACTAAATACTTTTTCGGAATACGAAATCCTAAAAAAACTGGTTATTTTCTGTCCGATGAACCGTTCTAGAAATATATGCGAAAAACCACTTCAAAAATTGCACACATGGGTGACCATAGTGAGTTTCATGTAGACATTTATCTAAGCCAGTGGTGCCCAACCTATGCTAGCTTGAGCCAGTTAAGTATTTAACATTTTTTGAGGAGCCACATAACAATAATTATACAGGGTGTTTCATAATTGGTGCACCTAGCTCAAGGGTATGATAGCTGAGGTGGAGACAAGCAAAAAATTATATGGTGAAGGGGTGATAAGACGCGTCATTTCGGCGGTACGGGGGTTTAAGATTTTTAGTACTTCTTCCACTTTACACCCTGTAACTATCTTGATATACACCCTATCAAGGTGTACCTGCCTAAATGCAACCGTTTTTGAGATATTCACGTTTCTATGATTCATAATTTCATAAATTTTGCTAATTTTGCATGGAATTGCATAATAGTAGGCGCGATTACCATCGTCAGTAGCAAAATTGACGAAATATTGAATCATAGAAACGGGAATATCTCAAAAACGGTTGCATTTATGCAGGTACATGTGCTTACTCAAATTAAAGGTAACATTCCGGGGTTTCTAAATCTTGTAATAAAACTGTATAGTTATCATGCATATTGGCGGGAAAATCGTTAAAATTTTAAAAAATGAGGAATTTTTTTCCAATTTTTTTACTTTGACGTCCTACTACTTCCGACGGGCATGAAGGGCGATTGGGCATTCATTGGAAAGCTTAGACGGTTTGCTATCATCTGAGATTAATCCCACCTTGATAGGGTGTATATCAAGATAGTTATAGGGTGTAAAGTGGAAGAAGTACTAAAAATCTTAAACCCCCCTACCGCCGAAACAACGCGTCTTATCCCCCCTTCACCTTATAATTTTTTTCTTGTCTCCACCTCAGCTATCACACCCTTGGGCTAGGTGCACCAATTATGAAACACCCTGTATATATATTGGTTTTAATATTTCAATTTAAATATGTACATACGTAAATAGGTAATGCACAAACAATTTTAATATATCAAAGAAAATGCGTACTTTATTAAGAATTCAATTACAAATTATTAAGAATTCAATTACAATTAAATATAAGTATTTCTTCTGGCAGTTTCTTGTTTCAATTTTCTCGTATTTCTTAACGTAGTATTCTAAATTTGTAAAATTACCAAAGTTATATGCCTTTATTTCGGCCATCCGTAAATTTAATTTTACTTTAAATGCGTTTATACGTACTATTAATTCAATAATAGTTTTTCCTGTTCCCTGAAGTTCAAGGTTGAGTATATTCATTTTAGTTGTTATGTCTGTAAGAAAGGCTAAATCGGATAACCAGCTATGATAATTAAATTTTAAACAATTCTCGTTTCTATACTCTATAAACTTTTTTATCTTTGAAAGAAGTTCTGAAAATGGTTGCAGAACTTAAGCCATATAATTTCGGAATGTAACATTAAAGTTCCACACTCAGCATCAAGATCATCGCTCAGTTTTTTGAATAACCTGGACCAAGTGGTCTGGCACGAATAGAATTGACAAGTTTTAGCACAATTCTCATTACGTGTTAATAATGCAGGACTTTTGCATATAATACCTGTTGATGTATGGTAATTATTTTTTTTTTTTATAAAACTTGATGAAGCCAACAGCAGAACCAATCATTGAAGTTTTTGAAGCGGAAGATTAATTTCTGTAATATGATTTCTAATAACTTGGTATATGTCGTACCCACGTGTATTCCCTCTTAATGGCAAAACAGAAAGTATATCTTCCTTTGATGAAAGATCGTTGAAAACCATCTTTATAAAAATATTTATTTGTGCTACATAACAGATATCTGTTGATTCGTCACACTGTAAACTTAGAAAAACACATTTTTGTAAATAATCTTTTAACTGTTCTCTGATATTCACAGACATTGCTAATTTGTAAATTCTTGAAATAATATCTCTGATGCAGCAAGCATTCATTCTTTAATTATCTTACCATCCGCAAAGGGTTTTTTGTGTAATGGAAATATATGTGCAATCTTAAACGATGCAATAGTAGCAGCTTTTGATTTTTTCACGGGCCTGGTAAACAAAGATTGTTGTCCAATTAATGCGGTTTTCTTTCAATTTACATTTTCTTAAATTGCTTTTAGCAGGATAGTCAGTATCATATTTTTTATGAACTGTTGTGAAATGTCGTTCTATGTTGCATTTTCCGCAACAGTTACTGTTGAGCCAAAAATCAGACAAATACATTTGTTATTAAAATGTATAAAACACTATTTCTCCTCCCATTCTTCATAAAAATTATAGTTGTATACACGTTTTAATCTTTTTCTCTGGTTCCTGTGCCGACAAGATAAGGATACAATTTCTGATAAATAAAAGTTCTGTATATAAACGTATTCCAAACTCTACGAACCTATCTCATTGCCTTCTCCGTAGCTATTGACTGTGACAACCAGTGCTGCCAGATGGCAACATACAAAAATCGGGAAAATGCTGGAGAGAAAATCCTGAATTGGATATGAAAATCGTTGAAAGAATTAAATCACATAATTACATAATTTATAGAAATCCAATAAAATATAAATTAAAAAACCCTAAGCATGTATCCAGAACTATAAAATAGATTAGATTAACATTCTTATTGCCATTTGTCCTATTTCAATCTTGCCAGTAAGATTTATACTATTTTTAATACATATTAGAATTAAAGCGCTTAAGCATGTTTTCATTTATATGCATATTAAAACATATTAAAATTGTTTTTTGTCAACAAATTTTTGGACATTAAAATGCCTTTTAAGGTTTGCCTATCCAATCCATTTCTCAGCTTTGTTTTGCTGATATTTATCTGTGAACAGAGCAGAATGCAATATTACGGGTCGCGTCATAGTTTTCATTTTCAACCAACCAGTTTTTTTTAATCTGGGGTCATTTTGGCACAATTTGCAAAATTTTAGCACATACAGTTCTGCTCAGAATTACAAAAGCTACATAATTCAAACCTTGTAATTGTACCGCTATTTTCGGCAATATTTTATCATCTAAATCTGAATCACCTGGCACTGGCCGTGCTACAAGTACTAAGTGAAAGTCCTCCTCTTCAAGAAAAATCAACTGTTTTTCAAGATATGTAAATATTTTTATACCTGCATTTAATCTTACTTTTTCTTACTATAAATAAGCGGAGATCCTATTAGAAAAATACCTGGTTAAGATTATGAAATCAACTGAACAAAAACAAAAAGTGACAGTGGAAAAAATGTTAGAGTTGCCCAATTTCGTCAGATTTCACAGCTGAGTTCTAATCTGCAATATCTGTCATGTTTGCGTCCGTTTTTTACCCACATTTCTCCATTGTTTCGGGCGCCTGATCCATATTTTTGCATGTATATAGGAACTAGTTCCTTGCTTTTACTAACTTTTCATGTTCCTTGGGTTAGTGTCAGAAGCGTTAATATAATAATATATGGGTTGATAGTGAAAGTCTCTAAAATTCGGAAGAGGCAGTAAAATATCGAAAATAACAGACCCAAAATCGGGGAATCTGAACTATACTTGAAAATCGGGGAAAATACGATAAAAAGGGGGATCTGACAGCCCTGGTCACAACACGGCACGGATTAAAAAACCGGCATCGGCACATCACGGGTGATGCCGTTTTGAAAAGCAAATATTCCTGGTCAGTGGCGTAACAATTTAATAAAACCGACAACTATACAAATAATCTATCAAATTAATAGCTACAATTAATGTATTTTCTTCCTGTACATATAACTATTAAACTAAAGAAATGTCTGAACAAGGCAATGTTGTTTAACAGAGGTATTGTATTTTATAGAGCAAATAATTTTTTAGACATTTCATGCCCGAGTTGATAATATAAGCCGAGCCATATCAAAAGTTACCACGAGCGATTCGTGGCTCACGAGCTACGGGTTGGGCATCCCTGATCTAGGGTATCATTAAAATTGTTCTAATACCATTTCTAGCTTTTTTAATTGTTTTGGAATGATTTTGTTGAAGAAGGTATACAAATTTGATCACAGTTGGGAAGATAAGTATAAATTGGATCCCCTAATTCAATTTTAATTTTCCAACTTTATACCAAGTTACTCGAGAATAAGAAAAACATAATTTGAATACTTATTTTAGGAGTACGTTATATTCAAGATGGGAGTAAGACAGGAGTTTATCTCAATTTAAAATGGAATACTTCTGCTCCGTTTCTAGCAACGCCATCACCCTGCAGAGAAGTATGGTATATGAATAACTAAAACTTTTAGGAGGAGGTGTTAAAAATGACACCCCTCCACCAGCAGTCATTATTATTCGAAAATGATTTGAGAGTAAATCGTAATCTCTTATGGCCGGTTTCACAGTCCAGGCTTAAGCCAGAGCTTACTTAAGCCACGGGTGTGGCTTAAGCCCAGAACTTAAGCCTACTCGGTTTCACAGTACTCAGTAAGCTGGGGCTTAGTTAAGCCGCGGATGAAAATTTTTAAGTTGTCAGCACTGCGGTAATTGTGAATTTTTTTAAAGGAAAATTGCCATTGTGGATTAAAAACTAAGCGAAAAGAAGAAGAATTTTTTATTTACCAGTTTGTTGTGGTTTTTATCTAGAAGGATATCAAATCCAAAATTATTGTTGCAGAATGTTTCGACAACGTAAACCATCAAAGCCGAATGAATCTACAGCCGGAACCGAGAATAAAACTCAACGTCATCCCATTTCTCGAAATTTTGCGGGCGCCTTTTTATAATTTTTTCACGGGTCACACCTTGCGATATTATATTATACATTTCTTGATCTCCTATATCCTCTGCATCAGATAAATAACACATTTTTGTCCTAAACTGTTTGGTTTCTTCTTAAAACATCAAATGAAATGCTGACACTAGCTGTCAGCCAGTACTCAAAACTGCTAGTTAGATAACTATTTTTCGCTTGGAAAATTTCAATTTAGTTTTAAATATAACTTTGGAAATAAGCACGTTCATTTAATAACAAAAATTATAATATTTAGGCAAAATATATGTATATTTAGCAATAATTTCTTATGTGTTTCACAGTAAAATCTGAGGCTTAAGCCTTCGAGATGACGGGCTTAAGTTAAGCTTTCCTTACCCCAGTGATTTCACTTAAGCCTTGACTGTGAAACCGAAATAATTATTAAGCCTTGACTGTGAAACCGACCATTAGATATTGGTACTACTTTATTAATTTAGCATGCCCTAGATTAAAACTGCACAAGTCAGCACGTGTCACTAATTGATAAATTATTTTTTTTTTGTTTATTGATCGGATCTTTCCAATCACTTCTCATATAGTTTTCCTCCTCTTCTTCACCGGAATACAAATTATTCTTTTTATTTAACTACCAGTTTTTCAAAGAATTCGTTCTTCAAATTAGTTTTTCATATAAAATTACAGTAAAACCTGTCTAAGCCGGAACCTGCACAAGCCAGAGACCTGTCTATCTCGAAAAAATTTCTCAGTCCCAGTTTTTAAACCTCTACATGAGAATAAATGCAGCCTGCGTAAGCCGGAAACTGGCTAACCACCCGGAGCCAAAGTCGAAAAATGGCTTTAAAGCCTGCTTAACCTGGAAAATACTTTCTAAATCTTATAAGCTAAAACGAAATATTTAGTAAGAATCGATGTTCTCCAATCACGGGAAGTAGTTTGCTGTTCGTAATTATTCTAATTTCTCATGTAGAAGGGTGCAAAATTCAAGAGAAGAAGTTAATTCTATTGAACTTACGTACGCAATGAACTTGAATTGCTTGTGTTCTAAATCATATATATCGAAAGTATTTTTTCTGGAAGTACCTTGGAGTGAGATGCCGCCTGTTTTAGACATAAGTGGGATTGTGTTTGAACCGTCAAGCAGTTTGGTGTGAATCGCTTTACATTTTCAATATTAAAGAGTAGATACAGAATGCAGAAAGAAGACCACCATATTTGTTAATTTCTGAACAACGCAACATCTCAGCCGAAAATTAAACCAAGTCTTGTAAAATTGGTTTTTTCCACCAAACAAAACCAGTGTATGTCAGCCTTTGGATGCACGAGTTATTAAATTCATCAAAAGCTACTAGAGAAAGCAGATTCTGGGCCATTTAATTTCTTGTATGGAAATATGTGGCAGGGTTCACGATCTACCAAAAGCAATATTTTGCCTTGATACGATTCACTGGATACCTGCCGTGGTATCTAGTATCCCTCCAAACTGTGTTTCGAACTGTTTCAAAAAATTTGGATTCCAAGTGAGATAGTGGAAATGCTGCACAACTCTTTTAATTAATTGTAAGTGCAGGTGTTGAAGATGTCAAAGTTACCAATTATGTATACATTGATGCAATAGCTTCAACTGAGACCGAGTTACATGAACCCATGGATATTTCATCGAAAGAGGAGGAAGATATCGGTGATATAACTTCACCAAACCCCGTCTCTTTCCGTATCTAAAGCATTACGTGAAATTTTCTTCTTTTATATACAATGTACATTACCAAAATATTAAATAAATGCTTTAAAATAAATTTTGTCTGGAACTTCTACAAGCCGGAAACCTGTCTAAGCTGTAATTTCTTTTTAGTCCCAAGGCTTTCCCGGCTTACACAGGTTTTATTATATAAAATATAGGAAATCCAAAGGCTATCATCAAAATAAAATGGAGAAGTACAGAAAATCTGAACTCAAAATACAATCCTTTGTGCGTTTTTTGCACATTTTCATAAACATATTCAGGCAGAATGATTTGAAAATCTGATTCATAGAAGAAAATTACCAATCCTTGTATTGACGTTTTTCTTGCTGGAAAGCCACTGTGATAATTTCCGAATTTTTCTAAGCATTTTTAATAAAAAATTAAGAAAATTTCGAAAAAATTTTGGATTCTCAAACTTTTTCCGAACAAATTCTTTGCGAGCAGAATAAGTAAATTTATACAAAAACGCCGAAAGTGCTGAGTATTTCCCCTCAAATCGACGTGAAAAGAGTTTGTTTATTCTTATGAATTTCCTAAACATTTCCTAAAGAAAATTGTTAATGTTCTCATCTGCATTCCTATTGAAATCCTAAGGAATTCACACCAAATTCTCAAAAATATTCCGTAAGTATTCTATAGAAAATTCCCAGATTTTGTAAAGAAAATTGTCAAGATTTTTATCTGAATTCCGACTGAAAAGCTAAGGAATTCATACTAAATTCTAAGAAATATTGGATATATTTGTTAAACTATTATGACGTTAAAATATTGTTAAGATTTAAGTTTTGCCAGTTCGGAAAATCAATAGACTGTAAAGATAAAACGGTAAATATTTATATTTTGTACGTTTTTACTGAATGGCAGTTTTTTGTTAATTAAATCTGCCTTTTATATTATAAAATTCTGCTTTCAGGCGCTTTTCTACATCACCCATACTTGCTGATGGATATAAAGTAAGAGCCGCTTCGGTAATAAAACAATTACATTAAAGGTTTCACTACATTTATCTGTGATTTTCTAATACCTTCGAAAACGAAGACAATCTAAAAATTTGATATTTTAATATTTTACCTCAGTCCCATCCGCGGGAAATGCTTAGCAACTTCAGTCATCAAGATCTTGATGACAGTGATCAGATCCGAAGGGTCGGAAAAAAATGCTTTCTGCAAAATTATAATAATAAAACATTGCGCATCAATACATCGACAGCTTCTACTTCTACTTCATTTATTTTCGAAACTAAGTCTTCTTTTGAAATTGTAGGCAACGAAGGAAGCATATCACTTAAGATGTTCAAAGCCTTCATTTCCTTCATCAAACATAAGATTTCTCGCCCTAACCTTTGAATAGCGAACAGGACGGAAAAATGTTAGGCTCGAAGCATTGGGTTTATTTGTGACTGGTAAAGTACGACAACGATTAGATATCATATAGATCTTGAACAGCTTATTTCACTCGGCAATATTTCAGCCGTATTGACATGCTCTGTATCACAAACTTATTCACGCAATTAACAAAAGCAATGAAATGTTTATTAATAATAATTCAAATATACATTACTCACCTTTCCCTCTCTTTAGAAATCGTAATCCACTTTCAACTTTTTATTGCTTGATTGATTGAAAAAGAGGTTTGGGATCCCAAGGGGTCCCCTAAACGTAGGCTAAACCAAGGCCCATTATTCACCCTCTAGACTGATGATCTCATAGTCCCAACCGGATGCTCTTATAAATTTAAGTACGTTCAACTAACTCTGAACACAAAATGACACTGCAACTCAAGTTAAAGAAATGATTCGGAACTCTCTCTGAATTTTAATAGTTATTCCAAAACTTGGAAAAGCCCTGAAGAGTGGGGATTTATTTTCTCCCTACCTCTTTCGCACACTTTCCGATTTTGTTCTTACCATTCCGAAGTTCTGAATTTGGCACACTGGGAAGGTACAAGAAACGCAAAAAATGTTGTATTTCATGTACAGAGATAAATCGTATAATAAAGAGTTTGGCCTACAATTTGATATAAAAATAAATATATATATATTTTTTTAAAAATTTTTTTGCTAAATTGAATTCCGTTCATGAAAGTTCCATTGAAATGATAGAAATATTCAAAATATTCTGTTGGTTTAATGAAGGGCTGCTAAAGGGCTAAAAAATGCAATAAACAGAGTTAATAAAAGTTATAAACTAAACGGTAGGTAACCTTACTGACGTTGAAAATTTGAATCGGTTAGGGAAGAAATATGATTTATTATTATTTAATTCGTATATTTGTTGAGGTAGAGGCAATATTAAAAAAAACAGCAAATGTTTTTGGGTATTTCTTAAAAAAAAGGGAATTTCTAAAAAATGCGAATATCCCAAAGTTCTTGAATTCGTTTTGACAAAAAATCTTATGATTTGGGACTGCCTGTGACGTCTTTGCGAATTTTCTTAATCAATTTATTGAAATGATATTTGGAGAATTGAAGAATTTCAAGAATTTTTATTTTTAACGATCCCAAATCAAATTATAAATACAAGAAGAAAAAACAACCGTCTCATCCGGGGTTTGAAACCGGGACCTTCCGCTTGCCGGGCGACTGCTCTTACCACTGAGCTAACGAGACAGATGATTTTCCCTCTTGCATTTATCAATTTGTAATTAGCCTACTAAGCCACGTTGCTTTCAGCTGGCATTAACCAGTAACGATGAAAGCGCACAAATAAATTGTAAATTCAATTTTTATTTATTTTTTTCCGGACTGGAATCGAACCTACACTTTTAGAATCGGTCAATGATGGAGAATTGAAGAATTTTAAGAATTTTTATTTTTAACGATTCCAAATCAAATTATAATATATGTATTTATAATATATGTATTTATAATTTGATTTGGAATCGTTAAAAATAAAAATTCTTGAAATTCTTCAATTCTCCATCATTGACCGATTCTAAAAGTGTAGGTTCGATTCCAGTCCGGAAAAAAATAAATAGAAATGATATTTATAATAACAGTCTCGATTTCTCTTCTTTATCTATTCCTTGGATAATGGCAAACTTTTCAAAACAATGACAATGTGGATGCAAATGGTCTTTTTTCTTCTGATTTGTTTATTAATTTCACTAATATATATTTTTTATTCTCTTTGAAAACTAGTAGGCTTTTAAAACAAAGTAAAATTTTAATTGTTACTCCAATCTTAAAATCTCCTTTTTTGATAGAAACGTCGTAACTCCGGAGCAACATGACTTTAGGAAATCTGTCCCGGATTTACAATTTTTTTCTGAAGGGGGGAGGGACCTGAATTTGCGCCCTTACCGTCTTCTTAAGATAGGACCATTGAATAAAAAACTAATAAGGAAACGGCATATCGGGTGAAAGCCTAAGCCACTCGGCGAAATGTGTTAGTGTGCTGTGTTACTATTCGTTTCGTCATGGCAGTAGTGAAACCATGAAATTTTGAAGGGGTACATTTTTATAAACCAAATTGCTATGTAAAATAAACAATTTTTTGGCGCTTCCTTATCTTCAGATAATATTCCTTGGCGTTGCCTATGATAATTTAAGTGAACTTTCAAATAAGTGACCAGCCCTCTTGTCGTTTCTCTCCCCGCTCCACGGATTTGATTGTCATTGAATTGGCTACTCACGTACACTGTACTCGCACGAAACCCCGCTTCCTTATTAGTTATTTATTCAATGGATGGGATTTAGCACTTATAGCTGACCTGACAGACGTTGTACTGTCCAAATTTCAATATATTTGTTTGTGATCATTTTGTGAATTTGTGGAGGTTATTAAAAATTTGTAAACAAAGTAAAAGTGTAAAAAAAAGGTAATTTCTGAGTGATCAGTGTATCTATTAGCCATGGATATTCAATACGAGGAAAATATTTATTGGAATGCTTTATGATATACGCCATTTTTCGTTTATTTGTCTTAACTGCTGAGGCAGAATGCAGCGTAGAGTTTACGCAGTAATTCGCAACTAATTCTCAAAAAACGTAAGAAATAAAGCTCTGCCCAGAACGAAATTGTAGTGACTGCGTTAAATGACAATTTTCATATTTTCAATGTTGCGCTTGTGGATTTTTCTTTATTGTTAAAACTTGTGCGAATAATAAGAGTAACATTTTAAATATCTCGCACCTCAGTATTTAATTTTACATTACAAATTTCACCCAAAACAAACATTTTCTTCAGCTGTCAAAAATTTTCTGTGCGGTATTTGCGTAAGAGTTGGTAGTTGATCAACTTTCTTCTTCGGAGCCGAAGCCAGCTACTGTCAAATCGCTGAAATCGAAGCCGACTATAACACAATTGCGGCTTCGTAGATTCGTAAAGAAGTAGTTAAATACAGAGGGAATTGAAGAAAAATAAAATGTATAATAATAAACGGATGCAAGTGTTGAATTTAGTTGCGATCGTTAGTTATGGTTACATGATTTTGAAATATTTAAGAAAAGAAAGAAAAAGACGTTTTTGGGTGCGTGAAATTTACATGCAAATGAGGGAGCATGGTTTTCTTTAAACGACTTACAAATTAATTAAATCGTCCGACCATGACATGTTTAAGCAGACATTTAGGATGGGAGTGAGCAGCTTTAACGTTTTGCTTAGTCTAGTTCATGAAAAATTGCAAAAAGTTTGCATAAGATGGCCAATAGAGCCGGAGTGCAGATTGGGATTAACCTTTATTTCATAAGATAAAAAAATTATGATAACTTTATTTCAGGTATCTGGCGTATTGTGTTCCATAGCAAATCTTGGCTCTAAAATTTAGAATGAGAGTTCAGTTTCATGTTTTATTTATTTTTTTTTCTCGAAATAGTCCGAGTTTTTTATTCACATAATATAATACTCCCTCCTGTATCTCGTCTAACTCGTCCACTGAGAGTTCGGCCTGGTCAATTTTTTTGGCAATATATTGCATAATTATCTCAGTAGGCGACGGCTCCGTTGTCTTCAAAAACTTATTCGCCCGTCCAAAAAGTTTGAATACTGCTTATCGATTGCATTCGATGGGCCAGAATTCCTTTCACCACATGCTCTTTCTTGCAGGAGTGCTATCCAGAATTAGAGCACGCGGTACTTCTCCTGAAAGGACTTCCGTTGCTTTTATCGGAGAGGTCATTGAGTCCTCTAATGCAGTTGGCGATAGCAAGCACGGTTCGTCTGGCACTTCCAGCTCAAATGTACTTCGCGCCGTCTCCCCATCCAGCCCTACTTCCGTTGGCAACGCTTGGTAATTGCTGAGAGTTTTTCTAGAAAAGCAAGTTATTATGTTTTCATATTAAACAAAACTAATATTATTTTTTCATTACATTGCATTGCATATGTGCATCCACAAAATTTAGAAGATCAAAACATCTCCATTTTGGTTTATTCATCGCTCCACTTCCAGACGGAGTAGTCCGCATTTTGGCCAACTCAAAGACTTCCACATCGCTTTTAATTTCTCCTCTAAGTAAAATAATATTTTTTTTAATAAATAATAATAGTAATAAGCTTTTGCGTGGCAATTCCTTACGTTTACTGCGGCATTGGTACGTTGCATTCTGTTCTAGCCATAATCCCGAAAACACTCAATGACTGCTCTTGTGATTTGTTTATTGTCATTTCGAATGCAACCCGCACCGGATACTACAAGCGTTTAAAGTCGAGTGGATTGTCGCTCAGAATCATTGGGATGCATGGTATCTTTGTACTTTCCTTTAAGCAATGTTGTGCCGATGACGTCAGTTTCTTCACCGCAAGCCGGGTGCCATTACAAGGACGTGGTTGGTTGAGACTTCGCAACATTATGATTACCGATCCCACATTAAATTGGAGATTACGAGTCAGCAGGCCGGGAAATTTCCCCGAGTTTAAAAATTCTGTTGGATAGTTAACGACATCATCTTGCCTAGTAACGGAATCCACCGATTTGTACGTCATTACCTTGCCAGCAATTTCACTTTGAATCTTGTTTTTCGCACCCGCGCTATATTTCCTCAACCAAAAATGATTTTTGTAATTTTGAGCAATGTTTGGGAACACCTTTCGAATAAGTTTGGTCTTAGATTCGGTGAACGAGGAATGTAATGCAACCAGTCAAAATGTCAACACGGATTTTAACATTGCCAAATTGCCAAATTGGTTGTTCTGCAATTCGACACGCGTGTTGATACTTAATTCGATTCTCTTGACGTATTTCCATAAACCATACTACTTCAGTTAAGTTCACCGGCTGGCATTAACCGTGGAATCACTGGACATTTTTTTTTTCCTGAAAACTTTTCTAGGACCATAACGAGCAGAAAGAATTACTAAAATAGTGAAAAATCAGAGTTTTGTATGGCAACACCAAGAAGGGGTATTCCGATTTAGCCACTTTTTATACCCTAGATGAAATCATAAGGTATACTGAGTTTGTCATTACGTTTGTAACACATAGAGATAATGATGTTAGAGCAAAATGGATTGGACACCCACGCATAATATTAAATATTATTTTCATTTTCGCATGTCATCCGTCCGTTTGTTCGTCTCTCCTTCGATAACTCGAGAATGCGTTCACTTAGAGGACTGCAGTTCGAAAATAGGCCGACACGAGTTGCCATACAAAAATATCGTTTTTCGCTATATATTTGAATACTGCCTGAAAACGCGTTGACGTCGAAAGCTCAAATTTCGTACACTATGTTTTCAATATAATAGTAAGTAAAGCTTCAAAACTAGACTAAATCGGGCAACCCGTTCTTGGTGTCGCCATATAAAAACTTAGGTTTTTTACGTATGCTGTAAAAACGATAAGTCCTAGACATTTTTCTTGTACCGAAAACTTCATCAGAATATGAGAAATCCTATGAAATTGGTTATAATTATTGTTACTGTCCGACGTACCGTTTTAGGAATATATGCGAAAAGCAACTTCAAAAATTATACTTGCATGCGTGAACATACGAAATTACATATGGGCAGCAAATTGGTCTTAGACCAATTCTAGATGTTTTGCTTGTTGAACTTTTGTTTGCAATTTTTATGGAAACACGGCAGTAATCAAATTCCCTCCTATAATGCAAGAACTTTGCTCTGAGTATTAACTACCTTAAAACTATTTTAAATATGAAATTTTGTCAAGGACTTATTATCATCTAGAATAAATTACTCAATATAATGATTACATATTATTTTATGTACTTCAGAGAGACCTTGCTTTGATATATGCTTCCTACCGTAGAACTAATTATGGACAACGAGCAACTATTTAAGATTATAAAGGGTTTTCCAATAAGAGGTGTTATTTTGATATTCAAAGAAAAATGCCATTTTTAGAGATAAATGATCGGATCTTTATTTCATTGTAAAGAGGAAGGTATGCCGTTAATAATAGAAAATAACATCAGCCAAATGACCACCACGACCACGCCTACAGGACCATATCCTTTTCATGAAATTTTCCATAACAAAATCGCAATGTGGCTGCCCTATGTCGTCGATAGCCTCACGAATTCCATCTTTGAGGTCTTTAATCGACGCTGGGCTGTTGGCGTAGACCTTCTCTTTCACGTGGCCCCAAAGGAAAAAGTCGCAAGGTGTTAAGTCACAAGATCTCGGTGGCCAATTTTGATCACCTCTTCGAGAGATAACACGGTCCGGAAACTTTTCCCGTAAAAGATCAATGGTTTCGTTGCTTGTATGTAGGGTTGCCATCTGTAAAATAATTAAACTAGGACAACAAGTTCGAAAGCCCCGGACTTTTTAGCTTAAAATCCGGACATTGTTGCCAAATAATTTTCTATTTTACTTACTAATGAAATAGGTTCAAATTGTTATGCATGGTGTCTTTTTTTTATGTATTTATTATAAAATTAGTCAGTTTACAAAAAACAGTAAAACAAAACGATGTCAATAAACTAAATTAAATCTCTCTTACATTTAGGAACATAAATAAATCTTCTAAAAATTAGAAATACAATTTCACTTCTGTACAAGCAAATCATATATTATCTTATATTAATTAAAGGAACTAAAACTAGTAACTTATTACATTTACATTTAGTGTGCCATATAGCTTTCTCAATAGCTTCCTACTCAGGAAAGGTGAAACTACATGTCGAGAGACTTTAACTTCAAGGACCACTTTCTCGATCTTTGGACACCCAGAGACCCATTCCTACACTTTGGAGATGCAACAAATCTCTAAAGATACAAAACTACTAGACATTTTTTGGTCTCCGGCCCCGGTCTACCGTCATGTAAAGGGTTTTCCAATGAGAGGTGTTATTTTAATTAGCCCGCTATTTCGGTAGATGTCACTTTTGGAGCTGTCATTTTTTAACATTTGACAAGTAGAAACTACGCCATTAATAGAAATGGAACGATACATGATTCAACAACGCAGGGAAATTATTAAAATTCACTATAAAAATGGTGAAAATGTGGCAGAGACGGTTCGTAAAACT
The DNA here is from genome assembly GCA_963924295.1 of Dioctria rufipes. Taxonomy (NCBI): domain Eukaryota; kingdom Metazoa; phylum Arthropoda; class Insecta; order Diptera; family Asilidae; genus Dioctria; species Dioctria rufipes. The sequence goes on along the minus strand of OZ002742.1, from coordinate 73,683,376 downwards.
CAAAAATTTTTGGGTCGTCGTGAAGCACCTTGTCGGACCGCAATACAGAAATTGGTAGAAAAATTCGAGCTGTCGGGACAAGTTAATGATGTGAAGAATAAAACCCGTGCACGTCGCTCAAGAACAGCCGAGAATATTGCTGCTGTAGCCGAATGTGTTAAAAAAAACCCAGGTTTGTCCAGTCGTCGTCGGTCTTTGGAATTAGGCTTTCCAGAAACGTCATTACACCGTATTTTGCATAAAGATTTGGGTCTTAAGGCTTATAAAGTTCAGTTAACACAAGAACTCAAGCCGGCCGATCATCAACAACGTCGAGTCTTTGCTGATAGGTTCCTGGAAATGCATGAAAATGATCCGGAATTCCATCGAAAACTCATCTTGAGTGATGAGGCCCATTTTCACCTCGATGGCTTCGTCAACAAACAAAATTGTCGCATCCGAGGCTCGGAAAACCCAAGAGTTATTGTTGAAAAGCCTCTCTATCCTCAACGTGTGACTGTTTGGTGCGGTTTATGGTCCCGCGGGGTCATTGGACCTAACTTTTTCGAAAATGAGGCTGGAGCAACAGTTACGGTGAATGGATTGCGCTATCGACAGATGATTAATGATTTTTTATGGCCGGAATTGGATGGTATTGATCTGGACAACGTTTAATTTCAACAAGACGGCGCTACGTGCCATACAAGCAACGAAACCATTGATCTTTTACGGGAAAAGTTTCCGGACCCTGTTATCTCTCGAAGAGGTGATCACAATTGGCCACTGAGATCTTGTGACATAACACCTTGCGACTTCTTCCTTTGGGGCCACTTGAAAGAGAAGGTCTACGCCAACAGCCCAGCGTCGATTCAAGGCCTCGAATTCGTGAGGCTATCGCGGACATAGGGCAGCCACTTTGCGAGTTGGTTATGGAAAATTTCAATAAAAGGTTTTGGTCCTGTAGGCGTGGTCGTGGTGGTCATTTGGCTCATGTTATTTTCCATTATTGACGGCATAGCTTCCTATTTATAATGAAATAAAGATCCGATCATTTATCTGTAAAAATGGTATTTTTCTTTGAATATCAAAATTACACCTCTTATTGGAAAAGCCTTTATTTCAAATCAATCGGGTTTCCATATTCTGTCTCTAGTCTTCGAAATTTGACCATTTTTCGTCGCTAGATTTCCGGAGACTATTGTGTGTTCTGCTCTATCAGTTAACTGTGAAGTGATGTTGGCAAAGTTTTTTGTTAATTTTCATTTAATTTATTATAAGGTCATACCATGTAGAAAATCGAACAAATTTTACACTTTCCCAACGTTCTTCTTTTGCTGAAAGTTAATTTTTTTTGTCGTGCAACGAATGCTGGCTGAATTAAACTAAATTTAAACTAACTTTGAAACTCTTACAATTTTCCAATTTTTGGTATGTGCAGTTACTGCACACACATACCTGCAGTTATATTAAAGATATGAGAGCTTTCAATACAAATACCTATCACAGAGGCACGGCTTTAAATTATTTCAGAGAAAGTTATATAAAGAATGCCTCTTATACGAAAAACAAGTAAAAAAGCTAGAATTAGTCTAAGATCAATTCTTATGATGCTATTGATAAAAACCCGTATGTAATTCCGTATGGTCATCTATCTGCACAAGTTTGATTTTTGAACTGGTTTTTCGCATTATATTTCTAGAGCGGTTCGTTGGAAAGTATAAATCCTGATAACAAATTTCATAGGATTTCATATTCTGAAGAACCTTTCAGTGCATTGAAAACATTTAAGACTAATCGTTTTCACAGTATACGTACAAATCTTAAATTTTTATATGGCAACACCAAGAAGACATTGCCCGAATTAGTCCATTTTTGAAATTATATCTACTATGCAGTGAAAAAACGAACTTTTTCTATGGCAACCCTAGGAAAGTGTTCCCCGATTTGTCCCATTTTCAAACTTAAAAGTACTTTTTTTAAAGCCCGTGTGCAAATTTGCAGCTCTTTAAATATACGGCCGGACAGACAAACAGACGGACAGACGGATGGACAGACGCATATGCAAAAATCAAAATAACTTTTAATATTCTGCTTGGGTGTCCAATGCATTTTGTTCTACCAATATTGTTTCTATGCGTTGCAAATGGAATGAAAAACTTGGTATACCCTATGATTTCATCATCTTGGGTATGAAAATACTAATGCTGTTGTTAGTAAATTATTAAAATCTCAAGTTGGGGTAAGTAATGGCTTTAAAGAAGAGAAGTTTATTGTCAATAAATCTCTGATTATGAACAAAAAAAAAAAAAACACAAATTTGTTGTTTTATCCTTTATCCCGTAAAATTTTTGCTTATATATTTTTAAAGCTTTTTCACTTTCTTTCTAACAATCTCTTTCTTGAAAATTAACACTGATCTCTGGAGACCGAATATAAATTTCGTTTATACACTTCGAGAAGTGTCCCTAGAGACTTCTTCTTATGGTATTCAGAGACCTATTTTTTTGATTTGAGACAGGAGTCTCTTGCCATGTAAACATTTTGGACATTTTAGATTCTGTAAACCAGAGACTAAAGAGCAAAGGCCTCTCACCCTGTATCTTTTTCTTAACAATGTATAAAAATTAGCACAATTAAAATCTTTAAAATTAAATTTTGTTTTGATTAGTGACGAAACCGTTTATATGTTCAGTGAGTTTCTTTCTTTCATCCACAGTTGAAAAATTGTTAAAACACTCTTTCTTCTTTGGCATTTTGAGCTGGTAGGCTAAAACATACTGTACAATCTTCAATACCTCGATGTACAAATGAACATACGATACATTAAAAAATTATGCCAATGTTGATTTGCCGATAAAAGCTTGTCTTATCGCTTAGATTTTGACTGAAATTTTGTAAATTGATCTACTCATCTATCAATTTTGTGTCATCAATTTCCATGTTTTTGTTTTGTAAAAAAATACCTAATTTTTAATTGCAGTTCATGGAATGCAAAAAACATCCATTAAAACTGACTAAATTGTTGTAAAAATTATACACTTGCAGGATGCCCAGGAACAGCATGATCTTAGTAGAATTCACATGCCTATACGTGCCCTTTTCGGTAAAAGTTCCGATGTTTCCCTCTTTTAACCGTGAATTTTACTTCTTATTAAGTTATACCCATCCTTTATCTTACAAAGGTACTTTTTGTTTTTCTTGTTGTTTTTGTAAATTGTTATGTTATTCATTATCAACTACGCCGTACTTACACAAAAAAATTAAATTTTTATTTAATTGGTTTCCAAAATTTTAAAACCCGGATAGTATAGAAAATCACGCCCGGACGCTCCCCGGACGGCTTCTAAACTAGGACAAATCCGGGGAAACCCGGACGGATGGCAGCCCTACTTGTATGGCACGTAGCGCCGTCTTGTTGAAAGTAAACGTTGTCCAGATCAATACCATCCAATTTCGGCCATAAAAAATCATTAATCATCTGTCGATAGCGCAATCCATTCACCGTAACTGTTGCTCCAGCCTCATTTTCGAAAAAGTAAAGTCCAATGACCCCGCGGGACCATAAACCGCACCAAACAGTCACATGTTGAGGATAGAGAGGCTTTTAAACAATAACTCTTGTGTTTTCCGAGCCCCAGATGCGACAATTTTTCTTGTTGACGAAGCCATCGAGGTGGAAATGGGCCTCATCAATCAAGATGAGTTTTCGATGGAATTCCAGATCATTTTCATGCATTTCAAGGACCCAATCAGCAAAGACTCGACGTTGTTGATGATCGGCTGGCTTGAGTTCTTGTGTTAACTGAACTTTATAAGCCTTAAGACCCAAATCTTTATGCAAAGTACTGTGTAATGACGTTTGTGGAATGCCTAATTCCAAAGAACGACGAGGAATGGACAAACAAAAATGTAACCGCTAAAACTGTGTCGTGTCCCAATAATAAAACTCACGAATCAATAAAACAATAAATCTTTACATCAAAGAAAACACACGAGTTACAATTAAAACAATACTTTATTAAAACGAAAACTGACCTAACTTAATGTCAATATAACTAAGCTACCGGGCGCTTAGGTAACCTGAACCGACTCTAATCACGATAAGACTGTACACTTTACGGCACTCGCCAGTCCAGTCATTGGTCTTTTATGCACCAATATTCGGAAGTAGACTTTACTTAACAACGCGGATGTAAACAAACGACAACAACCTTGCCGTTTGTTCTACCGGTTGCAGCACCTGAGTCGCTCAGTAGTAAACAATCGCTTTACATAATAATTACCATGCGAGGTTAATTATTATTGTAATCGTCGATTGCTCCACTAAGCGCTCATCGCAGCCAGCTGTTGAGCTAATCAGCAAAATAACCGACAGTTGCAGAACAGTACCATGCGAGGTTAATGTTTAGCAATTGCTAATTATTTCACTAAAATGCGCCCTTGGCTGCTGGAAGAATCTTCCGTATATTGGGCCATAACAACTGTTCAAATTTAACCTCCACCAGCAATGGAATGTATTTGTAGCAATCGAATTTCGATGTACAAATTTCTTTGCATAAACTGGATTAAGTGAGTATTCAGAATGGTTATTTCCGATCGCCTACTACAGAAGTTCGATGACGGGGTCACCCAATTACCCATGCAACAAGGTTTTTTTTTGTAATTTTCAAATTGGGTGATTATTCCCCCTTGTCGCCATACGGCACTTGGATGAATCAAGAAAAACTTATAGCTGGATTATTTCTCGTCTACAGCATACTGAAGTTCAGTCAAAATAATTTCAATGAATTTCTAAAATGCATTGAAAATACAGAAAAAATAAATCGAACTGTTCGACCCAGCGATAAGATAGGTCTCATCAGTAGTGAAAATTGCGACGACAAATTGTTGCTACCATATAATTCACACTTGCTTTTAAGAAAAAGTATTTGCATGGGCAATTGGGTGACCCTATTAGTTTCACTTTTAACTCCAATTACTACAAAAAAAAAAAAAAAACTACCGAAATTTGATTATTTTAAATTTCATTGAACTGCTTTAAATTCTTTAAGTAATTTTACATATATATATAAGAACGTTTATTAACTAACTTTTAATTTAACTAAAACGAATGTTTTTAATTCTCGGAATGGTTACCTCCAAACTATGCTCAGGGAAATCTTCTTTTCCACAACTTTCGATTTTTACTGGCGTAGTGTATAGCAAAATATATGAAACCTGATGTTTTTATATTTTTGCGCTTGAGAAATTGTATAGGAAGTAAAATATATTTTTAATTCGAGAAGAATTTTCGTGTGGGAATTCAAAAAATGGAGACAGAGCATTTAATGGCTTGATTGCTTATATGTATTTGGATTTATACCGTGTATATCAGGGTTTGTATCATCATTAGTGTTTACTATATCTATGCCTGTATCAATATTATCTATAACACCTATCATCGAACTTCAATGAGACGCAATCAGAGATAACGATAAAGTTCAATTTTTCTGCATTTTAAATTCATTTTAGAAATTCATTGAAATTATTTTCAGTGAATTTCAGTCTGGTGGAGACGAGAATTAATCCACCATTAAATAAGTGTGGTATAATGTTGTGAAACAATCTCCGTCAGAGATTAAAACAGATTGTATGAATTATTACCTATATTTCGTCTAACTTTTGTTCTGTAGAAGGTCGTGTTTGCGTATTTTTATTTAGTCCAATTAGTGGACATTGCTCTTAGAATCTGCTTACTGATTTGAACCATTTACCTATATGTCATAAAAAATTAAAATCTCGCGTGCATAATTTGTTATTTTTACTATTCTACCCAGACTCATCTGCAATAGTAAAATTTTCAAGGTCCTTTATTATCAGCAAAACTTAATTTCAAAACATCAAAGTATACAATTCTTAAAAATATCGCCCACATTTATACAGAAACTCTACAGCCAGACAGTAAATGCATCAATTTAAAGTAAACTTAATATATTTTTACTATTTCTTAAAATAATAAAAAAAAAACTTTTTGATTGATTCAAACGCGCGTTAAAATGGTTTCACTTAATATATCCAACCCATCTCCAGAATAAAAACCCATTTCCTTTATGACGTCCTGTTTTTTGTAGACATAGGTACTGGAAATCGATTCACGAAATTTATTCCAAGACCTGAAATTGTTAATTATGAAAGTTCACGTGAAGGCTTCTCTTTCGGCAATACCCGGCCTCATATACGTTCACGTAATAACTTAGCCATCATTTTCAGTAGAACTGTTTGGGAAGGTGCACCTCTTTTATATCCCTCTATCCCTAGCTAAGGATGTTTTTGATTTACGTCCCCGTTTTTGTTTTGTTTTATACAACTTTCTTGTTGCTTGCCAATTTTTGGGAAACGAGCAAAGTGCATTAATAATTTCTCTAATTTCCGTTCTTTCACGTAATGATTGATGAAGAGATGGCGATGATTGAGTGTTGTAATTTATGACTGAATCCGTATGCTTTATATATGTATACACACATTGCAATATAACTATTTCGAGTGTTGTCAAAGATTTTTCGCGTAATCAAAAAATATATGAGGGCAATATTGATCCCAAATTAAATAATAAGCTTCTTTCTTATTTCTACTGTACGAGCAGAGTTTATTTTCAGATTAAATAATTCATTGTCCTTTCAACCTTCTTTTAGCCTTGGAAATAAATGATGTGATCGTCAATAGAAAAATGATTGATGTTATGTATGGGGGTAATTAGCGAACAAGTGTGTAGGATAGTTTTTATGAGGAATCTTAAGAATGATTAATTTAAAATACATTTATTAGACTGGTTAAGATGCAGATTATAAAAACTTACAATAAGTACACATTCAAAATAAGCTCAACAGAAACAAGAGGGAACCAATTTTGTTGATTCTATCTAGCACGCTAAACTTTAGAAGTGCTACATTTCAGATATAGCATTTTTTCTCATTATATAATATAATATATATATATATATATATAACATACTAGGGGGAGCTTACTCCGATGGGGGTGGGGGGTGGTAAGAAATAAATAATATCTAAGCCATTATCTGACTCGATGTACCGTAGGGTATCACTCTGTGTCCCTATGTGTGTGTGTGCCTGCATGCACTCATATGTTTGGTAGTTTGTAGCTCTATGCGTCAACGCGCTCTCATGCAGTGCACAAATATATAGTAAAACACGAAATTTTGGTCTGGCATCCCTACGAAGGAGTTGTCCGATTGGTCTCATTTTCGAACTGTACTTGCAATTTTTATGAAAACGCCGTGTACAAAATATGAGCTCTCCACTTCGAAGCCTTTTCAGGCAGCTACCAGGAACATAGTGAAAAACCAGAGTTTTGTATTTCAACACCAAGAAAAGGTACTCGATTTAGTCCATTTTTGAAATTTTATGTACCACTGATATGAAAATATCACGTAGCAAGTTTTTGGAGCGCCAACCTTACGCAGTAGTTGCCCGATTGGTCCAATTTTTGAACTTAATTTAAATGTTTTTTTTTAGAAAGTCCCATGTACAAAATTTCAGCTCTCTACGTGGATGCGTGAGGCAGTGTTCAAGTATATAGTGAAAATCTAAAGTTTTATATGGCAACATCAAGAAGAGGTTACCCGATTCAGATCACTTTTATAATTTTATTTACTATTGCTATGAGAAACCCAAGAACCAAATTTTAGTTCTTCACGACAACGCGTTCTCATGCAGTGCGAGAATATACAGTTAAAAAGGAAGTTTTTGTATGGCAACCCTACCAAGGAGCAGTAGCGGATCCAGGGGGGAGGGGTCGTGGGGGTCATGACCCCCCTAAATTTGAGCAAAAATATTTAATTAATTGAGTTATTTGAAAAAATAATTTTTTTTATTTTATACTTTTTTTATTTATATAATTCAACATAAAAAAAAACTTTATTCCGAAACTTAAAAAAATAAAAATTTATTTCAATAATGCTATTGTATGCATGTGATGTATGTGTATAGGTTTTTCTCGGAATTTGGGTTTCGGACCTCAGAGAAACACTTCCCAAGCCACGAAACAGACTCCTTCGCTACCACATCAGAGCCCTAACTTAACTTAGTCCTAACTCCTGTTATATTTCGGGGCTTAGCTTAGTCGAAGGCAATCACTCTACGCCGTTTCAGGAAGCTATGATTAAGACAACTCGCACACTTTTATTTTATTTATATATATTTTTTTTTACTTTTGCTTTGTTCACAAACTTTTTCTTTCACAAACTTCTTCTTATGGTTATTTTCACAAAACGTTTATTTTATTTTTTTCTTATCGCAACTTCTATTTTCTTTACCTGTTTACAAAGCCTACCGCGGCGGACGATGGTTGAAATGAAATTTGATATTTTCATAAATATCAAACCATCGTCTTGCTATCTTGCATACGAGTACATTGTTGCACCCAGAATGTATGCCGCTCACGACAATTTCCTGAAAGGAGGCTTTTTGGTGAAGACTTGATCGTTTAAATCTTCACCGAGTAAATTTTATGCGCCCGATATATATTTACATACATATCGTATTTTTATTTTCGACAAATCTTACTGAAGGTAAGATTTGTCGTGTCCCTTTTTTCTATTGAAACGACTTGGGTTGAAATTTAAAACTTTTATTTGTCCCAAGTCGTTCTATGGGAAATACTTTTTGTTTTTAACTGAGGAATTTGAATCAATTGCTGATGGCAATTTCACACACTCTAACACTCCTAACATTCTAAAATGTTTGCAGCGTTCTTATGTAAAACCACTGACATTTAAAATATGGACTGACTACGTCCATAGAAATACACTGCAGAAAGTGGGCTCATTTCTATATAGCGTTCTCTTTCGATCTAAGCACCAACTACTAATTCGCACGTCACATAGAAATGTGACCTAACTCAAAATTTGTAGTTTTTGAGTTAATTACACCATGAAATTGGCATATTTCTATCTGATTGTTTTTGCCGCTAGATAGAGATAGTATCACTTTTCTGTTACTTAAGAACAGAGATATTCTTCATAGAACAGTGTGTCAGTGTCACTTTTTGACTTGTGACAATCTTTATAACAAACGTAAATATGTTTTCGACATTTTAACAGTATTATTTTAAATTGTGTCACTTTTCCACAAAACAGCAATTATTTCTTACAAATTATGTTATGAGTTATGACATTTTTCCACAAAGTTCAAAGTACGGAATTTAATTCTTAAAAATCGTGAGTTGTGCCACTTAAAAAAAAAACTTGTAAAAATATTTATTTCGCAACAAAGAAAAGCGACACAACTTAAGAGGATGCGGGATTAACAGCTAACCTCGCCAACTGCGGTAACAAAAACTTAAAATTTCTTTTATATAAATCTTCAGAAATATATTTACTAACAAATTTAAGAGTTCAGACTATTTTTAGCAAACAATTACTACGTTAAGCTAGAATTAATTCTATGTACAGCTTTTCGTTTTTTCGCTCTCCTGAAAAGTTGCATTTTTTGAGTTGGTCACTTTCCTATGTAACGTGCGAACGTGCGAGAAAGGGCTGTAAACAATAAATAAATAAGTGGGTTTGTCGAAATAAATGTTTTTAAATTAATTATTTGGGTTAATAGAAATTCGAGAGGTTTGACTTTTCAACTTTTCGCCAATGGATTTTTCAATGTTAGCACCGACGTATGAACTATTTTTGACACAAAAAATTGTACCCGCATCAAATAGCATATCGAGCAGTCCATATCATACTGAGAAAAGTTGGGCTGGAATCACTCCTGCAGTTTACACCCTATTCTATTAAAAAATTAGTTTTTGCAAAAAAAAGTATACTAAAAAAGACACATCATCCACACCGCTTAATGCGGATTTCCTAGTTCCAAGTACTACAGCAAGTAAGTACTGCAGTGGCCATGCCAACCGGCTTTGGATGTTTTTTTGTTTTTTTTTTTTTTTGGCTCGATGATTTAATTTGTAAAATGACCCCCCCCCCCTAATTTCAATGCTAGATCCGCGCCTGCCAAGGAGTTGCCCGATTTGTCCTATTGTTGAACCTAATTGTTTTTTTAAAGGTCGTATACAAAATTTGAGTTTTCCACGTAGACGCGTTCTATGGCCGCTTCCAAATATATAGTGAAAAACTAAAGTTTTGTATGGCAATACCAAAACGGAATCGCCCGATTACCCATTTTTGAATATGTATTTGTAATTTTCATGAAAACGCCGTGTACAAAATTCGAGCACTCCACGTCCACGCGTTCTGTCACAGTTTCCAAATATATAGTAAACAAAAAATAAAAAAATTTTGTATGGCAACACCAAGAAGAGGTTTTCCGATTTACCCCATTTTTTTAATACACTATTCCTATGAAAAAATCATGTACCCAATTTCAGCTATCTACGTGTACTCGTTGTCAGGCAGTGTCCAAATATATAGGTACTAAAAAACTAAATATTTGTATGGCAACCCTACCAAGGAGTTACCAGATTTAAACCATTTTTAAAGCTGTATTTGAAATTTTTATGAAAACGCCGTGTACAAAATTCCAGCTTTCAAGGTCGAAGCGTTCTCTTTCTGTTTTCTAAAACTCGTCATCTGCGCCATTTATCGTGTCCAAAACTATCCTATATTTTAAGCTGGAACCACAGACACATGCACAAAATTTCATTAAAGATTAGCGTGTACGAACACAGTGACACGGGATTTTTATATATTAAGATAATAAGTAATAATATACATATTAGATAGAAATATGTAACTCTGAAAACTATCAGAATTGTACAGCAGGGTAACAATAATTTCAATACGCTCTCTATAATGAAGAAAAATATTACAATAACCTGGAAGGGATAATTAATAACCGTTTATTAGACAAACAAAGCGATTGAGATGTATTAAGAAAAAAAAATATGTCAAATATAAAAGATAAAAATATTGAAGGACTTAAGTAATCCTGTATATGACGCTTAAAAAAACTGTATTTCATACGAGATAAACCACAAGAATTGTATATGAATACAAATCTAATATTATTGGGGATAATTAGAACAGAGAGAAAAACTGTTGATGTATATGTTACAGTCAAAACACGAAATCCGTCAAAACACGATTTTACTAAGAAATTCTAGTTCTAACAAAGCGCTTTCGGTAATTCTAGTTTTAACTAATATAACACAGTTAAAACTAGAATTAACGAGAGCGCTTTGTTAGAACTAGTATTAACTAAAGAATATTTAGTTAATTCTGGTTTTGGCGGAATTCTCGCACTGGTTTTAGTGAAATCTAGAACTGACGGAATTCTCGCACTGTTTTTAGTTAAAACTAGAACTGACGGGCTGCTCTTAGTAAATTCGCGTTAGGATTGAAATCTCTCACCGTTAAACCTTGATGTTAAGTAAAACTCTTTATTTATAATTAAGTAAACATTCTTTTAATCCTTTTTTCACATTATACAGCCTACTTATTGCAGCAAGGCATGCTGTTATGGCATTTCGAATTGCAAAGAATTCCTTTTTTAATACATAAACATCGCTTCGAAATACAACGCTTTTTGCAAGCGCAGCGGACGAACCCTTGGCCTGTTCCTATGGCTTCTTTCTTTGCTGCAGTCCTAAGGGAAATCACATGATCCTGTGGTACCTGTTCTGCTGTCAAGAAAACTTCGGGGCATACATCGAATTCAGATCTGAAAAAAAAATTAATCATGTAATAGATATATCCAATTTAAATATCTGCTTATTGAAGTTTAATGAACCTACCTGCAATATAGTTTGTTCAAAACTCCATCCTTTGTACCAATTTTGTACAGATCTTCTTCATTTCCTTCGAGCACGACTCCGATTAGATTTCGTAAGTCCGCCTTAGCCCTATCAACATCTGGAATAGGTATACTTATATTACCTCCTACATCAACCGGAGGATGTATGGCAGCAGAAATCGACTTCATTCGATCAGCCTGTTTCTTCAAATTTTGCTCAGCTTCCCTTCTAGCTAGAGAGATATTTGACGATGTATTAGCTATCATCACATCACCCTCTTCTTTTTCTCCAATATCGCCGCGTCCAGCATCTGACATCTGATCTATGATTTTCCGAAGATCATCCTCATCGCAGATAGTTTTAATAACATCAGATGGTAATGAGGATGTCGTTAGACCAACTCTTGGTTCCACTCCAAACATAGCTTTGTACGGTGATTGCTTGATTCCTGAATGAAATGCTCTATTTTTCATAAATTGTACAAAGCGAAGGCCATTAGATCAATTGGTAGTATGATTATCTTTCATCCATGAAGCCAACATATTTTCTATGTCCTGATTGGCTCTTTCAACAGAACCCTGACTCTGGCTATGCCGCGGCTTCCCATGAACAATTTCAACTCCGCCCAGTATGTAAATAGCTCATTTATGACTGAATTTACAAACTCTCTTCCGTTATCAGAGTGTAAAATAGAAGGCGCCCCGAATGTCAAGAATATATCAGTTAGTTGTAAGGCAACTTCTTCAGCTCTCTTACTCTGAAGCGCTCGCAGCAAAACAAATCTGGTTAAATGATCCTGGTAAACCATAATGAACTTAAACTCTTGATCAGCCTGAGATTGCATGTCAATAAGGTCTGCCTGGCAACGGCTATTCATTTCTGCATGAAGAATAGGTTTAGAAACCAGACCTTTATTCTTTCTGTTTTTTTTTTGCTGGCACGTCTCACACATCGAGAGAAAAATGTTTATCATTTCGATGGTTATATTAGCGTATTTTCTAGAGGTTTCCATTTTCAGTCTGTCTCGGCCTACAGCCACATGCGCGCTTTCTATAACATCGAAAATTTCTTCTTCGGCTGTGCATAACGATTCCGGAGAAAGAATTTTCGAAATAATTTCTAAAAAAAAATGAATTCTCAATACTGCTTTTGCATTGCCTCTCAGTAGCCAATAATGGACGAAAATTCTAAACAGAAATTGTCAAATCAACTTCTAAGATCAAAACGCTACTCACACAAAAATTCTAACGAAAAATTGAGAAGCCCTTTTCGAGGCAAAAATGGTTTAGCATGATCATCAAGGTTTAACGGTGAGAGATTGCAATCCTAACGCGTCAGTTCTAGATTTAACTAAAAACAGTGCGAGAATTCCGTCAGTTCTAGATTTCACTAAAAACAGTGCGAGAATTCCGCTAAAACCAGAATTAACTAAATATTCTTTAGTTAATACTAGTTCTAACAAAGCGCTCTCGTTAATTCTAGTTTTAACTGTGTTATATTAGTTAAAACTAGACTTACCGAAAGCGCTTTGTTAGAACTAGGATTTCCTAGTAATATCGGGTTTTGACGGATTTCATGTTTTGACTGTAACATATACAAAAGAAACAGCAAATAATAAAAAATAAAATAGAAAACAGAAAACATAACAATATCTGTAAAAACTATAGTCTTGCAATAATAAAAAGGGGGTGCCAGTTCAACTTCAACTTCCTCTCTACTTATATAATTTAAAATTAATTTGTTGATTGTAAAAAAGAAGGTTACTAGTGTGGTGATTATAATTCCTTGAATTGAAATTGAAGACAACGTGAATTATAATGTAGTTAACATAAATATTAAATAAAAAATTAAAAATAAATAAACTAAAAATAGAAAACCCTAAACAAACTATAATGTTTTGAAATATCACTATAATTTATTAGTAAAACTATTAAACTCCTTTCCCACGACACAAGCTCCGGTTGTTTCTGTAGCACAGCACAACGCACTTCAACACCATAATTCAAGACTCCGGAGTCTCAATTGCACGGTGTCCTATAAATTCGAATACAAAAAAGTTCGTTCCTCTAGTATCACAAAACTAAAGCCCCTTAGCAGTCACATGCTAAAAGAAAAAAATAAATGCAATTTGTATCAGTCTTGTTTAGATAACGGAGTGCGATGGAATCCATACGCGAACTAATTGTTAAAAAATTCATTAAAGGAATGGAAACTTCGAAATTTGTCGGTACCTACGAAAGGAAGAGATAAAGCGGGACGTTATATATAAAACAATCAAACGGTATAAGGAAACATCAAGATCGTAAGAGAAGTGGACGTCCACGCACTGCGCATACTAGGCAAGGCATTAAGATCGTATGAGAGCAGATTCGTAGAAAAACAGGTCGTTCGGTGAGAAAAAGAGCTGCGAAATAGGGAATCTCAAAATCTTCAGCACAATTAATACCTAGCAAGGATCTAGGATCGAACCCTTAAAATAAACAGAAAATTCATTCAATTTCAGTCTCATCTTAGGAGAAAAGAGCTGCAAGAGTTGAAACCATACTTGTTTGACACGGTGGTAATGAGTTCGTGTTTTCCGACGAAAAACTATTCATTCTGCAACCAAACAATCCACAAATTGAATCGTGTGTGGGCAGTCAGAATGCAGGACATTTCCGAAAATAAACTTTATGTGCTCAGATATCAAAATTCATCCTCAGTTATGCTTTGGAGCAGTTTTTGTAGAAGAGCAAACTTCCCTTGTTTTTATTGAAAGCGGTGTGAAGGTCAACGCTGAATATTACCAGTAGTAAGTTCTTGAAGCAGATGTCCTTCCAAGCTGCAAAAAATTATTTGGAGAGGATTATTACTGCTTTCAACAGGACGTAGCGCCTTCGCACACCCCGAATGACTTTTTACCGAAGAATGAATGACCTCTAAGTTGCCCAGATTTAAATGCTTTGGATTTCTTTGCTTGGGGCTATATGGTAGCGAAACTCAAGGACCGAAAGATCAATCGTTTAGAGCAGTTCAAGGAAGTTATCTCCAAAATTTGGGAGGAAATGCCCATGGAAAATGTTCGTAACGCCTGCAAATCTTTCGAAAAAAGATTGATATTGGTAAAAAAACCAATAGGAAGTATTATCAAAAAAATTATTGTAGGTTTTGAAATATTCATGTACCATTAAATTTCAATAAAAATCTTTGCAAAATATTAAACACTTGTTCTTTTATCTCAGTATCTTTTTGTATTCAAACATATTGGACACCGTGTATATAAAATCACGTTCACAAAACAATATTTCACTATTGTATCACATTACTATTAAGTAAAAATCACTTTTAATTAGTTATTTACCACAAAATCGCTGAATCAAACCCGAACTTTCTTTTCATAAAATCTAAAATGTCAGAAATCAAGCTGAGTTGTCAATAATGCACAACGTTCTTGTCACCCCCACCCCACCCGCTGACCGTATTGCCGCGCTGTCATTGAATTGCTGAAACACGTCAATTGTATTCGCACGATACGCCCGCTTCTATATTAGTTAAATAATGAATGATCACAGCTCTCTTCTATGATTTACATTACATCTGAGGCATGTCAGTGCAGTGGCAATCAGATGTTCGGACATCTCATATATTCACAGGAGTAATATGCACAGCAGAAGTGTAAAACATACAACGCTGCACAACTTTTCCTATCGGCCCCATTATATTTTCAGACTATAAATAAAGCTGTGGCTGGAGCTACAAATTATTGCATGATCATAGTAAACATCGAAGTCGGACGATTTTTTTCTATCTGTCATAAAAAATAAAAAATTATTTCGGAAAATTCGGAATTCTCTTTGAATTTTTTTTTCTCTTTTTTGAATTGATATGTAAGTGCAAAACGAACCTAGTGAAATAAATATAACTTTCAAAACGCGAAAGTACTGCTACGTCAGCTTTCTGCATTTGTGACAAGAAAAGTCTGAGCGAAAAACATTAAAGCTCAAGTGACTGTGAATTGGGGTTCACCCCTATAATAATAAGGGCGTGGACTCTTTGTTGTAAGAGCCCATAGGAAAAAATAAAGACCAATAAGAAAGATATGAATTCTGTAAAGTTTTTAAAGGCAACTTAGTCCATGACTGATTCCGCTATTTACGTGTCCCGAACATTGACAACGAGTGAGGAAAATTACGACAGCTCATCGACTACCGCACACAGTGGCAGCTGAGTGTATAGCACCACTACCAAGAAAAAACTAAACAAGCAACCGAAAAATGTAAGGATAAATAATGTGCTAAAGGAAAGCATAAAGGACAAATTAAAAGAAAAATTTGACAGGCTGAAACATGAAAAGAAGAATACAAAAAAAAAAGAGAACTAATTCAACCGAAGCCAACTCAAATAAGAAAAGAACCTAATATGCCTCAAGAAATTCAAATAAACCAAGCGTAAACGTCAAGCAAGATGACTGCTGCAAATACTTACAACCATAGTTCGACAAGAGACGAAGAAAAGAAGACTGCTAAACCAACAATCTCAGGTGAAATTGATCTGACCTCAGATTCTCAAATAAATAAAATTCTACATTTGCAAATAAGAAAAATGCAGGATTCATATAACGACTTGCAAAATAGAGATGACACACTCAACAAAAAATATAATGACTTACATATACAAAACCAAGCAAAAAAATAGACTAGATACACAATACATTAAAAATTGCAAGTTTAAAAAAATTAATAAGGACGTTACACACATTTTTCTAAAAGATGAAATGGAGTAAAACTTCCTTGGCCTTGTTGAAAGGTGAAAACATTAATAATTTTTCCTACACGCAAGGAGAACAAGCCTATTAGTGTAGTGCTTAAATTTCTCTATTCGACATAATACGACGACGAGAATGACATTAAAGAGTAGTTTCAATTTCTATTCCCAGGGATTGAAATTATCAAAATTATAGACTTAAAAAAAATCTCGAAATAGGGAACCTTTGTGGCTCGTGCAAATTAAATCACACAGTGATATTTCGGACATAATTAAAACTAATCTCTTTCTGAAACAAGATGTTAAATTCTATAAGTTTAAACCATCTATAATGAATTAGTGCAAAAACTGTCAGAGATTTGGTCATGTTGCTACTAATTGCTCGACGCCTTATAGCTGTGCTATGTGTAAAAGTAATCGCGGTCATAGGAACTGCATGTTACCCCCAAAGGATAGCCCATTAAATGAACATAAACCTAGGTTTGAGGAAAATCCCGACGGTACTGTCCGTATTGAAAACGGTTTGTGTTAACTGTGGTCAGTCCGGATATCCGGCTAACTACAGAAAATGCAGCAAATATTTTGAAATTATGTCTAGGAAGTAAGAAAAAGTAAAGTGTATTATAACTTTTCTGAAAAAAATATTTCGTGCTTAGGAGGGATCATAGTGTTCCGCGAAAAACCGTAAGATAGACAAGCAGAAGCAACCAGCTATCTGGTAACATTTTGGGCGGAATTTATTTGAATGTCCACATAAAATAGACAACTTCCTGCCTCACAACAGAGAACTATCCCATATAAATGGCAAAAGAATGGCACTGCTGTCATTCTTAACAGAATTAACGGTAAATAGCCAAGTATGAATTCACCCCAAAATCGAAGTAATATAGTAAATAACTTTAAAATCATAGCCATAAATTTAAATTCGCTTCTCTCAGTACACAAACGGCAACAGCTCAATACGTTCTTAAGAGAACACAAACCAAATGCAGTACTAATAAGTGAAACAAAGCTGAAACCAAAGCATGATGTAAGCTATGAAAGTTACAGCATGATCAGAAATGACAGGCTCTCTGAAGGCGGTGGGGGTGTTGGTATTTTAATTAAAAACAACATTAAGTAAGCGCATTTCGCCAATTGTACAAAATTTAAAATTATTGAAATAACATTAATCTTTGTTAATTTATCCAGCAGCAAAACACTAGCAGTAATCTCGCTATACAATAGGAGCGGAAGATCGCCGATAGCCTCTGTGATCTGTTCAACAGAGTTAAAGCTGACTATTACATCATTGGGGGCGATTTCAATGCCCTGCATTCAGCTTTGGGGTAATGACCAGGCTATAGAGGACAATTCGGGCAGATCCCTTCACCAATGGTACCTAAATAACTCCATTAATAAGAGCTTATTATTAGAGCACTCAGATAACTACATGCTTCATAATCATGGCACACCCTCCTTGATTCATTATAACTAGCGATATAACAATAAAATATAATAACAGGGGCAAACTATCCATATCAGATTATCCATCAGATCACGCTGCGGTAGAACTTAACATTTCAATAAGCAGAAGCCCAATCATTACAGAGACTTGTCAAATACTCCACTACGGCAACACGAATTGCATACAATTCAGAGAATACATAGAACAAAACCTCCGGCAACTAAACCTACCCGATAACTGCTGCCCCACATTTTCTGAACTGGATTATATAATCGGTAATCTTGGCAAAGTGCTAATAACTGCTAATGACTTAAGTGTACCGAAAATCTCTTTAAACAATAATGCCTGTATTCCACTTCCCCCCTCTTTCTTAAGATTATTAGGTATAAAAATAAAGTTAGAAGCAGATTGTTTAGACTACATTACAATCCCCTGCAGCATCAGCTCAAATCCCAAATTAAATGTCTCGAAAAAATAATAAAAGACTCGCTCAAAATGCACTACATTAACTTCTGCCATAAAAAAAGATTATCAAGTGTTAAAAGGGATAATAATGCTATTACGTCTGTTAAAAAATATTTGGGACTCCTGAGAAGTAATAATATACCGCCACTACAATTAACGGGTAGCTCTGATCTAATTTCTAATAATGAAGATAAGGTGCTTGCGCTTGGAACGTTCTTTTGTGATATACACAAGGCAAATTTTTGCATGGGAAACCCAGAATTCAGTACGTTCTGCTCAATCAAATTACCAAAATGAAACATCTCCTCTTTTAATATTTACAAAATATTTTAAACCTGACTTCGAATGTAATAGCCCGTTCCCATTTCAGGACAGATTTTCTAACCCGTTTCCATTTCAAGGCAGATTTTCTGACCCACCTTCCGAACAACAAGCAGACCCCCAACTTGCTGGTAGCACAATTGTTTAGGTTAATAATGTTCAACATCTTAATTTCACCACGTCTAGTCAAATTAGAAAACTTATAAAATCCCCGAACAACAAAAAAACAGCTGGTTATGACAAAATATCTAACTTCATTCTCAAAAAATTCCCATTTAGCCTGTTCGGTTTTTTAGAGCTATTATTAAACCATCTCTTTAATATACGATATTACCCAAAAAAATGAAAACAGGCCATTGTCATACCAATCCCAAAAGTTAAAAAACCGTCTAATCTAATCTCTAGCTTTTGGCCAATTTCCCTTCTGTCCTGCGTAAGCAATATTTATGAAGCTTTCTCCTGGATAAAATTAGGTCTCATTGCGATGATAATAATGTTATACTTCAACATTAATTTGGCTTCATGAGGCAACATTCCACCGCGCATGCCCTAACAGTCTTAATGGAGAAAGTAGGACATAATCTGAATATCAGAAAACCTACACTAGCCTGCTCATTAGACATTAAAAAGACATTTGATACGGTCTACATTGAGGGACTTTTTATAAAATGAGGAACCTATGGAACCCAACATAATCTGATCTGCCGAATCATCTATAATTACCTAACAAACAGATCTTTTACCATCAGAATACATGACGTACTTTCTCAAGCTTTCGACATTGTGTCAGAGGTACCTCAAGGCTCCTTACTCGGACCAATCTTATATAATATTTATACAGCTGGATTACTTAAACCTATCAGAAAGGAAAACAAAGTGAACACCATTTGTTATGCAGATGATACTCTCCTATTTGCAGCTGGACCCGAAAAGCACGCCCTAAACGCACAATTATATAGATATTTAAAGGCCCTCTCCAAAAACCTTCACACCTGGAAAATCAAAACTAATATCGACAAATGCGACGCAATTCTCTTTAAAGGTAGGAAAAGAAATTCCCCACCAAATGCATGGTCCGGGCTTCAAAACTATCACTTAAAACTAAATAACCATACTATTCCAGTTAAAAATAAAATTAAATACCTTGGTGTTATCACAGACAATCTCTTCGTTTACAAATACATCGAATATAATTAATAAAGTAACAAATTGTTAGTGGGCGCTTAAAAGAGCTTTTAGACCCAACTCTAAATAATCCGTAAAGCTAAAAATTGTCCTCTACAAGCAAATGATTAGGCCAATTCTGAGCTCCGCATTCTCGATTTGGCATAACATAAGCTCGGCCCAAATGGAAAAGGTACAAGTATTTGAACGCAAAATCCTCAGAGATTGCATTAACTTTAAACGAAAATCTGGCTAATTTAAATTGTTAAGTAATTTCTACAATAAGGCCAAGATAGAACGAATAGACTATATCCTTCTCAAACTTGCAGCAAAATTTATCGCTAAAATTTAGCTCATTGAGCATACACTAGTCCAGCATATCAATATACTTTTCGACCCATTCACAAATATTAAAAACCACCCACCCTTACACCTAAATTTTCTAATCACCAATGACGTCGTCTCGCAATATGAGCTACTCCTCTACTACCATAAAGGATTTTTTAATGTAAATAATTTAGTGTCATCTTTTAATTCAGCACACACACAACACACTAATATCTAATATAAGTTCATCTAATTTTTATTACCATTTTATGAGAAACTACAATTAAGTCTAAAATTAAAATTTTCTTTCCAACGATAAATGTTACACACTAAGAAAATTTTTTGATAAATGTACCTAAGCTAAGTACATGCAAAAAATGCATCTTAATTTTATAATTCGATAGATATAACCTATCTCCTTCTATATTAGGAAAATATCATGAAAATGAAACTCTTGTTTCAAATTCTTGTTTCAAAAATCATTGCGATTTGAGCAGTATCCCGAGGCGGATCAGAGACTTTTGATTCTGATTTTTTTTATTTTTATTTTGAAGGCAGGGGAACAGGAGACCCTATCCCAAGCACAGAGGCCATAGCAGCTCTTTGGGCTGTGTTTCTAGAAGGCCATTAACCAAAACCTTCCTGAAGCGCATCAGGTCTTGATGAGGCACGTTTTTCAGCTCATCCACAGATAGAAGGGCAGACCCTACAGTATCCAGCCTGCACCCGGCGAAGGCCGGGCATAAATTCAGGGCTGTCAACAACTCCCATCCTCGTTAGATAAGCGTGAAATAAGCTGTGGTCGGTGATGATGCCAACCACAGTTCTACATTGTTTCTATGCGAGCCCCATGAAAAAACTCAGGTACCATCGCATCTGGTGGCATACTGGCCAGAGAGTTTTCAAAGTCCAGCCCATGCGCTAGAGAGCAATGAGAAGAGACAGTCTAGCCGTCCTGTGGGCAACTGCGTGAATGGAAAAATCCAGAGGTGCCAGATTAACTAAGACCTCAAGAGCAACAGTAGCTGTAGATCTCATGGAGCCCGTAATTCCCAAGCAGGATAGCTTTTGCAGACCCGCTAGCTTCCGATCGTAGTCCACACAAGGATCCTCAGCCACCATACACAGGAGGCATATGTAAGCACGGGTCTAATGATCGAGGTGTACATCCAGTGCAAAACCATCGGTCTCATGCCCCATGTGCAGACAAGGGTTCTCCTGCATTGAACGAAGACCCTCGTAGCCGCATTAACTTTTTCCTCCACGTGCAATCCCCATGTCATCTTCGAGTCGAAGAAGACCCCAAGGTGCTTTCCATTAGGAAAGAGCTGCATAATGTGTCCCATAGGCTTTGGAAGAAAAAAGTACCCAAGCTTACGTCTTCTGGACAAGAGCACCAAGCTGGTTTTTGTTGGGCTTACTATCATATCATGACTGGTGCACCAATCCTCAACAATATTGAGGTTTCGTTGCATGAAGGCACTTGCAACAGTCATGCTGTGCCTGGGAATGAGCAGAAGGATATAATCCGTATACGCTTCACTTCAGAATTCCACGTTTTTCAGCTCGTGATGAGTGAATCAACCAACACACACCACAGTACTGGAGAAAGCACGCCACCATGCGCGCAGCTTTTCTCCACCAACACACATAGAGGTTTGGCCGCCGACATCCACAGTTAAGTATCGCCGATTTAACATTTGTTCCATCCAACGCACTACAGTGCAGTCAACACCATGTTGACGAGCTGCCTCATATAGCGACTCGAGGGTGGCCTTGCACACGATCCAGTCCCAGCTCAATGACAGTCACCATTGAATAGTGAGTCGTCTCCGTAGATCTATCCCTCCGGCAAGGGTGCTGTGAGGTGTTTAAGGGGAAATCTATAGCACTACTCCCTTGACATATTCATCCACAAGCCTCTCCAGGCATTTCAAAACGAATTAGGAGAGATTTATGGTTCGAAAACTCATCGGCTCCACGTAAGAAGCCTTACCAGGCTTCGTAACGAAAGCAACTCTCACCTTCATGCAAGCGCCAGAGATATAACCAAAAGCGATACGTGCCCTGAAATGGAATCGATGTATGGAACCAGCACAACGCTCTCAGCCTTCAGAAGTGCCGGCAGAATACCGTCTGGACCTGGGGCATTAAAAGCCGAGAAAGTTGAAACTGACCATTTCACCTTCTCGACATCAACTACCTTGACAACAGTGGACCAATCACCACAAGCGTAGAGAGGTGGGGGATATTCTCCACAATGCGTCGAGAGAAGTCTACAGGCCTCTTTCTTCGATGCCATAAAGGAGCCATCTTTACTTCTTAGAACACTCAGCCTGGCCAACGCGTCACTCTTAAGAGCCCTGAGCAGCCTAATCGGTTCACGATAGCCTCCTTGCAGAAGTCTACAAAGGCCTGACTTTTTGATACAAGCCTCTTGTATTTACTCTGGGTCTAGCGGTAGAACTGCCAGTCTTCTCCGAGCTAGTCCTCCAGCCCTTATTAAACAGTCTTTTGGAAGCCTTACGGAATTCACTAAGACTTCCTTTCCACCACGGCATAGGTTTCCTTTCAATGTCCGTACTAATAGGACAGGAAGTTTCCAAAGCCTTAGTCACAGCAGATTGCAGCCTTCTGGAATGCGGGAATACTCCTGCTTTTGTCGCTGGAGAGGCGAGCATGGAGACTACTTCCCCCCAATTAGTCCGCTTTGGATTCCTGTATGGTTCAACATCAATGTGGTCCGCACCCATACAGAGCTCAGTGTAGCGGCGATCAGAGAGAGACTCCTCCCCCGATAGCCTCCAGCCAGAAAACGGGAAAAGCGTCAAAGGACGGAAAAGTCACATCGATGACTTCTTGTCTTCGGCTAGTAGCAAAAGTTGGTTCGTTGCCCTGATTCAACAAAACCAGATCCGCTGAAGTTATGAACTGCAGCAGTTCGTAACCCCGAAGGTTAGTGTCTGAACTACCCCAGACAATGTGATGGGCGCTGGCATTACAACCATTGAAAACTCCAAGCCGATTAGACCTCGCATACTCAACCGCTCGCCCTACTCCCTCAGGATGAGGGGGGGCAGCGGAGTCATACGGGAAATATGTTGAGACAATAAGGATTTCCTTATTGACTCCATCCTTCTTGAAGGAGAGCTTGATCGATGTAGTGTCCCTATCACACAAATGAGGCAGTATGGTCACCACAACGCAATCCCTAGGAGTAGCAACAACAAAAGCCCTAGGAATAGAGCACGTGGTGTGACACAGGATTTGAACGTCTTGTGCCTATGTTAGATCGCGGATACGGTCTTTCCAGACTCAGGGCTCCTGCACAAGCACCAATTTTTGTTGTTGGGGTTTTGTGGTCAACTCAGCAAGTCAACGTCCTAATAAAGCAGACCCTGGTTTGCTGTGTTGCAGGTTAATCTGGGTGAAGAGAAGTGCACTCGTGTCTCATGTCTTTCGTACGCCCTTCCTCTTCGTAAGAAAGGATTTGTTCCTCCACGCAGTGCTCAGTTTACCGACCCCAGGAGGCTCACAACCAATTTCCACTACCTGCCTATCCGGACCACCGACCTACTGCGAAGAGGAAGAAGGGGAATGCCCAGGGAGAGTATTGGCCATCTCCTGAGCTCTTTTCCTTCTCTTCCTCTCTACTCTACCAACACTCCTAGTACGAGTATTCCCGCTTCTGCTGCCACCATCAGCGCTTTTCGACTCTGAGGTTACAAAATCAGCTAGCCCGCCCGAGCTAAGTTGCCCTGACCCAAGAGGAGCATTAGTGTCCTCCATGGGGGTCACACTGCCCTCATCAGCCGAGTTCGCCTGCAGGACGAGATGTTCGTTACATGTCGAAAACGAATTTGTTAATATCTAAAAGAACCTTATTGAGTCCCACAAGTTACGGCAGAGATCCGCATTACCGCAGAAAGGCAAATTAAAACTGGAGGTCGCTTGGTATCCTGAGTTCGCATACTAGCCAGTGAGCACCCCTCTAGCCACGCAGCCCTCGGCGTATGCTGTTCCACCTTGGCTTAGTCTGGGAGCAGCTTTTAGCACACTAAGCATTGTCAACCCACCGAACAACGGTTACCACCTCGCACTACGTGAAAGTAGCTGCACGCAAGACTAACACCATCACCCCACTTACCTCTGGGCTGACAGAATAGCAGGATCCGTTACTCACAGAGAAGATAGATCTATGTGATGTTAGTCAAAGCCAGGCTGCTAGCCAAGGAAATTTTCTGGAATATTGAACCATATAAATTACTGCGCGTTGACCACTAATTTATAAAAACGGAAAACCAGTTGAAAAAGTCGCCATTAACTAAAAGCATCTTCATTTTTCGGTTCTTTTCCGCTGACCGGAAGACATTAAATCTCAGCCCATTCTTAAATAGGTCGCATTGCCGTTAAAATTGTGCAAATATAAGAACACCTCATAAAAATTTGTTGCTTTTACAGGTTCAAGCTACGATAGCATCTTCTTCTTCCGTTCTTCTCGGAATTTCTTTATAATTTTTTATTGCGTATTTTTGGTTTTGAGTTTTCATTTTGTTTTGAAGTATTATTTCTAAATTTTTGAGTTAAATTATTTTTAATATTTTATACTGAAGTATTTGTTTATATAAAAAAATTTATTGTGAAAAATAAAGTTTGACTGGTTATATTAAAACTCAGACTTCTCAGTTACTAACACAGCACCCCTCCATTTCAAGCTTAGACCTGCACAGGCCTAAACAATTTACACATAAGTACAGTAAACCTTATTGTAGTTGATTTCTTATATGGGGATGTTAGTACATGCAATTGTGGCATACAAGTGTCAGCAGTGGTAGAGATTTTGTTATATGAGGAACGTATAATAACTAAGCACAATCTATTGCACTGTATATAAAATACAGTTGAATCAACTGCAAATTACTATAACGCAGCTAGGATGGTCAATCTAGAACAACAGAAAAATGCTCTTGTTTGATAAAAACTTTATACTAAAATTTATTGATAAAGACTCGATATTTATATACAATTCTTAATATAATAAATAGGTGTTCCTCATGCAGCAAAGGTACACGGAAATTACCTGATTTAATTTAATTTGTGGTACGTTTTCACTGTAATAGAAAAGTTTTTGACTTGAGAATTTTCTGATTGTTTTTAATGTTTAATGCTTAGCCATTTTACTACCGATGTACACTCTAGTGTACATGACTTTGTGATCCATTTAAAATTATCTGTAAAAACCGAATAAATGATTTTTCCTCAGAGAGATGCTTTAATATTTTTAGTAGTTTTCAGACATTTTTTGAGGAAGGTCAAAAGAAGAAGTTCATTTTTGCGTACTCAAATTTTAGGCATAAAAAAATCCTCTAAAACTGTTCGTTCCTATATAGGTAAATTCAGTCTTATTCGTACATATCTTGTAAACAATTTAAACAATAATTTTTGCAGTTGATGTCCGAGTAAGTGTTCCAGCCGCTGCAAATCAAATTTACATTGGAGTGTACAAGGGTAGCAATGTGATGTAAATGCAGAGATTCAACTTTTAGTTTTTAATGTAATACAAACCGTTTAGAATGAGACCGATTGTGGCCACATAGCTGCACTGGACCGTGCCTGACCAACCTTACCGCCACTGTACACTCGGTTCGCTTCTTAGTGTGAAACATTTAGTATAAAATTCATAAAAACATATGAAAAAACTCAAAAGGACAATTTTTTACTTCAGAACGGACATGTAGATGTTCATATTTTATATATTGACATTTGGAATTAGTTTTGCGAATTGATTCTAACAAAAAACCAAATATTTACCCACCGCATTGCATGATGGGAATTTTGAAGTTCCCGCGAATCACAATGCTTTGAGAAAAGGGACTGCATTGCCAATATTCACGGAGAATATGTCACGCAATCGATTTTATGCACATTGTACGCATCTATTAGACAGACAGTTGCAGATGCAGTTCGAAAAGGTTTGTCGGAGAATCAATTGGAAGAAACACTGTGTCGTAGAGCAGATTATAAGGTTTAAAGGACGTGTGCAAATAAAACAATATATGCGAGGAAAAGCGCTATGCGGGAAAAGTGGAATTCCGTACGAGATCTTTCCCTACCAAGGCTCAACCACTGAAATCGAACCGGCCTTCTTGCAAAAACTTGGATTCAGAGCGGCTCTTGATCTTGAGTTATTGAATTAAATATCACAAGGTTCGTTAGGCTATAAATTCTACATAGACAACTTTTTCACAAAGTACTCACTTTGTTCAAGAAAATTTTTTTTGAGATTCTCCAGTATATAGCAAAAGCTAAAAAATGTTGTAATTTGGTGACAAGTTTCAAGTCGTGGTTTGACTCATCAACTGGTCCAAAATAGCAAAATTGGGTGATTTGAAAAAAAAAAAAATGAAAAAAATGAAAAAAGTTTGAAAAATTTATTGAAAATAGAAAAAAACAATTTTTTTATTTATCAAAAAAAAAATTTAAAGGAACAGATTCATTCGAAGTGAATCGAACCTGTATACGCCACGAAGTGGGCTGAAAAATAAAGATGAAAAGGAAGAAGAAGAAGCGTTTCGTGTCAGCAGACAACCTTACACTCATCGGTGCAGCTTGGTTTTCTGTCTGCTGCAGACGCTTGAAAATAGATCAAACTGATCTCTTATCATATAAACTCAGAATAAATTCTGGGTGTGAATTATATGAGGAAAAAACACTCCTATACAAGCCCAGGAGGAAAAATAATTAAAATTAAATAATATTTATTAAAGTAGTCACTGTTGGAAATTCTTGAGAAAAGAAAAATACTCGCTGCTGGAACATTTCGTGTCAATCGTTTTCAGAACCCACCACTACCGACTTACATGTAGAGATGCGTTAGAAAGGCCATGCTTATGCGGAACAAGGGATCAGCCATGAAACAAAAGTGGTTTCCCGAAATGATAGAACAAGAAAGATGTTTATTTGGCTTCAAACATTGTTGGAATAGGCGTACCGGATAAAGTGCAGCGGTATGTAAAAAGAAAAAAGCAGAACATTGTAGCCGATAGACCTGAGGCTTTGCAGCTATACAACAGATGAATGGGAGGCGTACATCTTGTTCATCAAATGCTTCTGCGGCTTTGCGATCGCGGGTATTTGGCTTAAGTACAGCGGAGATGCTCTCAGATATGGAATACTGCTCAAAGATCAAATGGACCTGCGTGCGTTCACAATAGGGCTGGCTTATACTTTCGTTAGTCTTTCGCCAATCCTGTAACAAACCGGGATGACCCTCGACTGGATTTTCATTTCCAGTAGAGGAGGAAAGTATAAATAGACCGAGTGACATACTGTTTTTATTCACCGCCAATTGATACTCGGTACGACCAAGTGGTTCACTTTCAACGCCTCGATTCAAAGCCAAGTACAGCAGTTTGATGCAAACTACAAAGATGCAAGCAAAGAACATATTTCTATTGTTCGAAATTCAAAGCACATATGTGCATTCGGAGAAATTCGGAGTGTTTCTTCAAGTTTCATCGAAAATAAGTATTTGTATGTTTATCAAAATGTTTATACTTTTATATTAAAGTGTACTACCAATTAAATTATATTTAAAATAAATCTTTAGACACCGTTTTTTCACTTAAAACACCTGTCATTAGCTCTCATATAGTCCCTAATTTTCTTATAAGAAGGACTCGGACTTTGACTACTATGACTACCCATGTACACTCAAGTGTACAGTTTTCACCGACCACAACTTTACAGGCAGGTAACTATTTTTTATCGTAAACTACTTCTGTAACCCATATGACTAAAATTCATCACTCGAAAACTTTCCAACCGCGCTTTAAATATGTGTAGTGAAAGGGTTAAAAAAGATAGAAATAAATAATTCCAAGGAAAATATGTATCTATGAATAAAATTTTGCCAAAATTTATATAATTTAATAATTACGTACACTCAATTAGTAATAGTAATATACACTTTCAAAGTAATAGAGTAAAGACATAGTAAGTTTGAAAATACTAAGTTGTAAAGTAATATAAAATGATCAGAAAATACAGGTAGTTGGTAGTTAGAATATAAATTCAAAATTTAAAATTTGCTTACGTGGGCCTAAAATAAGATAAATCAAGAATATTTAATGATCTTTGCAAACCAAATTGAAAGTATTGTCCAGGATTGACTGAAATTATTTTCATTGGACTTTCTTTAATTCCTTGGAAAGTTTTCGTTGAGGACGGCAGATCTAATCCATGATTTCTTAATATTTTGAAAATATCATCACATGGTTATCTTCTTATTCGATGCCTTATGTACCAGTTTCTTATATCTTTAGAAAGTGATAGACTTTGAGTCTCATCTAGAAGTTTCAACATCAGAAATTTGTGAATCAGTAATATTTTTATTGCCAGATGCATCACTCGAATAAATTCCTTGAATTTTGCTTTGCAAAATAATTTCACATGGCTCACTGCAACAACTTTGGAGCATAAATTTCTCTCGCTATTAGCCGTCTCATGTGCCTTATGCTGACTCTCTAAATTTAATTTTTTTACTCATTCTCAAAACTTATATTTTTCTATTAAAATAAATATCTCTAATCAAAAACCTTAATCAACATACCTTGCAATCACTAAAATATTAATAACGATAAATTACACTTAACACTGCGCATTAAAACCCACGCACTTCGAAGGCAAAAATGTAACTGGTGACTCACTCTGCGATTCGGAAATTTACAGTGTGTTTGTTGTGGTGAGAACATGCTTTGCTTCCCCTTCCTAAATAAGCAGTTGATTTTCACTGCCGCCCATGCTTAGAACATGCCTTGCACTCGATTCTTACAAAGCACTTGCAGCCACCCTTACTGCTTTTTATGTGCTCTTTTGCAAAGCGCATTAAATATTTCCTACAGGGTTGTTATAATTGATATACCAGTCTTAGTTTTTATAAAATCCATTGCAATGTCTGTGACGGTATTTAACGTATTAAGTGACATTTTGTACATCTACTACCATTGATATAATATAATAAGAATGGACTGAGCGTTCTGCTTCAAAAACGGCACATATATTGAACAGGCTGTGAAAACCCTTTATTTCGTACAATAATTACACACCGATTCATAATTTATTATTATTTGTCGACTGGAAATACTAAAGATGCTATAAATTAGTATTTCATTAAATTAAATTTTTTAGGGAGTTTAACTTGTTTTAATTAACACAAAAATTAATATTTAAGAGATAGACGTATATAAACAATATATTTGTCAGAACTTTTATGTCAATTCCAATGCATTCAAATTAATACAGCCGTACTGTATCCTAAATTGGTTGAAGTTCAGTGTACATTTTGAGCTTGAAAGAGACAAATAGATTTAGCCAAAATTTGTGCCATTTTTGGCTATAGGAATTAGGGATGGTCAATAGTTGGGTAAATATCGGGCATACATAAGTCATGAATCGACCACTGTAACCGATTTTCTTCAAACTTTGCGAATAACTTATAATTCGCCCGAAAATCACAAATATCACAATTATTTTACCGGGAAACTTACACTTTCCGAGATATTTTACTTTAAAAATCACAAACTTTGCACTGCACTCCGCCATACAATTTCATAACAAATCTTCTTCTTCTTTTCAGTAGCAGCAAGAAGCCATTGCACCTTATTGGTACTTTGCACTGCGCTTCGCCATGATTTGATAATAAATCTTCTTCTTCTTTGAAGTAGCAACAAGAAGCCATTGCACCTTATTACATACATTCGGGTTACCAGCATTGCGTTTTTTTATTCATTAATAAATTATTAAATTGATCCAGCATTGCGTTTTTTTATTTATTAATAAATTATTAAATTGATAGCAGCATTTACTTAGAATAGAATAATATTATCACAAATTCAATGCATACCTCAAATGAACATTCGTCCGATTATAGATTTAACATTTTCAATTTATATGGGAATGATTTCAGCGACTTTTTTAGTATTATTATTAGTAATAAACATTACAAATTTGAAATAGCGTTATTTCTGAAACTTAACTTGTATATTATTATTCAATTTTAGTTCCGCCTCCCAATGTCTATCAACCACGAAAAGTGTAACATTCTGCAACGCGAGCGCCTGGCTTTGGCTTTACTCAGCAAAAAATTGATGGCATCATTTCATTAAATAAAAAATGAATTGGCACGTATATACATATTATATAATTCGATTTACTGTTAGGTGTATCACTTCCATAATGGTGCTGGAATTTATCGACGAATTCTTGCCCGTGTAAGGAGGTTAAGTAATCACAAAAGCATCTCGACATGACACACAGACTCAATTAATTAATTAAGTAAGAGGGGGATGTGCTGTGTTTGGATTTGTGTATAGTATTTCCTCCCTCCGACTGTCTATCATCTCCAAAAAGTGATATGCTCGTGCAGTATGCAATAGAGTGTACGACGGCCCTAAGCGTTGCTTTTCAATTAATATATTTTATTTGTATTACATAATTTTTATTTTAAATTGAATTTAAAGCTGAGCAAAATGATATTATAGTATAAAGGTTTATAGGAGGTACCAAAGAAACTAGATTTTATGTACGAGTTTAAAGTTACTTAATAATAATATTAGTAATTATGTTTATTCTAAGTTGTGTTCAACATTTGTAATTATGTTTATTGTAAGTTGTGTTCAACATTTGTAATTAAGAAATTTCAATAAATGCGGTATCACGTACTAAATTCCTGTGTTTATTTAAATTTTTTTAATTAATAATTGTAATTAATAATTTTGGCATGCGTTGCTCGGATTACCGAGGTTAAATGCGCGCGTGTTCAGACAAGTTACAGTTTTTTATATAAACATTAACTGTATTAAAATTTGCAGCACGTAATGACAATTACATTATTATATTATTATTATTGGTCTGTCAAATTTACTGACATGCGAAGTCGTAGTCGTAATTGTAATTCACGCCTTACATCATTTACCAACTCATACACAAGACTACTCCATGTGGAAGTTTCTAGGCAGTTTTTACGGGTGGGAACTGCGCAACCTTGTGCTCGCTCGTCTTAACACAATTTGGCGTTTTCGTTTTTGCTTCGGGGTTAACTCCTGTCCTTTGAAGAAGCAAACACATGTTCGAGTTTGCATGCCGGCCTTGGAGTCATGTCACATTTGACTCCTGGTGTTAGCTCTGCTAACCCCTAGCTCAGATGAGGGGCAGCTGTAGTCCTCCATACGAATCTCTGAATTGTCATTTTGAAATTGTATGTTGCATTTGTTTTGACGAAGTCGTTACAGATTTGAAATGTTTTTATTTTTTAATTTAATATATAGTATTTTTTACAGACGATAACAGCAATTTTCAAGCAAGCATTCTATATAGAAGTGCCAGCAATTGATCTCAATGGAGACATTTGTTTTTTACAAGGTGAAACATGTGCATTGAGTGATATGGAGTGATAATACGGAAACTTCATTGGATATTTCTTAAATTCAAGCGCGCAAAAATCCAATAATCACAGTCATCACATTTTCACAACTTTCAAAAACGTTATTATTTTCGTCAAAATATGTAGGTACTGTATTTCCTCACGGTAATGCTCTAATAAATTGAAAACTGCAAAAATTGCCAGTTGGTGACATTTTGAATGACAGATTATTACACAAATTAATTCGAACACTGAGCTTAGCACTTGAAGCAATTGACACTTCGGTGCAGGGTTAGAGTAATCCCAGTTTTCCCTGGTGCTATGCTTCGGTAGCAAAAACGAAAACACGGAATAAGGGAAGGAAATTGCTTCCCAATGAAATTTTTTTAATGAATTTGCATGCAAAATGATAAGACATCAAGCGAACCAAGCAAACTACCTTCTGGAGGGCGATTCTGATCTTTTGTCGTACTTTAATGTCAAAATATACGCCTAAATGAAATGAACATTTCTACTGAATTTTGTGTGTATTTATTCAGCTCAACAAGCCTTTACGTATAATGAACTGAAATGATACTTCTAATGACAAATCTAAAATATTATTTCGAATTTAAGCACTTGTATAAAATCTTTGTCACAACTTCGGGAGCTGTTGACTAATTTGTCGTACTTTTAGGCGTGACATTAATTCATTGCAAATTCATTTTAGTTTATTTTGTGAATACGAAAGTAGACAAATTTTAGGCTAAATGTCAAACCTTGTGACCAAAATGTACGTCTAAGCTACAACAAAGAGATCAGCATCACCACCTGGTGTCAAAATTAAATTCGGAACACTGACTTATGACAATGGACTGGAAAGAATGGCACAAGTTTTATATATTATTATTTATTTGTAATAACTTTTTTTTATATATACTTAAATATATACTTAATAACATCCTTGAATATTATTATTCTATTACCTTTTCTTACATAAAAAAAAAAATCTTAAAAAACCAAAAACGCTTATTTTTAGGCTGTTACAGTGGTGTTACCTCTTAATTGATTATTTGAGATCCTTTCATTATTTCTATAGTCAAGGCAGAAGTGTAAAAAAGTGGAGTTAGTGGAATGTGGAATACAATTCTAATAATCTTCCTTCAATTTATATTTTATATCTGGCCAAACTGTTTAATTTGACGAATAAAGTAGACCACCCCTACTAAAGTTCAACCTCAACCTGGCCGGCCTCACCAAATTTTCCATTGTGTTCTATATAACCTAATATCAGATATTCTACCGAACTGTCAACGTTGGCATGTAACTTTAAAAATTGACGCATTTAATAAGGATTCTAAAATGGTATAACACTTGCTAGAATATTTCTTAGATTATATTTGGTGAATTGTTGAAGTATTGAATTCAAATTAGTTTGACCTATAATTTTTTTTATTGATATCTATGTTGGGCCTAGATTGGTCTCAATTTGAGGTAATAGCATCAAGAGTCTTATTGTTGGTTTGGTTTTTTTATATTTCCCAGGAATATTTGTATGTATACTACTGAATTGTTTAGTATTACTTATATTCTGCAATAAAGGTTTTCTGGTATAATTAATTAAGTTTTTATGTTAGGATTTAGAAATTTTTTGTTTCTTCCTATTTTATGTTTCGTCAAGGATTTATATGATACATGATTAATTGATGAGTTGAGTGGTTGGTTGATAGGTTAGTAATAATTAGGTTAACAAGTCACTGTCCCGAAACTAGTGATTGATAATAAGATAATAAGATTTGGTTAACCTTGGGGTTTCAATGTAGTAAGTTTCCCTTGGGATAATTTTATGTTCCGATATTTTTTGAAGAGTATTTTCATGAGATGAGATATATATATATATATATATATATTTTTTTTTTCGGTACAAATAACCATAAGTGAAAGATTAGATTTTGGAATTTATTTCTTCGATTTTTAAGATTTTTAGGTTTATGATACTTCTAAAAAAATGTTTTAATATAAAAGGTATGGCTCCTTCCAGTATATCATGCATTAAATCAACGTTTCCATGTGCAGATCTGCAATATAGAATGCTGGAATTAACGGTGTGTTAATTCCGGATTAGCAATTGCTACCGATCTGCTTACTGGATTGTGGAAGAGTTTTTTACTCTGAACAATTTTTATTATTTTGGTTGCTATATATATATATATATATATATATATATATATATACACCGCATTTCTTCTGAGTGCATTCATTGCCTCATAAAAAACGTAAAATTTGTTCGTCAGCAAATTTGCTGACTTGGTTTACTAGTGACGAAATTATGAATGTTGTTTTGTGTCATAAGTCAATGCACTTGGAAAAAATGCGCGCGAGCAGCAATTATTAAATTATCAAAAGAAAACTCTTAATTATTTTAAAACTTTACGGCTGGCTTAAAAATGTTTGTTCAGGGCTGAAGATGTTGGCGGGCGGCGGATGCCAAAACTCGGTTGAAATCCCCTTCGATACCTGGTGTGGATCGCCTTGCAGGTGTAGGTTTTGCAGGAGTCCTCTGACAACCCTTGAAACAGGCCTTGATTTTGGTCCAATATCTTCTCGCAGCAATATATAATATCACGATAATCATGATGGCCGTAGAGGTCGCCATGGAGCCTCTTGTTATCTTGTGAGCTATGCCCGCTGTCTATTATATTGTAGTGTTTCAACTCATTTAAAACACAATAACTCCTAATTCCATTAGATTGAATAACATCAGAAAAGGTAGTTGTTTTATCATTTTCAAAAACCCCGTTGTACTCTACGTTATTTCTAAGAAGTAATTTATTTTCTTTAGTAGATGTTTGTGTGGTTATTCTATCAGTTTTACAAAATCTACAGAAATAATTTGCTCTAAATGATTGAGCAAATCCCAAAGCAATATTTCCACCCAAATTGTCACGGCAAAAATTTATCAATGATCCTTTTAATATTATATCATCAACTCTTATACCTTCGTTTTCTATTTTAATGAGATCTTGAACTATAGGTTTCAAAATTGTATTAAAAATTCACTGACTAATTTTTTAAGTCACTAACGTAAAAAAGAGCAACTAAATAAATATTTTCCAGTAATGCGTTAAATTCATAAGGAATATTTCTAATTGTTAAATAAATTGCACCTAATTTATGTAAAGTGGTTTTACTTCCCAAAGGATTAATGACTTCAAAATCGTCATAAAATAATTGGATTTGGATAGCATCTGGATTACTTGTAAAAAGAATATTATTTTTATAATTAGTACCACAGCAAAAATCTGTTAGCATGTTATCGTTACAGTGAAATAATTTACT
The DNA here is from genome assembly GCA_963924295.1 of Dioctria rufipes. Lineage (NCBI taxonomy): Eukaryota > Metazoa > Arthropoda > Insecta > Diptera > Asilidae > Dioctria > Dioctria rufipes. Next base: position 73,648,451 of record OZ002742.1, on the reverse strand, counting down.
GAGATATTTTTCTTTGAAGGACTAATTTTGAAAGAGAGCTGATATTGTTTTGGTTATTGGAACATATTGGAAAAACATTGAACAAAAATATTTTTGTACATGTTTGTTTTTATGTCTAACTTTCTATCCCATCGACCGCCTAGACTTTGTTTAGTGCTTTTCACATAAAAGCTTCCGCTAGCGGCAGCAATGTGCGTTTTATAATTTGAATTGTACTTCTGAAAATTTTCTGAAAAAAAATAATTCATGGACATTAACCACTCCTGAACAAAGTCATTGTTCAATAAGTCATTTTTCTTGGAAAGAAAATGTATATTATATTAATTTTATTTGTTTCATTCAACAAGGATATTATTTACATTTTGTTGCGCTAACCCCATTTGCATCAAGAAATTAGAAAAATTGGACGCTATATTATGAACTTGCAATGTAATATCAGACACTGCATTATTTGGCTCAATCAAGTTAGAAACAATATTATTTGAAATTTCTTTAAATTTCTCAGATAAGTTTAAATTTTCATCTTGTGTAGAAGTGTTAGCGAAATGGTTTGTAGTTTGTTCAAGATTTTTATTAAAAGTATTATCCGCTTTGGAATTCTTAAATGTGTTAGAACTTAATGTACACTTAAAGGAATGCCTTTTTAGACCACTAAAAGTACAAAATTCGCGTTCACAATCATATTTTGCGATACATTTAAGTGTTGTTTTTTTATCTGTTTTCAAATTCATTCTTACAAACATAACAAGAAAACATGTTGACTTGAAGTAATTTTTCCAGTGCCTACTAATAGCTTTAAAAAAAATTAATATTAGATTCTCTTAATTTGACAAAAAATTAAATGTTAAACTCATTCCTGCGTACAAAAGATACGAAAATAAATTTAGTTTTCTTCTAAATATTTTTAATTTCTTTTTGTGTTTTTCTCTTTTAATTAGCCAATTGCAACTTTATTTCTATTTTTTTATTAATTTCAATCAGTCTTGCATTTGGTGTAGTAGTGTTAACTTTATAAATGTATGTGACAAAAAAGTTAAGAAAGTTATTTAAATCAGAATCAAATTCTAAATTAAATATATAAAAAGATTTAACATACATATCGAAGCATTCCAAAAATGAAAATTCAAGAGGTAAACAACGGATCAACGGATATGTAAAATTGGGATATTGCTTCCTTATTAACCCCAATTGCTAATATTAGCGGTTGCTGGTTTCTCAAATCATAGGATGTTTTGGGGATATTTATCTGTAATAAATCAAAAATGTTTAAAGCTAAAAATAAAGCATAATATAAATTTACTTACATGTTCAAACTTTACAAGTTTATCTACTATTTTTTCAAAGTTCGATCTCTTCACTGATTGTGATTTGTACCCTGATGCCGTTGGTGGAACAAGTTTTAATAGCAATTTTTTCACTTCAGTATTCCAACCTGTGTGTTTCGTTGGATGAATATAAATTTTCGATTTACAACATCCATATAAAATATGTACCTTTAAAATTTTGCTTCGTGATATATTTCCTCTATCTTTTCGGAATATTTTCTCCAATTTTGTACAAGAAGATCTGAGCTTTGTTGAAACCGCAAGTCAAAGTCATATAATATCTATAAATGCAATATGCATATTACTTTTAATAAATATAAAACCTTAAGATTGAAACTTACCAGTTTAGGATTAAAGTAATAGAAAGGAAAGTATTCATAAATATTTATTGTTGATAAAACGAGTTTTTTTCCTTTGCTCAAGAGTTTGTGCCAATTTTATTTTAATGACATTTTCCTGTTCAAATGCATTGCAATTTTTGAAGAACTCCAGATCATGATCAGTTAATTCTTCTGAACTATTATTAATTATTTCTGTTTCTTCGTCTGCAGTTTTCTTCGATCTTTTTGCTCTGCAATTATCACCACCAATTTTTAATATAAGATCCTAATTAAAAAAGATTTATAGATTCACAGTTTTTTGCTCCCACAAAACATATTAACATACATACTCTTTCAGTAAATCTTGTTCGCAGTTATTTTCCAAAAAACTTTTGAAACTGTACATAAGGAAACGTATTTTAAAAAGGAAAGAAAAGCAATTAGCAATACAAATAAGAAATAATGCTAATTTATTTTTGTACATTACCCGTAGGTATGTATCTACAAGAGGTGTATAACTATTTGTGCGAAATTTTGTCTATACTTAAATTAAGATACCTCGCTATTAATCATAAGCTCAGTTCCAATAGCAGCATTACATCTGTGCACGGGTGACGTTATTACATTAGAGTCGGTATTTTCTTCATCTGAATGTTCGTTAGGCTGATTTTTCAAAATAAAGATGAAATTTCTTAAATTAAGCATCGTAAAAGTATAATACAAAGTATACCTGTATATCTTATAATTAAACGAAAGCATGCACAGTATCCAAAATTTATAATTATTTTTGCGAGGTCCTCATACTTAATTTAAAATATTTTAAAGGATTTTGTGCAATTATGGCTTTGAATGTGTTAGCTATCGCTGACATTTGCAGCGACAAGAAGAAGGCTGTGGAAAAAATGCAAGAATGGGGCATTTATGCTACAGAAGGGGTGTTTAAATGCCCGGAGTGTGGCGGATTCATGAAGTTGGTGGCGAACTTAAGAAGTGATGATGGATATTTTTGGCGATGCTACAATAAATTTGCAAAAAAAAAAAAAACAAAAGAAAACTGTATGTAACAAGGAGCTAAGTATCCGAACCAACACATTTCTTGCAAAATCTAAAATTAGCATGGCGCAGGTAAGATGATTTTATTAAATCGTTGAGTCCGTACTGAGTTTTTTTTTTCTCCAGATAATGGTATTTGTCAACCTGTGGTGCATGAATGTGGAGCTACAAGTACTGCAAGCACAGGCGGTACTTAGTAAAAATACTGCCGTGGACTGGAATTCCTTTTGTAGGGAGGTTATGATTGATTATTGTTTGAGGGAAGGAAAACCTATCGGAGGTCCGAACAAGACTGTAGAGATTGATGAATCTAAATTTGGAAAAAGGAAGTACAACAAGGGTCATCCTGTAGAGGGGCAGTGGGTGTTTGGCGGTGTCTGCAGGGAAACCGGAGACTTCTTTTTGGTTCCCGTGGAACATCGTGATGCCGCCACTTTGAAGCCTTTAGTTGAAGCCAATATTCTTCCTGGCACAACAATCATTAGTGATTGCTGGAAGGCGTATGAGAAGTTGGACGAAACGAAATTCCAACACCTTACGGTTAACCACTTTATAACCGTAGAAAAGACTTTTTTGTTGGATACTTGTCCAAATTTATTTTCATCAATTTCTGTAAAAGGAACAGTCTGGATCCTACGGTCGAGTTTTTCAAGGCTGCAGCAATTCTATACTGTCCCTACAAAGAAAATTCAACAGATTTTATGGTAAGAAATTTGTTTTTACTCTTCTACCATATTCTCACAGAATGGATTTTTTTTTTACTACATATTTTCAGGTAGGAGGAGGTGCACAAGGTGTCGACGATGAAGATAATGTTCCTTCTGAAGATGAGGAGGATGTTCCTTCAGAAGATACAACAACCTAAAATATGGTAAGTATTTTTAAATAAATAAATTTCTTTATGATATTTGTGATTTGCAGGCGAAACTGTCAAGCTTTTGACAGCAAGAATTGTCAAAATAACTTATGACAGCAAGAATTGTCAAAATATCATATGACGCAATGCTGGTAACCCGAATTTTGTGAAGGTTGTATGTACCCACCAATAAGGTGCAATGGCTTTTTGTTGCTACTGAAAAGAAGAAGAAGATTTGTTATGAAATTGTATGGCGGAGTGCAGTGCAAAGTTTGTGATTTTTAAAGTAAAATATCTCGGAAAGTGTAAGTTTCCCGGTAAAATAATTGTGATATTTGTGATTTTCGGGCGAATTATAAGTTATTCGCAAAGTTTGAAGAAAATCGGTTACAGTGGTTGATTCCTGACCTGTTCCATATTAATATTCTTGGTACTGGTGATACGATATTTGCTATTATATGTACAAATATAGTACTATGCTGTTGCATATAAAATTAAAGGTCTCGCCGAGTACTGTCGAGTGGTGTACTCTTTCATGATTCAGAAAACTTTCTCGGGAAGTTTTTGTCGCCCGAAAGCCCACTTTCATGGACTTAGGTAACATACACCCCGACTACTACGATTAGCTAATATTTTTTCCGTTCTTTCTTTCAGGGATAAAAGCGATCTGTCATGAACATTTTTCTCATACGAAGTCATTTTCCACGACGCACCAAATTCGCACTATCACGAGCGGCAAAAAGTGGTCTCGCCGAGTACCATCACATCGCACTTGGGTAACATACACCCCAGTTACCATATATTGCATATATTTTTTCCATTCTCCCTTCAGGGACATTAGTGCTCTGTTGTGAACATTTTTGTCATAGGAAGTCATTTTCCACGACGCACCAATTTTACACAATCACGAGCGAAAAAAGTGGTCTCGCTGAGTACTATCTGTATCGCACTTGGGTAACATACACCCCAGTTGCTACATTTGGCATATATTTTTCCATTTCGTTTTTTCTTTCAGGGACATTAATGCTCTGTTGTGAACATTTTTCTCATAGGTAGTCATTTTCCACGACGCACCAGTTTCGCTCAATCACTAGAGGTAAAAAATCCACTTTTTCATCCAAGAAAGTCGCTCTCAGAATACATATATCCGATACCCAAAACTTTACCCCGGTTTATAGAAAAAATGTTATTAATAAAATATGCTCAGAGTATCATAATGCGACGCTTCAGGCATCTCTCATGCCTGTTCATGTCGGGCCTAAAATTGTATGAAAAGTGGCCTTCGAGCAAAAAAAAAATTTTTTTGCGATACAGCTATTGAAATATCGATACAACGATATTTAAAGTATGAAAATATCGATACGAATTACCTGTATCGTAGGGGGATAAATATCGATATATCGAAAATCGTATCGGTATCGGCCATCCCTAATAGGAATTAGACAGGATGGCTCAGTCCATTCTATTATACATATGTCGGTATCTACTACAGATGTATCGTTTCGTCGGCCATGATAAAATCGCAAATCATCATCAGCTCAGCGTGTACTATAAAAAGCCTATCCACGGAAGTAATTCTAGAAAGAGCAACGTACAATAATTGTCGCGAATGACTTCTATTATATTCATGCACCACATACTTGGTCGAACGTTCCGGCTTGAGATATATGGATGGTCATAGCACAAGCTGATATTAATGGAAAATGATTTCTTTTGGCAACTATAGTTTTACTTTTGTTAAAATATAAATAAACTGTGCTTGTTATTCTATTTATAGGTACTGCCAATCGGTTAATATTGAGGTTTTGTATGACTTGCATATTTTTTCTAGCTAATGCACCAACTTTCTCAGTATTCGGAAAAAGCAAGCATACACCGGTCACTTCATTCTCTTTGTTTTGTTCAATGCGAATTAAAGTTCCCACAGCGCCATTAGCAAGTCCATCATCCACACCAACATTAAATGTTAAAAATAATAGTAATAAAAAAAAAATGTTGCCGAAATATTTTCTGTAAATTTCTAAGAACAAATGAATGCTTATTGCTTAACTAGAGCTACGTTCATAAAAATTATTAGCCGCCCCCCAAGCACCCATTTCCGACCAAATGCATACAAATTCTGACGAACATGTAGGGAAGCCCACAGATTTTTCTTAGAAATTTAATGGAAATTTTTTCCACAGAATTGTTATGCATTATTGGAAGACGAGAACGGGTGCTCGAGCTCGAGCCATTAACAATATTTATAAGCGTAGACTCGTAGATGAACAAAAAAGTATGAGTGAACGCCGCGAAGAGGAAGAAGGCTAGGTTTTTGTCACTCATTTCCCCTCTCGCGGCAGGTCACAGCCCAACATAAGAAGTTTTACTTCAAAAAAATTAATCTTAATTATTGACAGCTGACAAATTTACGTCGTTTTACCGAGGCTTTACTCATAAGTTATCTGTTATTTTTTTCATTCTCATCTAGTATAATCCGCTCTACCGAAAGAAAGTTTTAACTTGATTTTTAATCAGGCTTTTTTATACAAAAGTAAACATACAGACCTATTATGACATTCTGTGTGCGGCTGAATGTACGGAAGAAAAAAAAACAAATTGGAACAAATAGGAGCAGTGCCATTTACTGGAGAGACCAATTTGTTCTGTGGATGAGAGGGAACTATTGGTACTGCTCATTTCATTTATAAATCTTCCTTGGAAATGTAGGATTAGTCATTTTGTTTCATTAAACGGAGAAAAATAAAAAAATAAATACAAAAACAAAACATTCAAATTCAATCTTTCTTTTAAGTTGCTTTCCCTTTTACCCGGAAACTGTAGGTAGCTATCATAAACTGAATCCTTTATGCTGAAGATCAGTTTTACAGCTCACCTCATAGTGAAAGAATGATGTGAATTTGTGTAGTGTTTGAAGCAGAACTAACTAACTTCATTGAATTGATTCGGTTGTGTACCTGTGACTGATTAAATGCCCATATTAAGTTTTTTCAATTAATATTAATTGATAATGCATAGGCGGGCTGATATCTTACTGACACGCAGCATACATTTGCTCTAGTGTTTATTAGGGTGCATGGATGGTTTTCTACTTGTACTGTGTTCGTTAGTGTGGTGTTCCGCTAACAGGCGAAATCATTGTTTGCATTGTCCCGACAATGTTTAGTTTTGTCTGCGATTGTATTGGGACAGAGTAGTGGTTCGCCTGTGCCTCGCTTTAATTGCTGCTTGTTTAAGGGATGAATCATTCGGGGTACACAGCTGCCCCTTTAAATAGTTAGCTGGAAGAGTTTCGCTCATGCGTTATTTTAAATTTTCATTACAGATACCAATACATCACTGTCGCCAATCAAATGGAATTCGGCATAGGAATTTAAGAGGAAAGAAGGAGAAACGTCTATTTCTTACTGGGCTATGACATTGCCCATCTTACTTCTTGTACCTGAAAATGCATTCTTTTGTATATCTTTTGTTCTGCCGTATTCTGCGGACACAAAAGAACACAGCTCATATTGCCTCTTGTAAGAACTGAGGGCGGCATTGCCCCACCGCACAGTTACTTCGACACTCGACAGCCTCATGCCGTAAGGTTACAATTGGTACCAGAAAGCGACTATCAGCTCAAGGCTAAGCTCTAAGAATTTAGCTACTACGTCAACATACCTCGTACTATTCAAGCTAGTACCATATACGCAGTCCTGAGCTCAATGCTAAGCTGCAGTACCTTGTCTACAATGATTTCGTCAAGCGATACTAGCTAAACTAGTAGTGCCTGGACTATATTAGCACTCAATCGATAGAAAATTCCATTAATTTCTTTGTCAGGTTCTCGCCATAAAAGTGGAATACACAAAAATCTTGAAGTATATGCGCTATTTCGTAATAATACCACCTGGTAATGGTCTGAACCTATCTTCAAATTAATGAGAAACAAAAGAATTTCTTAGCTTCCGAGAATTGTGAACATTTCCAGACCAGTTTGCGATTATTGCATACAATTCATACGAAGGTCAACAAATCATAGCACTCTATGAGTGATATCCTATCCTGTTTGCGAACACTTCTTCGTAATCTGATGGCATGTCGATTTCAATTAAAGTTTCATCTATACATAGAGTACTTTTAGCATATTCACTCCATAATACTAAATTCTGGAATAAGTTTCTTATAATAGCATCAGTGATCCCACTATACTCCAAAAGAAGTAGATTTACTATGTTTTTCCTGACATGCATCATGTACTCCGGAATATACAAAATCTATTACCATGGCTCAGTCTAGTCAACGAATCTGAATGGCATGAAAACTAAACTGCAAAGTGTAAACAATAATTTACTTTACCAAGGATGTGTTTGCCATTGTTTGGTACTTTATGTATCAGCAGCTGCTAAAGAATTTCCATCAGAAATTGAGAAATCTGTAAAGAATGTATGCATACGACTTTTTCGCTTTTAGTGCCAAAAGACAGTCTAAGTTGCAAGACTTACAAAAGGAATTTAAAGTAAAAATGCATAAAATTTTAAAACCTTTTGCCACGGAGAAGAAATAGCCAGATATCAACGGTAGTACTAACAAAGTGATGTACGAGAAGAGCTCATTGGAAACTTCAATAACTCACTGATCGATCTCGACTAAATAAATATATCATGGGTACGAACCAACATTTTTTGTAAGAATTTGTTTAATGTCGGCAAGATTTCATTTCTTTCTTTGAATTGTAATCGAACATATTTCTTCAGAATTCGTGTGCAATATTGTTGGTTGTACTTAGACGGTCCGAACTAATTCTGTCTGCCGTGTTGCGGGATTGGTTGATTGCGAAGGCTGGTGGGTGAGGGGGGACGGAGGGTAAGAATTAATGCAAGATTTACTTCTTTAAATAGTTGGATACAAAATTAAAAACTTTATTCTTGGCATAGGTACAATTCACACATTTAGGGATATAATCCCGGGTAGCCAGATACGACATATAAGTGACAAAAAAATGACAAATTTTTATCATTTGTCGACAAAATTATGTCACAAATATAATTTGAAATTGTGGTCAGGGTTGACGCCATTTGTCACATAATATGTCATATAAACAATATTTGAAATTGTCACAGGTATGTTAATAAATTTTGTGACAATTAATCCACTTGCCTTTGTGGCATTTGAATGTCATAATTTTGTCAAACTGTAATAAATTGTATATAGGTATTTAAAACTGAAGTTTAAAAAAATGCACGAATTTTTTGAAAAAATTTATTTATTTATTACAATTTTTAATATTTATTTCAGCTAGTGTTCAGCAATATCTTTATTGCCGATAGTTTTATATCTGAAAACAGAGAGAAATAAACGCAATTGAAACTGGAATTATAAAAGGAATTAATAATGTCAATTTACCTATATTTTGGGCAGAGAAATTTTTTTTTTAATGCTGACATGCCGATTACTAATAGTCGGGTAATAACACCACGGACGGCGACGTTACTTCTCCATCCGATTAATTTTTCATCAATCATACGTTATTCTAGGAAAATATTATTCATACAACGGAATTTTGTCACATTTTGTTCACAGTTTCCTGTGAAGTTTTTGTCCATAAAAAATGGGATAGCGGCACAATATAATTGTAAAGCTATCGTTTTCTTCTTTTTTGTGACAAAATTTCGACATTATTTTGTGATGACATTACATGGCTACCCGGGACGCCTAAGCAGCTATCACTAATCGCCACAAACAAATTATATTTTGCATTTTCTGGATTCCGTATTTAAGAAAATTGAAAATTTTAACAAGAAATTGTCTCGAAAGATATTGTTTCGCACATCTGAAACGTTTTAAGGCTCCATACCATGGGTCGTGCGCAGAACTAGGGTGTATTTTTCATACTTATTTTCAAACAAACTATTAATGGAATTTTTATACCCTAGATACCTACATCTAAGTTTGTCATTCCATTTGTAACACATAGAACGATATTCGTCCGTCCGTCCGTGCGTACGATAACTCCAGTACGCGTGTACTTAGAGATCTGAAATTTGGTATGGGGACTTTAACAAAAGAAGTAAAATTAAGTTCGAAAATGAGACTAATGGGGCAACACCTTCGTGGGGGTGCCATTCAAAAATTTCGTTTTCCACTATATATTTGAACACTGCCTGATAACGCGTCGTCGTAAAGAGCTGAAATTTAGTACACGGTGATTTCACAGTAATGGAAGTAAAGCTTCAAAAATGGACTAAATCGGGCATATGGTGTTGCCATACATACATTTAAGCTTTTTACGTATACTGTAAAAACGATCCGTCCTAGATGTTTTTATTATACTGAAAAGTTCTTCAGAATGTGAAAACCTATGAATTTGGTTGTTATCATTTTTGCTGTCCCACGAACCGTTCTAGAGATATACATATTTAAAAACCACTTCAAACATCAAACTTGCACAACAGGGTGACCATACAAAATTTCTTACGGGCATTTATCTAGAGTATCGTAAGACTTGGTCTTAGACCAATTCCACATTTTTTATTTGTTTTTATTGATAGGTACCTATAGTCAATATATACATACATATAGAAGAATGTATACAAATGTTTGTATTCGAATCTAAAGTATATTTTGCAGTGTACCACTTCCAAGAGGACACTCCGACGAAATCGTTGCTCGGCGGTTGACAGCGATTAAGCCATCAGAGAAATAAAATAAAAATATTTAGAAACTAGACATATAGATTTATAGCACCACGTAGGGGAATTTCGATTAGGGCTGTTGATAGAATTCGAAGTAGACGGTTCGAAGCCTTCGAAGCATGCACGTTTTTCCGAAGCTTCGAAGCATGCAAGTTTTACCATTGCTTCGAAGCTTCGGAGCTTCGAAGCATGAATTTTTCCTGGTGTCTGTTCTTTAGTGTTAAAGTTAAATTATAATATTCGAGGTGACTTGAAATAATTTTTGAATAGTTTAAAGAGTTTTTCGGGGAATAGACTTATTAGAAGTCTTTTGGTTATGATAAGAATATATAAATATATTTTATTATATGTATGATTTGAAACGCAACGGTGTTAAAGCTCTTAACGCTAATTTCACACTCTTTTTGTCTTCTTTAAGCTTAAATTTGTCACACTTACACATCTTGGATGAAAGCACACTTTTAGAACTTTACATAAAATCTATACGACGGCTTCAAAATGGAGGACGAGTTTTATCACTTTTGGTCAGATTCGACTAAAAATCGATATCTGTAGGATTTTAGGGATTGCAGATTACGAATTTGTTTAATCTTAATTTCATTTCATAGTTACGGTCACAATATAATATACTTGTAAGATTAAACCTTTGCTTGGTTATATGTATAGTTTCAAAATTTGACCCAAACAGTTTTTTTTTAATTTGACAAAAGAACATAGGTGCCATATATAATTTTTTTTAAACAAGCTCATATGATATGGACCACGGTGGCAGTGACTAAGTTACCTTAGACGAATTCCTGTTGGGGGGGGGGGGGGTGTCGGGGTCTGGGAATAAGAGGTCGTGACCCTTATAACTGGCATTGCTTCAGATCATGCTAGGTATATTTTTTGTACTCATATGAATAAAAATAAATCAGATAACCAAAACGTTAAACGCATATCGAAAACATGAAAGGTTGTAAAAATAGGATATACGTATCAGGCATAATTTAAAAAAAGGACTAGAAGGAACAAAAAGCTGTAATTCATGAAGTCCAATAACAAAAAATTGGTTGTTAAATATCTTGATAAGAACACAACAACAAATTAGGTATTTTAAAAAAAAATAACACAAAAAGGAAGGACTTACAATTTGTTTAAGAAATCCCTATTTTGAAATTAAAGGACAACTGTCAATATATTTTCCGATGACAAACATTTACCTTGTTGGGATACTATATAGCGCCCGCTGTCGAAAATACTCCTTCTGACGCTACAAAAGTTGCGGTAATACACAGGTACTTCCTTCCTAGCTGTGATAACTAGTAGAGCGTATTTTTTCAAGACTTCCACCACTGAAAAGGGTCCACATTAATTTCAATTTTAGGCTTAGCGAGGTAGTGCTCGTGTTGCAAGCTTACGTTGGGAATGCGTGTTCATCATGACGTTTCTAGAAAAGAAAATCCACGGCACTTTTAAACGGAAGGAGAACATGGCAAGGGAAACACGTAAGGTGATTCTATGCGAATTTGATTCCATTCCGATTTCCAAGCAAAGAGCTGAACTCGCCTTCCCGGAAAATGCCCTACACCCCGATTACATGTTCTGAATCCAGTACTCGTACATGTTACCCAACAGATTCTATCAGGATATAATAAGAATGTAAATGATACTTTTTAATTGACTTTTAATTTTTATTAAAATTTTTAAATTTTATAGTCCAATTTAATTATTGTTTAAATAAATTTATCCAATTAACCGTTGTAAATTTTGGAAAAAAACAGTTTACAGTTTTCCTAAATTATTTATTAATTTTGTTGAACGTGTCCAAAAGTTGAAAAATAACTGCGCTATTCAACATTGTGCAAAATTTCATACATTTGAATTCTCTCGAATTTTTCTTCATACTTCGGTCATTGGTAAACTGGTCTTGCTTCGTGTGGCTCAACTTCCAAGCCCTAGACGATTTCATATCCTCTGAGATCGAATACTTAAGCAAAACTTATTTTTCCTTTAGTACAATTTGCAACCCAATAAATCCCATATATCGATTATAAGTCAAATTGAGCAATAAATGACAAAATTTTTCATACAACTTGGCGTCGCCATCCTTAATTTCTAAGTTTTGACCAAATATTCGTTATACGCGACCTCGATAATCCGAAGATATCGATTTTAAGTTAAGTCGGGCCATAATGACAATATTATGTAAAAGTGTTAACGTATATTGCCATGAAAGATCAATAAGTGTGCCACGTTCGTTTTAGCTAAATGGTTCAACGGGAAGTGGGTCAAATTGGTATTACAAATTTTGAATCACGGTCGCATGCTAGCTCCGAAGCTTCCAATTTCTTACGTTCGAAGGTCGAAGTTTCGAATCTTCGTCCCTCGAATATTCTTTCGATGTTTCGGTGCTTCGAATATCAACAGTCCTAATTTCGATAACTCAAAAATGGTGGACCAGCGAATTTTATTTCCGATTTTCAATTTTCATCGTTCATAAAAAAAACAAACAAAAAATAGAAGGCGGGCATTTATAAAAAAAAACATCTCTACGTGGTGCCACAGAAACTGGATTTCCAAACAGTTTAAAAATTTTCACATGCAAATCGGGTATATAGTTTTTCTGATATGTTGCTAATCAGGTTGAAAAACCCATACAAAAATTTCTGTTTCCACTATATATTTGGGCATTGCCTGAGAACGCTTCAACATAGAGAACTGAAATTTTGTACGTGCTGTTTTAATAGTAATAGGAAACCAAATTTCAAATATATACTAAATCGGGCTACCCCTTCTTGGTATTGCCTTATAAAAATTTAGGGTTTTTACATATACTGTGAAAACGATCAGTCCTAGACATTTTTATTGTACTAAAAATTTCTTCTGAATACGAAATCCTATAAAATTGGTTATAATAACTTTTTCTGTCCGACAAACCCTTCTAGAAATATATGCGAAAAACCACTTCAAAAATCAAACTTGCATAGATCAATGATGATAGGAAATTTTATACGGGCATTCATCTAGACAGAGTATCATACAAATTGGTCGTAGACCAATTCTCTCTTTTTTATTTGTTATGTTAAAAATTGCAAACTGGCAAACAGTCACATCATTAAATTGGAATATCTACTTCAAGATCATCTCTAATGAGCTTCTGGATGAACGACTACCTTCGAGATAACTTCCATATGCTTTTATAAATTAATATTGAAAATTTTTAATTTCGAAGTATTTAATTACAAGTTAAAACGTACGTTTATTTTCTTCCATTTTCAGAGGTAGGTAATTTAATAAATATTTGCTATAAAATCATAGTAAAACATGTTGTCAGTAGTAAAAATTGACGGATTAGGGTTGTCAGTAACAATGATTTAGTTTCAGTAATTAAAAAAAACTGACTACGCTATTCATGGTTCCGGAAACGCACACATTAACAAAACAAGGTCTGGAAGAAATGCAGTAGGAATCAAGTTCTCTCGTAACTCGTGAATAAATTACCGTATAGTAAACACGCAGCTAACTGTCAAAAAACGCAGGAAATAAAGTGCTGTCCAGAATGAATTGCGATGACTGCGTAAATTTCAATTCAGTGCAATTGTAATAATTTCAGTGTTGTGCTGTTGAATGTTATAATATTATTTATTATTTAAGGTATCTATCGCAAGGTGTTTCTCATCAATTTATCGCATGGAGCTATAAAGTGGGAAAGTCAACTATAAGGGAAATAATTCCTGAAGCTTGTGATGTTCTTTGGGAATGCCTACTTCCTGTTTATGTTTGCAGCCGAATCTTACAGACTAGCAATAAATCGCAAATAATTGTTGAAAAAAGTGGAATATGCCGAACTGCATTGGAGCGATAGACGGGAAGCACATTAGCATACAACGTGCTGCAAGTACCGGTTCCTGTTTTTATAATTATAACAGCTAGCAGCTTTCGATGCAAGCGATTGCTTCACAGCTGTGTTCGTGGGAGCATATGGAAGTCAAAGTCGGAGGTAAAGATTTACAGTTTCATAACATTGTTTATGTTACTTCTTCTTTTATAGGAATGCTAGCATATTCTGAGTTTGGAAAACAACTGCTGGGAAATAAATTACCGTTACCAGTGCCATCTCGTCTTCCAAATTTAACGATTGAGTTTCCATACTATTTTATCGGGGACCCAGCATTCCCACTAAAACAGCAAATCATGCGGCCATATCCAGCCAAAACGATAACGCGTAACAAACGTATTTTCAATTATCGGCTTTCAAGAGCTCGTGTTGTTATTGAAAATACGATTGTCATTCTTGTCGCTCGCTAGAGAGTGTTACGTTCACCAATTACTTGTTTCTCAGAAAACGCGAAAAAGTAGTACTCACGACGATAGCGTTGCACAACTTCATAAAAATGAACGAGTTAATACCCACGTGTTGTCTGTCTAACTATGTTGATTGGGAAGATGTTTTGTCGAACGGGGTGACGTGACATTTTTTTTTTTCAAAGCTTTATAATCGTTGTCACTTAAAGTGACAGATAGCATCAAGGCATGCGTCATGGTATAAATTACATTTGTAGACAAAAGTGGGGTTTGTCTTATTTCATGGTATTGTTGTGATTTTTGAAAGTGTTTAAAAGAAAAAAATTATAAACGCGATGTATTCGGCATATTTCAGCACTTTAGCTATAAAAGGATGTTTCACCATAAAATCTATCATGACTTCAAATTGCTTTTTTGCTGTAATTTTTGCAAAAAAATGTAAAAAAAATTTGAATTTAATTTATAAAAACTATAGAATTTTATGTTTTAATGAAGAACAACTTAAAAAGCCATCATAAAATTTATCTTTTTCCGCTTGCATTTTCCTTTTCCTTACACATATCTAACATCTGTCACTTACAAAATGCAACTCAGTGAAATTGTCACTTAATTATCACTTACATCGACATTTGTCTAATTAATACGACAACATTAATACGTTCAAATTGGTATGTTTTCGAAAAATGTCACTTTAAATGACAATAATAATTCCATTTTCATGTCGTAACGTCATTTCTCACTTATAGCGACAAGGCTATTAAGGGTTTTTATTTTTTCTAAATATGGTATAAATAACGCTTTTGTCTTGGTAAAAGCAGTATATTGATCCGACGTACACGTAGCTAGCTTGCAGTATGCACGAATCGTTCCATGTGTTCCTAAACGTGCCTTCATAATAACTTTGTTCCGCAGTGTTTCCTTCTTTGATAACAGAAGTTAATTGTATAGGTATGCTGCTCGTGCTGCAGTTCGAAACTTGGCATTTCTTTTTCATTTTTTCATCGTTCTGGTCTTTCATCTGGGAACTCTGATGCTTGTTCGCAGCATATATGTATGAGTTAGGCAATGTTTCAGTGGAAAAGGTGCTGCTGTTTCATTCCAGTACATACCTTGTTTACATTCCATCTTAGAATGCTTTTTTATTTTCTGAAGTTTTCATTACTGTACGAACTATTTGTGTTAATATTCAGCTGACATCAGTAAATGTTTATTTCTGATCTGCTTCGTAGCATTGGATTAATTAGTTAGGTAAAATAACTTTATAGTTTTACTGAAAGATTTGATTCTTGGTGGCTCGTTTGATTTCTTTTTTCAGATTAGGGGAGCTAATATAAAACCAGCCTATACTGCTGACACCCCTACCATTTAGTTTATACATAAATGATCTCCCTGGCATTGTTAAAAAATTAAAAAAAAAAAAAAATAATTTGGCACTCAATGTCAGCAAGTCTTGCTTTAATTCGTTGTATTATAAAAATGACTATTTATCTCGTTTGTCGTACATGTGGAGAGTCAGATATAATGTTGAATGATCGTATAATGTTGAATGATCGTATCGACAATTATAGTTAATATCAGCGTTCTTGTCCATAAAACCAGAATTATGCTCATGAAATCCTAGATTATGTCACATTTTAATTTTACATACGCTAGCTACATACTTACGTTTTATCTCTGGATTTCAATGCTTTGAGTACATTAGTGGATATCAGCATAAAATATTTTGGTCCTTCCTTCAATTTCTTTCATTTTGGAACACCCCGACAGCTACCAATTCCCCGCTTTATTTCTGTTGTTGCCTTACTTTGTATAGGCAACAAATATCTGGAACTTTTTACTGGTATGTAATTTCGTATGATCACCCCCTGTGCAAGCTTCGTTGCTTAAATGGTTTTTCGCATCTATTTCTAGAAATGGTTCACCGGACAGTAAAAATTATTATAATCAATTTTATAGATTCTATATTCTGAAGAACTTTTCTGTACAATGAAAGTATCTACGACTGATCAGTCTCACAGTAAGTATATGTAAAAAACCAGAGTTTTTAGGACAACACCAAGAAAGGGTTGCCTGATTTAGTAAATTAATTTTGTTTACTATTTCTATGAAAACGCCGTGAACAAAATTTCACCTCTGGAACAGAATGGAAGTAGCCACCACACAACAAAATGTCACGCAGAAATAAGTTATAAGGCAATGCCGTTAATAGACCGCAATGAACGTAGGTATTGTAGCCACCACACAGAAGTTGATCGACTTTCAACTTTACCGCATTTACCTTGCGTTGACATTTCACAGCTGATTAATATTTTATTTGTTTTAAAATTTGGAATGCTGAACACCACGAATTTAACAGTAAAGTTTGATTATGGTGGTGAAAAATTTAAAAAATAATAATATTGTGGTCCTAATTTATTATTAATACAGTTAGCAAAATTCATTGAAATTTCATCTTGTCGCAGTCACCAATTGCCATTGTGTTCACCATGTTGATGGCTATGATTTTGACACTTCGTCACCACATTTGTCCATGCTGGCTTCGACTTCGATGCATTCTGTTCTGTTATGTTCTGCATATAAGCATGGTATCTAAGAGAAAAATTTGTTATTGTCGATAAAAAGTCAATAGAGCCAGTACCAGACTCCGCTAGTAGTCTAGTAAGCTATCAAACCTACTTTCTGTCTTTTGTTTCATTCGCATTTAATTATTAAAATCTAAAATTAACATATTTAGTCTAAAAATTCTTTAAAGTTATTATAATTACGAATATTAAAATTAATTCTTTCTATAAAAAAATGATGAATTTCATTTTGAAGTCGCTTTCTTCGAATGAATACCTCCGACATGTAACGGCGGAGACTGTCTCTTATGGGCGGTTTCATAGTCCAGGCTTAAGCCAGAGCTTCGTTAAGCCACGAGTGTGGCTTAAGCCTAGAAGTTACGCGCACTCAGTTTCATAGCACTCAGTAAGAAGAGGCTTAGTTAAACCGCAGATGAAAAAATTAAGTTGTCAGCACTGCGGTAATTGTGATTTTTTAAAGGAAAATTGCCATTGTGAATCCTGATGAAGAAGAAGACATAAAAAAAAATATTGGTATCACTCGTTTGTTTAAACTGTTCGCAAAATAGGTGGACAGAGTCAAAACATGTGTTAATTTTAGTTCAGAAGAAATAGACGTTCTATTGGAACTAGTGAAAAAATATAAAAACATTATAGAATGTAAGCGAACAGATTAGGGTCTGGACCAGAAAGAAATGACAAATGACAATGACTTCGTGACTTTTTTCGAGAACACTAATTTTAGACCATGACTTCATCCATAAAAAGTGACATTTAGCATTAAAATATGACTTATTTTCGAATTTCCGATTCCTAAAAATCTGGGTGACATAACAAATAACTTTTTTTCATGAAAAATTTGCAACCGAAGTCACTTAGCCTTTGCCGCTGTGACATTTGTCATATTCAAGTGATAGGTGTATATATTGTCGTAGCAACAAGTAATATCAAAGATGTCAAGTAAGTATAAAAATAATAAACATTTGTATTTATTACATTATTATATATTATTTTATTAAAAAAAACCTCTATTTTAGCAGCAAACCGCATCTATTGAAAGTACCTGATCTTAACTCAAAAAGACACGTTACTTTCGTTGCTGGAGAGCAATTTAACAATAGCGAGGAATCAGTAAGTTTTTTTTGTTATTACTCAACGAATAACTAATGCGAATGTTTCAATCAGATTTTCATCAGTAGATGGGAAGGGATAGCGTTAAGTGAAAAAAAAAACAGCGATCAATGGCGAAAATTCTGGGACGATATAAAGTAAGTTAACAGAAATTATAAATTAATGCTTGAAAATGAGTGTATTTATAGAGCAAGAGTGAAGCAGAGATCAACAAGCATAAAAAAAATCCTAAACCAAAGTGGAATTAACGGCAAAGCGGCACCTCCAGAATGTACAGATTACGAAAAAAGGATAATTGCGGTGATGTCGACGGATGCTATCAACAGAGACAAACAAACAAAAGAAATTGGATTTGGTGAAGAGTTATGTAAATGATAAAAAAAAATTTGTGAAACGAAACCTTTATCTAATCCTACAATTACAGGCCGTAGAACTTACCACTGTAATTGCACCTTTCATCACTTCATCACCATCCCCACGGTGCAGTACTCCAGCCAAAGTAAATGAAAAGGAGAAAAGAAAGAGAAGAATTGTTTCGAAGGAAGCGCTATCGTCAAACGACGAATACACATAC
This sequence comes from Dioctria rufipes, assembly GCA_963924295.1. Classification (NCBI taxonomy): domain Eukaryota; kingdom Metazoa; phylum Arthropoda; class Insecta; order Diptera; family Asilidae; genus Dioctria; species Dioctria rufipes. The sequence goes on along the minus strand of OZ002742.1, from coordinate 73,629,667 downwards.
AAGGACGAGTGCTTAAAAATAAAGCGTTAGAGGTTTTCACTGGAACAAAGAAAGGTGGAGCTACTCCAAGAAGATATAAAGTTGAAGAAGGAGTTAATAGCAGTGCTTCCATTTAAATTAGGAAAAATTGTTATTTATGTTGTGAAATTTTTAAGTTTTTTTATGAATATTTTTGTTTCAATGAATTAAAGAGTTTTCTTTCTACACTCTTTTTTTTTCGTAGATTACATATTTTTTCTCGTACTTATTTTTACTTACGACAGATGGAAAAACAATACTTATATTATCATTTCTAACCCTGCTCCCATCATGTAAGAGTTGTGCTGAATCTGTTGAAATGCCATTGCCATCCTCGGTTGACTTTTCGGGCAAGTCGGTATAATCTTCTATTGCTTGTTCAGAGGAAAGAGGATAGCCACGCATAATCATTATGTTATGCAAGGCCGCACAAGCATTAAGCATAGAGCCAGCTTTTTATGGAGAATACATTAATATCCTTTGACGATAAATGCATCTAAATCTGCTTTTCAAGATGTCAATGCCTCTTTGGACACAACTCCGAGCCTTTTTGTGAGCAGCATTGTACATTTCTTCCATGTGGTTACTTGGATCTGCTATGAGAATCATTAGGAAAGGCTGCAAACCGTAGCCACTGTCACCTGTAAAATGCATACTTTTGTTGTAGTAACTTTTATCCTGTTTAACTAGGAAAGTTCTTCGGAATTTTTTCAATCGCTGCGCAATTATCAAATTGTCACTGCTATAATTTAAGATAAGTACATGTCATGTCAACCAACAATCAGAATTCCAAATTATGGCATAGTGACATTGTCCTTCTTTTGAAGTCATTTTGTCATTGTCATTTGTCATTTTAATTTTTCAAAATCTAGAACCTGGTAAGATAAGGGGAAAAAAGAAGAATATAGACAGACATTATACCTGAATTTAATGCAATAATAGGCATAATTGCTCGCACAGAACTTGTGTTACAAAAAAAATATGCAAATTAAAAAAAAACGTAGCTGCTGAAAAGCGCAGAATACATGAGACTGGAGTTGGAGCCTAATCCGCTAGTAAACTATCAAAATATGAAGAAACCAGTTACGAATTAATTGGTCCACAAATGAACGGGTTGGAAGCAGTATACGATTCGGATACTGTAATCAATACTCAGCAACTTTCCACACGTAAACAGCTTTTACATAAAATTAATAATATTATATAGTTATATTTTTTAATTTTCATACAGATGACGAAACTCATATGGAAATTGAATTACTCGATGATTTCGACGTAGGAAGGCCATCCACCAACCCTTCCGAAAACTGGTCGACACATAAGCCCTCTGATTTGAAGAAGGCTGTGTCAAGGCTTCTTCAATTTCCAAAGGAAATCTAAAAGGAGTGCAGATTTAACAGGGAATTAGCAGGAACTAGCAGAGAAGGAGATAAAACTCATGAAGCTTCAACAGAAGTGCTTCGCTGAGAAGGATCAAGTGGAGATGCAGCAAATGGAAGAATTGTCTTACGGGCTGATTTCCTCATCATGCCGCACACTGAAGGCTTAAACACAATTGCGACGATAGAGCGACCGACGAATTCGTATGTAATATATCTACGCTCCATAAAACGTTCCTGAAGAAAATTGTTGCTATTACTGCAATAGTCATCGGTCATCGCAATTGTGTTTAAGCCTTGAAGAACGTGCAAATCTGAAGTAGCTGAATAGTTGCAAACCTGCTAACAGTCACGCTAATTGATTGCTCCTACCAGCTATCTATAACATTACTTGCATGGCACCCAGCCCTTCATGTTCTGGTGGATAGAAATACCCGTCCCGTCTCCACAAGATCTAGCCGTGCCTGATCAGCTAGTTACCCGCCTCGACAGGTTGGGGTGATAAAGTGGCGCGACAAAGAGCACACGATGAAGCTGGAGGCGACGAAAAAGTAAATTCATTGAAGGTCAAACTCTTAGAGGATGAGTTAAGATCAAATCAAATTTTCGTGATGTTTAGATTCCAATAAAATAATAAAACCAAATCGAAATACTTTTCATTGTACTAATTACCATTCTAAAAATATCCATTTAGACTATACTTTTCATTGTCAATACATTGCGTCGCTATGGTCTCCTGTCTTTTCATTGTACTAATTACAATTTTTACAATTTCCATCTACACGTAACATATAAAAATATAAAAAAAAACGATAAGGAAATAATAATTTATATCCGAGAAAAAGAAGTATTGGGACAAACAAAACATTAAGACGATTTACAGTTACACTTTATTTATTTTTTTCTTCTCGTTCACACTAAAAGTATTATAAAGATTTATCAGGCCAAGGGCCCCGGAGCTATATACACGTGTCGAGGACTGCCGTACCTGCAAATATCAAAACAATAGGTGAATGCCTATCATTTCATTACTTTTCTACACAAGTTGCCAATTCTACTATGTATATCTACTATATTATTATTTAGGTGAGTGCTCGTTTCGCGAGTCGCACTGTAAAGGGAGAGCCACAAGACAATAGCAAAACTGAAACCATGAAATCGTCGCAGGGGTGGAGAGGAGCACCATCTCCATAAACACGGGGAGGAGAGCCATCCGCAGTTTATATGACCCCATCATGGTACAAGGAGGAGAGCCATCCTTAAAGACATTCGGGAGGAGAGCCAATCGCTACTGCCTTGACCCACAAAACGAAACACTTCTATACTACAACTACATAAATACATACTGGCAACAGCTTAATTCATTTTTAATTAATAATACACTACACTACACAAATCATTAGCACAGCACTACCAAATTTCACTCAGTGAGTAAATAACTCACCCTTTTCCCTTCCTTGTCACTATTATTTCCAACAATTAAGTCTTTTTTTAAAGGAAATTTATCTTTCTAATAATTTTAAAATAAACCTCTTCCGTCACAGATCACAGAATCTTTTTGAATGAATGATCTGTGCGGAACCAGAAAGTATCCTACCATCATATTTTCCTATGTACCTACACGCACAAATCTCTAACTACTCATGCAGGTATTTACGATACCTCAAGGATCTTGATAAGGTCTGGCGCCGAATAATTTAATTTTCAATTACACCAGGCAGACAATGACACTGCTTTGGTGCCGGCAGATCTGCGTCATAAAATGCCATGCTCTGTGTTTCAATTAGCATTTGAGTGCTACTAATTTAAGACACCTTTTCTGCGAACTCACCTTATTCAAGATCCCTTGAATATTATTTTTGTCTAAAATAAAAATTAATGTCAAGGGAAACGAACCATTTCTTACATACAGTATTTTACTTTTACATCAAGTTCCTGCAATAAGTTCAGATCAATAATTTCCTTGTTCTGTTAGAAGAAGCATGCATTTGCAAACCGCTCTGCACACTATTCACTATCCATACTTCCATACTATCATGTAAAAAACTGCGGGCTCTCTTTCATTGTTGATGCAACGCAACATATGTTATGCAGTATTGCTGTAGAAATGACAACGCTTTGATTCGTTGACGTTTTTAAACGCATTCTCATTGCTAATACAGGGAAACTTCGTTTTCAAACTCAATACACTCATTCAACACAGTTGCGGGTGTAAATTTGACATTTTGAAATCTTTCTCAAGATGCTCACAAGTACGTAATTCACATAAAATAACCTTTAAATTCATCGTTTTCAAACCGAGAACATGTTCTGGAATTACTATAAATGTTTGAATCATGGGCTGATCCGGACCATCTTGCTACAATGCCCAGTATTCTAAGATCCGAATCCAAGAAAGCGCCACAGCTAAAAGTTAAAATTGACCCTACACCTACAGCATTGTCACTGAAAATAAACGGTGTTTATAACAGATCAGGCGGCTCAATTGCAATAAGTTGTGATGAAGACTCTAAACAAAAAATTGAGAAAGCGGCAAATGAAAAACTTACAGAAAAATATAATGTAACAGTACCAGAAATGAGAAATTCGGGTATTCTTGTGTATGAAATAAATGAAGAGTGGGAAAAAGAAAAATTCTGCAAAGAAATAAAGAAGCAAAATGAGGTTGAAGGTCAAATAAAGTGCGTAAAATTTAATAGTGATAGAAAGAATCGGAACAAATATTTTGCGATCATACAAATGAACTGTGAGGATTATAGGAAAATAATATTGGGACAGATGCAATGTTTATTATAATATTGAAGTTAAAAGATGCTATTGTTTTTGGGGGTAAAACCATAAAGCAAAGAACTGCAGGAATGGGATAATATGTGCGAAGTGTAGGGATGCGCATGAAACGAGATCGTGTAATAGCAGTGAACTTAAATGCAATAATTGTGATGAATAAAAAATTAAGGATAGAATTAGATATAAAGCACAATTGCACGAATTGTGCAGTGTTTCAAAGACATATAAAAGTGAGCCGAAATAACTCAAACTACTAGCATTTAAAAACGTTATGTTTTGTATCCTTAAACGTACAAGGTCTAACATCTTATTTTGGTCAAATAGAAAAAAATAATTGAAGGTAATAAATTCGATTTGATTATGTTCAATGAAACACACCAAAGTGGCAGTATTAATGATGTTGAAATTTCAGTGAATAATTACGCATTATTGAGGATTGATAGTGATTCCAGGCACATTGGAGGAGTAGTGTTATATGTTAAAAACGAATGGAATGATGTGATATCGCACTCATTTTTATTGAATAATAGTATATGGTGAATAGTCGTAAAAGTTTCTTTTATAGCTGCATCAATGTGTCTGGCGCATCGCCCAGGCTTTTTATTACCTAGATAAAATCTATGGGGTATACTAAGTTTGTCACTCCATTTGTCAAAGTAATGATGGTAGAGCACAATGGATTGGACACCCAAGCAAAATATTAAGACTTATTTTGATTTTTGCATGTCCGTCCGTCGGTCTGTCCGTCTGTCCGTCTGCCTGTGCGCACGATAACTCGAGAAACTTAGAGAGCTGAAATTTTGCACAGGGACTTACAAAAGAAGTAAAATTAAGTTCGAAAATGAGACAAATCGGGCAACTTCTTCGTGGGGTTGCCATACAAAAATTTCCTTCCACTGTATATTTGGCGCTGCCTAAGAATGCGTCGAGGTAGAGACCGTTGTCTTACAGTGCTACGTATTATCACAGTCTTGATAACTACCGTAGCCTACGAGGAATCTTCGCTTTGCAGGTGTATGCTTGTAACCGTGTGGGATCTTTGATTTAGATGTGTATGAACATAGCCTTGGGGATTATTTAGTTTATTGGCAGCTGCTAAGAATCTTCGTTTCGCAGCGTAGGCTTGTAGTCTTGAATGTTTTCGTAGCTCGGTAGTGGCTACGAGGTATCTTAGATTTAGCTAAGTATGTATGGGGTCTTGACGAGAGCTTTCTCCAGGACTGTCATAGAGTCGCTATTTGCCTTATACATGTCTCTCTAGTGAAAACAAAACGTGAAGTCATTTTTTTTTTATGGAAAACTTGAACATAAACAAAAACATTTTACTGACAGGTTACAGGGTTTTTCAACTTTACCGCGCCTACAACCCGCAAAGTAGCAGTTCTGTTGATTCCACAAAACCTGCGATTGTTGTGGCACCGTTTCTGGGACTGCCAGTCGCGAGTATTAACGAAGCGCGTCAACGTTTTGTTAACGTTAAGCGCCGGCGGATATGTTAAGTGATTTAAATAAGGAATTTATAATTGTTGGCGACTTCAACATAAACTGGATGGATAATGGTGATACTTATTGTAATGAGTTAAGAAGGATTCTGTCAGAAAATAATGCAAAGCAGTAGTTAATAAGTGAACCAACAAGAATAACAGGTAGATCAACGCCTTTAATAGATTTGGTTATTACAAATGGCGTAAGGCCATCAGTTAAAATGGACGACCGATTAAACGTAAGTGATTATGAGACAATTACCTTAGATTTTTACTATAAGGAAAAAATAACGTATGTATGTAAGGAAATAGAAATATTTAAATATTCAAAGAATGACTTCTGTCTGATGAATTGTGTTTGTTTGGAAAAAATGTACAAAAATATATATATATAGTATATATTAGAAATCAACATAATCCATTATTTAATAGGAGCTTAAGGGAATTACGATAAAGGAAGATAAGTATGAATCAAGAAGGTAAATATACTAATAGGTAATGGGATTGGAATTATTACCGTATAGCGAGAAATATTTAAAAGGCATAAATAAACAAGGTTAAAAGTAATTATATTAGAGAATCCATAAGTGATTGCTCTGGAGGGTCATTAAAGCTTTGGTATTTAAGGAGCCAAAAAAAGATATGAAAGCCATTAATTTTAATGGCATAATAGTTCAAACAAGCCTAGACATTGCGGATATTTTTAATGTATACTTTAGTAATACTCTACAAGAAATAAAAGACACAATACCATATTTGCCACATAGGAATATTATAATGGGCACTAATTATCAGTTTAAGCTCCAAGCAATTAAATTAAGAGGTTTATGTGAAGCATTAAAAGGAATAAAGTAAAAATGGATTTTAACAACATAACACCAAAGGTATTGCTAGCATGTTTTGAGTACATAGGACCAGAGATGATTCACATAATTAACAATTCATTAATAACAGGTGTATTTTCAAGTACTTGGACAGAAGCAGTGGTATCACCAATTGTTAAAGGGAAAAATTCCAAGAAATGCGAAGACTATAGGCCCATCAATGCTATGCCAGTATATGAAAAAGTCTTGGAAAAATCGTACACCAATAACTCGATAAAAATGTTGAAATAAATAATATAATTATTGAAGTCTGACTTTAAAAGAAATCACTCTAGTGAAATAGCCATTAATATGATGTTAAAATTGTGGAAGAAGGAGTGTTCAAGCAAAATGAAAATAAGATGTATCTTTTTGGATATGAAGCGAGCTTTCGAGACTGTAGATATATCTATATTGCTAAATAAGCTTCTCATAATAGATGAAGAGCATGAATGGTTTAAATCTTATTTATGCAATAGATGACAACGAGTAGAAGTTAACGACAAACTTTCAAATAGCATAGAAGAACAACATGGAGTCCCGCAGGGATCAATACTGGGAACCCTATTGCTTCTTATATACATATGTATATTAATGATGTGAAAAGGGTCATAAGACTAAACTTGCACATTTCGCTGATAATGTTTTAATTTATTTCACAAGAAGATATTAATCGTGTTAATCAGTGGCTTCAAATAAATACGTTGAAATTAAATATTAAAAAGAAACTAAATGTATGGTGATAAATAGCGGACTGGATATAAATAGAAGTATTGAAGGTGAAAGTATTGAACAAGTAAATAAAATAAAATATTTAGCTGTTATTATAGACCATAAATTGAAATTTAGTTCCCATGTGGTATACACGACTAAAAATTTACAAAAAAATCGCTTTTTTAAGTAGAATAAGAAGAAACATAACAATGATAAGTGCAATTAATATATATACTTACACTTACAGAAACTACAAAATAAGGCAATCAACCTTTAGATGTATCAGATATTCACCCATTCAAAGAATGTTGGATGCTCTTAGATGGTTAAGTGTGAAACAAAGGATTTATTTTAACGTATATGTTTTTGTATTTAAAAATAAAAATAAGTTGATGCCTGAATATTTAGTTAATCATATTTGCTATGTAAGAGATGTACATAATTTTTATTTAAGAAATTGTAATGATTTTAGATTGCTCCGGAGAATGACCGTTTTTTCTCACAATAGCGTAATATACATATAAGGGATTCAAAATATTTAATGAATTGTCAAGGGATATTAAAGGTTTAGTTGAATTTATAAGAAAAATATCGGAATATGTTAAAGTAAATATTAAGTAAGATAGAATTTATTTGTTGATAAGGAATAATTTATTTACACGTACCAAGTACCTAAAAAACAAAGTATATATTGTACAATCATGTATACAAATTGCAAATCGGGCTAATAAATTAAATTGTTATTATTATAATCACACAATTTTTCAACATTAAGTGAGAAGAATCCCTTGCGGTTCCGAAATTCTTCAGCACTTTCTCCACCTGATAAAATGTGCAATGGAAGATTATTTAGATAAACATAATAAACATAATTCAGCAGGATATGTACATATTAGATGATTGTATTCGAACGTGTGTACAGTTCAATATTGCTATAATACGAGGAAATCGAGCTATGTCATAAAAAACGTGAACAGTATCCATGCTTTACCACAGCCGATGTCTATTCCTATAATTGACATCTACAAAAAAACTGCGTTCGCTAAGCATAATTAAATGAAATTTGTCAATTTCTATAATTGATATTCGAATAAACTGTGGTATGAACGAGAATTTAATATACGCTGAAATATAATACTTGGGTGGAGTGTAGCGGTTGAATAAAAGGATGAAATTTATTGCTCAATCGTACACTCAATTTTATTGCAAGAATGAAACTATAGTTAAATGAACAAATGCTAATACTACAATAGAACCATAATTACGTTAAGCAAAATTTATTAAATTCATTCATTTTTTAACTTTAACTCAAATTAAATTACACTAGCTCGTTTCTAGAATTCAATTTAATTTAAATAATTGAAAATTATGTCAAAACTTATGTAAACAAACAAAATTACTCGAATTATTTTTAAATTATAACAGTATTACGTTGTTTTTAATTTGACGTGATCTATGTGTCAACTCAACTATTTCTAACCTAATTTAATTGCTGAAAATTTAAAGAAGATTAGGAGTCAATGCAGATCTAATTTCCAATTATTATGCTGTGTGAAAATGACCTAATGGCATAGTTTTCACACGATAAATAATTGTTTGAAAGTTTGATTTGATTGAGTAAATTAAATACAAAAAAATTAAATTGACGAAACAAAGAAAATAGCTAGTAAGACACCAGTTGCTCTTGTTAACTTCATGACCGACACCTGGCATGCATCTGCACAATGAAATTAACGGAAATTGATGATTAAGTTAACTTGCACGTTTACCCTTAAATTCTTATGAAAATTGATTCTTGATAAATGCAACAAGAAAAAAACTATGAATAATTTCCTCCTAATCAAAAAACTAAATTGATTTGCTGACAAAAAAACATTTTCTAATGCTAATGACTAGTGTTGAAAAATGAAAACACGTAGGAGAAATGATTCTACATGTGCTCGTACCGTGACAATTTTGAAAATAAAGAGAAGGGTTGAACGAATGAATCCGCTTTTTATAGTGAAATTTGTTCCGATTTCATATCCATCAAAATGAATTTCTTAATTTTCGGACTAACTTTAACTACACTGTATGAATTCGTTAATTGATATCAATTGACATCATTCTCGTATAAATCCTTATTAATTTCGAATAATTATGATGATTTTACTGAATCTTGCCATAATTTCACGCTACGCCATATTTTTTATTTCAATTGAATTAATTCTTCTCACAGTTCATTTTCGTTCATTTTCATATGTCCCTTAAATTCGAAATTTCGTGATTAATTCGGACTCGAACGTTCAATTCCTCGTCACGCTTTATCCCAGGGTGATATGTCAAACGTCGCGAAACTAGGGAGTCTGACGTTTTGTTTATATCCGTAATGTCAGCCGCGCGCGAGTGAATGTTAGATTTTGTTGGAAAATGAGTGATTTGTGTGATTTATAGGTGTTCAATGCATCACTGGTTTGCATGATACAAAGATAACAAGGTATGGCCGATTAGAGAGAAAGTTTTTGTATTGCAACGGCACAGGGAACTTAAAGTCATTTGTCAAAGCATGCCAATTATTTTGCAAAACATCAAAATATTTTTATCTGTCAGTTAATTGAAAAAAAGGTTTGGTTTTTCATTAGTTTATATAAGTATATTCTCAATTGAATTTCGTATAAAATTTCCGAGCTAATTATCAGTGCAAAAAAAATTATTGAACCTTTCGACCCAGCGATCAGAGAGGTCTCATCGGTATGGTTATCTCTGATCGCCTACCATAGAAGTTCAATGTTGGAGGTCACACCAATTGCCCATATAGATAGTTTTTATAAAAAGTATGTGTGAATTATATGGTGGCAAGATAACTCATTGCGCTTTGAAATTGGGTGATTGTTCCCCCTTTTTTGCCTGGCGGCATATGGATAAACCAAGTAAAAATTACACGAAGGAATTTTCTCGTCTAATAGACTGAAATTTATTGAAAATAATTCCAATAAATTTACAAAATGCATTTTAAGTGCAAAAAATGCATTTTGTAAATTTATTGAAATTATTTTCAATAAATTTCAGTCTGCTAGACGAGAAATCTCCTTCATGAGCAAATTATCTTTCATTTAGTTGCAGAAACAACGATAAACGATTGTGCAAAAGAACAAATCTAATTATAATTATTTCAATTTTGAAAACGAAAAACAAATCAATTAGCATACTTTATAATTAACAGGTATTATATCAAATTGTGTTAAAGACTACTTAAATGCCACAAAAAAGCAACATTTTCCAATTTTTTTTCCACTTGTTATAGGCTTACCATTGTACAATACTCACAATATAATTCAGAAAATATTTAAGTTCCTGAAAAAATCTACAACGCGAGACAATGACAGATCTTAGCCAATGACTTTTGTTCCCATATGACGTAACCAACCAATTGACAGAAATTCTGCCATACCTTGTTATTCTTGTTTCATGATTCGTTTTTATACTTTTTTAATACTTTTGTGTGTAGTTCGCGAAAAAATTTTCCTCTTTTCTAAATACCGTGAATACCTGTTAAGGTGTGTGACTTTTTGCTAATTGCGCACCTGGGTATCCCCGACTTTCTTAGAAAAGGGATTTGCTGAATGCCTTTGCATGGCTATTCCAATTATTGTTTTATGTTTTATATTTTCAAACATGAAGTTTATTTGTTTTGTTTTTATATTTTTCATTGTTTGTATGCAACGTGTGGTGACTACCTACTACCACACAAACAAATTGTTGTTGTTGTTTTTTATGTTTATTTCATTAAATAAGTCTATAAGTTCAATCATTAATTCATTTATTTATTTTTTTTTTCATTTCAGCTCGTCGTGGGACCCTTGCATCTGTGCAATGTCTAGATGCCGGTAAACGCCGTTGTTTTCATATTTTAATCTAATTTCTCAGTTCTTTGTAGGTTCGTTGAAGAATCCGACTTTTCATCATCTGTCAGTGGGAAGTGAACAAACTTTTCTCTAACGAAGCAATGTGATGAGAAATCTTTTTTAAAGCGCGAGAAGCTGTTGGCTTGGATACATCGCAAAAGTCTCCAGCTGAAATTAACGGTGCTCCGCCGCCGGCATAAAAAAGAAAAGTAAATAATAACATGCAGGGTGGAGATAAAGCGCTTTCACACTGCATTATAACTTACTTTATTTACAAGTCAGTTGAGCTTTTTATCTGCGAGTGTATCAGATCCAAAATCATCATAGCCGAATGTTTCGACAGTTGGAACTGAGAATAAAAATCAGCGTCATCCCATTTCTTGAAATCTTGCCGGCGCCTTCTTATAATTTTTTCACGAGTCACTCTTTGCGATATTATATTCAGATAAATAACTCTTTTTTGTATTAAGCTATTTGGTTTATTCCTAAAACGTTAAATGTAATGTTGATAATAGCTGCCAGACAGTACTCAAAACTATAGTTAACTATTTTCGCTTCGAAAATTTTAATATAAATTTAATGTATAACTTTTAAAATACGTACGTTCGTTTAATAACAAAAATTATAATATTTATGCCAAAATATGTATTTAGCAATAATCTTTATAGGTATGTGCTTCACGGCAATATCTGAGTCTTAAGCCTTCGAGATGACGGGCTTAACTTAAGTTTGCCTTAAGCCATCACTATGAAACCGAAATATTTATTAGGCCTTGGCTTAAGGCATCGCTGTGGCTTAAGACTTGACTGTGAAACCGGCCATTAAACTAAATAATTCACGGTATTTATGTTACACTCATACACTCACGTACGGTCATTTATTCTTACACGGAGGGTACGGCGTAGGAGCGTGCGCTTGCCATCGAACTAGGTCAACACGATTTATGGTGAAAACCTAATGAACACGGCAGGCGTCGCGTCGCTTTGACAGTTCAGTAGAATATACGCGTTAAGTTCGTGCTGCCAAAATGGCATGAAACGCTAGCCGGATCGTACGGGAAAGTAGAGAAATTTTCTACTTTTAACTCGCGGCAGACGCTTTGACAGTTTTCTTATTGATTTTATACTATCTATATGCTTCGTAAGCTGCAAATATAAGAACTGGCACATCTAATATCTCTGATATATTCATTCTGTCACTTTTAATTAATAACTCAAGCTATTGTTATTCTATTACAATTTATTTTTATAAATAAATCTAAAGGGTCTTGCCAAAACCTATACGCGTCTGTGCGAAAGAAACGGAAATCTCGCCGGACGCGACGCGAACATTGGGCCTTCGCCTTTAGGCGGACAGGACTGGATGGGAGATGTGGTCGGTTATGCTGCTGGAAGGCAACCGACAAATCTATCAAGTCAAGTTAAGTGTGTTTTGCGCATTTTTTTTTTGTCGTCGTTTCCCTCGATGTTCTCTTTTAATAAAGTAATTAATAAAAATAACACGATATTTAATAGTCTTAAATTCTATTTATTTAATTTTTTTTGTTTTGTTTTGTCCACTTCCAAACGTTTATGGGTGATTATTATTTACTCGCCGTACTACCGTCCGAGCGCTCTAGAGGGATGTCTGACCTGCAAGAGAATAAAAAGTATGGAATTGAGTATAACGATACTCTGTGGGTTTTCGTATGCTAATACATTCAAATTGCTCCTTTCGGTCTTGGATCAAAAGCCGAACAGACTATTTATCCACCATTCATTCACAATAACGGCATAGTTCAACTTTATTGTACAAATAGGACAGATCTTTTACGGGAACGAGTACGGACCAGGTTCCCTAGACAATAGCGGCACGAGCCAACGCTATAGTCTAATTAAGATCATGTCCTGTGAGATCGAGTGCGGACCAGGATCTTTCAACAATAGTGGCATCAGTCAACGCTATTGTAAAATACGAATGATCGAGTACGGACCAGGATCATTCATCAATAGCGACATACGTCGACACTATTTAAACACATTTGTGATCGAGTAAGGATCAGGATCACTGGACAGAGTGGCATAAGCCAACCCAATGTGTCATGCGGGATCGAGTACGGACCAGGATCCGAACATTAATAATCAAACAATGGGGAGTGCTTTAATTAGTCCGTATGACACTGCGACTAATCAAGAGCGCTCCCGTTTCACACCGTTCACACAACTTTTCCTATCTACCTATTATATAAACGTTCACGCATTCATTCACTATTCACAACATGACAATTTTTATCACATTTACCTATTACCCACACGTTAGACACACATTAAATACACATTAGATTATCGTACTAATACTACACTAGTTATACTTTTCATAATAAATTAAATACCCACTTTTCTATTTCGCAAGACTTTTAAATTCGCTAGCTAAATTTATTTCTGTATTTTCGCTGTCACTTACTGAATTTGAATATGACGAGATTTGTCTTCTAAATTTCCATATACCTCGGGTTTTGTTTCCCCAAGGCCCCTCGGTTATGGCGCCGTAATTATTAATGCACTTGTCTGTGCTATTTCGGGGCATGCACCTTTTTACCATTTAATTTCGGTTTTCTTCCGAGAACGGTTTATGGTCCCGAGTTTATTGCGGTCTATCGCCTCATCGTCGCTATCTAACCCTAACTCTCAGCCGTTTTCTTGTAATTTCTACACATTTCGTAAAAATATTCTTGAAATGCAATTAACTACTCACATGTATTTCACACTTTTTGTCTTCTTTTTATCCTTGGGGCTCATCTTTAACCCTAAGTTCAATTTGATGTCGTCTCTTGCCCTCTTGTTGACAGTTATCCTAGTACTCTTTGTAGTTCTTTTATCAAAATAAATGTTTTAGTTGGCACTTGATGGAACTTATTAATAGTATTAAACATGTTAAAAAATGAAACACTTGTTTCCGTTCCACAAAATAATTTTTTAATTTTAATAATTAATTAAAGTTTTTGCGACGCGTTTCGCCCTATTTAGACATCCAAGCTCTTGCGAAAATTGTGAGACTGACTCAGTATAAATTAAAATTAAACCCGACAGTTATCGTTTTTACACATATACATACATAAGTGGTATTACAATATCATTTTAAGTCAGTGTAAGTATCGTAATTTTTATTTCATTATAAAATTTGTTTTAATTAAAGGCCTGTTGTTACGGAAATATACCTGATCATTAACCAAAAGTGAGCCTTTATCTTTCTCTTTTTTAATTTCTAATATCTCATCCCTGTCTAGAACTTTACCTCCACATAAATTACGTAATAGTTTTACGTTGTCAATTGATGTAGTGTGACCTAGGTCGATTAAATGTTTGCATAGACCAGAAGTTGCCCTATTGTTTCTCGCTGCAGAAACGTGTTCAGAAAATCTGGTTTTGTAGTGACCTCTTAGTTTTTCCTATATTTGTAGATCACGTCACAATCGTTGCAACTTCTAATATATACCACACTTTTTGCGATATCCACAATTGCAGGCTTTATTTTATTATTTATTAATAATTTACCCAGTGTTGTATTAGTGAAATTAGCAGGTTTAACATTGTGATTTGATAATAACGTTCTGTGTATTTTTTCTGACACTCCTCCAACATAAAGGAGCTTTTTCGAAATCTTACTACTTTTTTTGGATCATAGGAAACACTAATCTAAGAGCAGATGTTCTAGATTTCTGTGTTAATTATCTTGTAAATGAAACTTTTAGAATAACCATTACAGGTTTTAAAAATTAAATAAAGTTCTCTCTTAAAGTTGATCGCACTTAAAGGAATATTAACTATTCTGTCAATCATCGAATGGAATGCAGAGCTCTTAATGTTAAGAGGATGATTAGAAGAATATGGAATTACAGTAGAAGTTGGTTTGCGATATATTTCGTAGACAATTTTTTTATTTTTTATTGGTATTGTGATATCTAAAAAGTTTTATTTCGTACCTCCATATTCTAGTCTAAATTTAATATTGTCGTCTTATTTATTTAAAATACTATTTAAAAAAACATTAAGTTGTCGCTCAGAGCCCGTCCATACACAGAACACATCATCAACATAACGATACCAACACAAGATTTTATTAACTAAATCACAGTTCTTATTAAAAATGTTCTATTCTATGAAGTCCTTGTAGAAGTCAGCCAAAAAAGGCGATAGAGAAGCACCTATGGCTAAGCCGTTTCTTTGTCGTTTGTTAGGGTTCCGTACCCAAAGGGTAAAACGGGAACTCTATTACTAAGACTTCGCTGTCCGTCCGTCCGTCACCAGGTTGTATCTCATGAACCGTAATAGGTAGGCAGTTGAAATTTTCATAGACTGCGTATTCCTATTGGCGATTAAATAACAAATAATAAAAATAAAATTAAATTAAAGTGGCCACCATACAAGAAACGTGATTTTGTCGACTTTTTTCCTCGTTTCATTCTCATTCATTATTATTATCATAAGTAGGCATTTTATGTTAAATGACAGCATTATTATAATTTTTTTTTTTTTTTTCAAATGGCAGCATTATTTTTTCACATGACGCCTACTCTCATTTGAAAAGATAAATAAACAGTACATAGTGTTAAGTTTTGTACGATGGTACGGAACCCTTCGTCCGCGAGTCCGACTCGTACTTGGCCGATTATTTCCTTTACGGCCGATGCGCTAAATCAGCCATACTGTATGTAATTCTCTCTTTGAAGTTAGTTCTTAGTTGGAGGACGGGACAAAGGGTATGATGTGGATTTTTGGAAGAGTACTTCAGAGACATTCTCTGAGTAATGAGTAACGGTGGCTGAAATGTATTTACCCGCGATAGTAATCATCTTTATGGTCGTAAAAACTTATTCTATCATCATGTAGGAGGTAGATGTTTCTAGTCTCGGGCTTTATTAGGAGAAGGGGTGACAGGTATTTAAAGTCTTCCGGTATGAAAAGATCTGGCAAGCTGTTTATGATTGGGTGACAAATCTATCGCCGCCTGACTGACTTTTATAGTCCGTCTGCGGGTTTTGTGCTGCTTGTGTTTAACTCCTCTTGCTCGGAGTTATCTTTTCGGTGTCGGGGTAATTTATTCCGGGGGTTTGGTGATCTTACTTGTGTCTGGTGATTGACTGAGTGTCCGGTGATTAAATAAGTGATTTTAGTAATTGTAAAAAATACTTGCTCTCGGTATTACGCCACCAGCACAGGCCACTACTTGTTAATCATAGCGGTCCGTCTTTCGGTGGCTGTCTTCTCTTGTTACGATATACTGGCTTGCTTTGTTTGGCATGGCTGTCTCTAGATTAAATTCATGTAACTTCGTTACAGACGTAACGTTTGTATTTACTTGAAACAATATTCAAAGATAAAATTTTTAGTAGACTTGCAAAATAAAACTTTTCTTCAAAAAGTAAGAATTCATGCAATATGTATACCCGATAAATATATTCGACAATTCATAAAATGTTTTTCTTTTCAAATTTTCCTTTTGTTTTGTTTTTATATCTTCAATTCGTGTTCAAATTGAACTTAAGTTACTAATTGAAATGACGTGCTACTAAAGAAAAGTGTGAAAGGGTTTTATGCAATAGAACCCGGGGTGTCATCATTTTCGTTTGAAACTATCATTTCAGGAAATTTATCATATTTACTGGATATACCCTTAACTCATGATAGAGTAGGTACTTTGTAAGATTCTTTCATTATTAAAATGACAGCAACTACACACATTTCAGAGATTTTTCTTATTTGTGCAATTATTATTTTAATAAAAACTAAGTATAGTTTAATTAAATATAATAAGTATCTATATATGTGTGAATGTATGTAAAAGCAAAATGCATAATTTATTATGAAAATCTCCCCGGGGATATCATTCGTTAAATTGCGTTGAGTAACCTATAAAAATTTTGTAGAATACTCAAAGATATGTTTTCCTGCCACGAATACATAATTCACTCTGAAATTAATTTGGTAATGGACTCTACAAGAGCTCACTCGCTCGCTCCTTTCGTTAAATAATATTAAATGCAATGTTGATAGAGAAAGCTCTTCAGTTTTCCCTCGTTGCTATTTCAGCACAACTTAAACCCTCAACTCTTATCAGATTAACGCAAAGCTTATTTACTGGATCTAGGGAAAAAAATCAAGTTTGCCTGCTTCCAACTAGAAACGGGGCAATGCAACTTAATTATCTTCTTTCCGGATAATCATAGCATAGCCAACTGCACTCAATCCAATATATGTATGGAAGTATATGAAAGTATAGAGCATTTTAGCCGAACCGGATATCCTTCATCCAGCTACAGATACTCTATATACATGCATACATTTATATACATATAGTACCTATATGTGCAGCGAATTATTTGTACGCTAAAAATTAATTCCCACCACTTGGACATGTGAGGCTCCGTTTGTCGTCTCCAAAGTCCTGACCCTCGAATGACCGAAATATTTAAAATAGATGAAAAAAAAGGAGCGAATTTATAGACCAATAAAGTTAAATGTTTTATTTTTCGGTGTTTGCTCAACTCACTCGATGGCCGGTGGCAGTACGTTTTCCGACTGGTTGCGCAAAAGGTGCCTTGTGCCGGGTTACTGAGTGGTCGGGCAACTATTTCCCACCTCAACACGGTGAACGCTATCTGACGGCAGAATCATTTTCCAGGATGAGACATAAGCCCTGCTGAACATACTCATGGGATTGTATTGAACTGTGGGAAAGTGGAGTTGGAGTAGAGTTTTTGCGGGTTGTATTTGTGTTGTGTATACACAGCATATATGCTGGAATGAGGTTTGCTGGCTTTTGCTCTACAATTTCTATTAGAATTCAATCAATTTGCATGTGCACGGGAACAATAAATTGAAATTTTAGTGATTACTAACAACTTAGACCAGCCTCTATGCCAATAGCACGAGTGATGTCGAGGCTTGGGTAAGCTGGTAATTTTGAAAAACTGGATTAACAAGTAGAAAGAGGAAATTCAAAGCGGTAGAAGTTTCCTTTCGACTTTTCTGAAAATATTTTCAAATATTAGAGGAATTTTTTTTGGGTTGGGTTGAGGAGATGAATAGAAATCATTGTTGTACGGATGAAAATTTTGGAGGAAAATTTAATATTATTAGTGTTGCAAATATGACAACACCCAACATATATTAAATTGTACTATTCTGAGTGTATTAATACGTAATTTTAATAAGTTCTATATTAAAAAGAGATATATAATACTAACAAGGAGAGGGTCCCTACTCGTAATCACCATTTTCGTCCAAATTCAACGTATATGTTGGGCTGGACTAGAAATAAAAGTGACGCAAGTAGGAGCTCCAGATGACTTCATGAAACGGAAATAATCCATAATGGATGTAGGGGAGCCCGGGGTTGTGTAAGCTTATCCTTTGGAAAATGATCAAATTTTCGCGGGATTTGTCGCGGTTAAATTGCAACAGAATTTGAACGAAAGTGCCAAATTCATTCGAGTAAAATACCAACCATAGAGAAGATATGTCGACTTTTGATTTTGTATTTCCGTGCGTTTTTAAAAATCGTCGGTAGATGGCGAAAAGTGGGTATGCAAAGTTTTTATAGATTTAATTTTTTTTAAATTAGTAAATGTCATCCGATCTTCTTGAAATTTGGTACAGACAACATCTTAGTAAAAACGCATCCATAAAAAGACAAAAAATTGGATTAATCGATAAGTTGTAGAAAAACCCTCAGAGCACCCAATTCCAGGAAATGAGAAACATTTTCCCATTGGTGTATATGAATGACCTTTGACATTGAATTTTTCATCCGATTTTGATGAGATTGTGTATGAATATTCTACACAGATGGTAGAATATAAAATAAATATCCCCACCCCAGGAAAAAATAATTTATTTTTATTGTTTTCTTATTATAATAATATATTAGTATCCCAACCTGTTACCACTCTGTAACCCGCTGCCGTAAGAATCTTGGAACAGTTTCAAAAAATCATAACAAACTTACGGAAAGAGTTTTGAAAATCGGTTTGAATTTGATCGAAAGATAAGTGTGACTTAAATGTTGCGAATATACCCTCAAGATGGTAATTATCAAAGTTTTCCGAAAATTGTTAATTTTAACCCCGGGTTCACTAATATTATGCATTATTTCCGTTTCGCTTAGCCATCTGGAGCTCCCACTTGCTTCACTTTCATTTCTAGTCCAGCCCAACATATACGTTGAATTTGGACGAAAATGGTGATGACAAGTAGGGACCCTCTCCTTGTAAGTATATCACTTTTTAATACAATTTACTAAAATTTAATATTTTCAGATAATAAATTTCATGGCAACTTTTATTAAAATTATTAAATATTAAATAGTAACTTCTAATATTTCAAATAATATAAAACAGGTAATTTTATTTATTTTAAATAGCATATTTCTATTAAAAACAATCCTATGAATGTTTTAAAATTTAATATACAATACATTGCTACGACAACAATTTTAAAATGCGCAGTGTTTTCTTCCTTTTTAAATAACTTTTATCCATTCACTAACCTTTGACTAAATAACTTTGAGCTTAAAGACGACGGCGACGTTCTGTGACGAAGATGTGAAATTTTTCAGAATATTTTTAGAGGGGGGGGGGGGGGGTGATAACTGCTACCCTTGGGGCTCCCAAATTTGGCCCATGTGTGATATCGAAATAAATGACTTATTACGTGCTATTAAATGGCTTTTCTTCTGTAACAAACTTTATAACTGTCTTTTTCATCCGAATATCATTAAAATGGGCGATTTCGAAATTGTATACAGAGGGATAAAGGTTGGTGTGGCGGAGCTGATTTTTCTTTTGAATGCTTTAGTATAATGGGTTACATATTTCATAGGAGGATTTAAATTTTTTATGTATAACCGTTATATGGATTTTGATGGGAAAATTTTTTTCCAGTTTTTTCTTGTAAATTATTCTTACATGGAAGTACTTACATTAAAGTGCTATAATAGGCATATACCTATGTAATATACATTTTTATAGTATTACTCATATAACTCTCTCTTGCTTAACTACTTCTTATTTCCCTGAAGCCTAGAAAATCGCACGTGTAAGAACAACTCAGTATTTTTAATATTTCGAATACAAATTTTTTTTCAATTTATTTGTGTAATTCAATTTATTGAACCTAATATCACAAAAATTCTATTCTAACAAAAACTCAGGACTACTAACAACAATTTAGTAAAAAATTCAGTATAACATTTATTCCGTTTATTCGTATTCCTTAGTCTGTCGCCTTGAGTTTATTCTTTCTAAAAAAAATAAAAAGAAGGACAGAGTTAATTAGCTGTCAACAGAATAAACTTGAATGGTTAAAGTGGCACTGCTACTACATGTAAGCAGAAGGGTAGCAAAATGCTCCTATAAGGAACAAGTTTAGAATTATTCTGCGTGTACGCAGGAGGGTAGCAATATGCTTCTATAGAAAAAATAGGACACTCATATGTGAGACTCAGATTATTTCTGACCAGAATTATCTTCTGTAACAAGGTAGGAAACACGATTCTTAAAACTCAGATTAGCTCTGATACAGATCAACTCTGCGAAAAGAATGATTCCATTTACTGAATTTCGTCAGCTTCATATAGCCGCCGTTACCAGTTATGCTTGGCTTGTCTCTTGGTGTTGCCCTAGCGATGGTTTGAATTTGCTCTGACTGAGGCAGAAAAAGATTACTTGACGTAATGTCATTTGGTGACATTACGAAATGATAAATATACAGACGTTAGTCTGTGCTGTGGTATATTTTGTCGAGTTAATGTTACTTTACTAATGATTTTTATATATTCCTAGATAAATGATAGAGGATGAGTAGCAGTTTTTTACGCAACAAATAATTCTGCACAATTTAAATAAGAACTGATGTAGTTCCTTCGCATCAGCATAATTTGTTTAGAAAAGTATTCTGCTTTTTATTTCGTATCTTTGATTGTACTTTTGTCTTCATTTTTTTTTTTTTTGCATTTCATGTAGATTTAGGGTGAAGCTGGAAGTACATCGAGGGGAAATTGTTCTGCTTGCTACATTAAAGCTTCTTGTGAATATCTGACAGTACGAAATTCATCATGGGATCCTAAGTATATGTCAACATACCTATGTAAGGACTGAGTACCAATGGTTTCTCTCCTGAAGATTACCGGCCTACTAGCATTCTTCCCTGTTTATCTAAAGTGATGGAATATCGTATGTGGGAACAATTTTTGGTGTTACTGGAGGGCAATTCTTTTCTGTGTAAATGGCAGTCTGGTTTTCATGCGAAGCATAGTCGTACGATGGCTCATCTGAGGATATAAGAGAGAATATCGACTCTGATATGCTCACTGCAATCACATTGTTAGACCTTTTAAAGACCTTCGACTAGATAAATTATATCTTAGTCTGTGGAAAGATCCGTACTGAGTATGCTAATGCTCGAGCCGCTCATGCTTCCCGGCTTTATCGTAGAGAAGCGGCCGCCGAAAGGAATTAGGCTCAAGAACTTCATCTATTAGTAGTTTTCTTTTATGTATCCTTTTCTTTAGCGACAGTTTTTTTTTCCTTTTTATTATAAAAAATAATTCACTTTATTGCAACCGATTACTCCCACTATTTTTGATTCTATTCACGCCGGATTTAATAAACGAATCCCCGAGCTTGCTGCCTCCAAGGTCTCATAAACGTTTTTTTTATTGTTGCAAAACAGTTTTGATACAATGCAAAAGTACGTACATCAAGACAAATTGAAATGCCATATGCAGTTGTGATGAAAATGTATTTATGTATGGAGGAATTTTAATTATATAAGTGTGTACGGTATATATACATACGAAAAAGAATAAAAACAAAAAAGAAGAAGACACTATATGTAGGTAGCTATACATGTGGGAGTCCTAATTGTCCCCACTTCAATTTACGTGTTGGTGTTCGGTAAGGAAAACACTTAGAACAAAATCCAAGCTACTTTATATGAAAACAGCAACAGTAAAATAAGGCAAGAAGAGTAAAACGTGATAAACGTTGAAATTAAACTTTATTGCCCAGCTTAAAAGAGTTGAAGTATTAACACTTGGCTTAATAAGTTCAATTATCAAAAATTCACAAATTATTAGTTATTAAATTATTTTTAAATAGCTATCGTGACTAAATTAAAAAACCAAACTGACTTAAAAAAAAACTTTCTTTTTTTTTATTTTTAGTAAAAACATTCACGGCCTACTGCCGGTAGACAATCTGAAACATAACAGGTTTCTGTAATGATATTCTTAATTAAACGAAAAGTAAATAACCAACGTTGAAGTCCCATATCAATGTTAAAAATTAAAGCTCAGAGCTAAATATAATGGCTACGATGAAATTATTAATTAATGATGCCACATACATAGGTCTGCCATCTTTAAAATCATTAAACCAGGACAACGATTTCGAAAGCCCCGAATTTTTTAGCTTAAAGCCCGGACATTGTTCCCAGATAATATTTTTATTTTACTTACTAATGAAATAGTTTCAAATTATTATACAGTGTCTTCCCGTATTTATTTATTATAAATAAGTCAGTTTACAAAAAACTGCAAAAATAAAATGATGATATTGAATTAAAATGAATCTCTCTTCAATTTAGGAACACAAATGTATCTTCCAACAAGTAAGTAAGTCTAAGGCCAATTCGTATGATACCATAGATCAATACCCGTAGATAATTACTTATAGTCGCCTCTCTGTACAAGTTTGATTGTTGAAGTGGATTTTCGCATTTATTTCTAAAACGGCTCATCGGACAGTTAAAATGTTTATAAACAATTTCATAGTATTTCGTTTTCTGAAGAACTTTTCGGCACAACGAAAACCTCTAGGACAGATCAATTTCAGAGTATACGTAAAAAACCTTAATTTTTATATGATAACACCAAGAAGGTGTTGCCCGATTTAGTCCAGAAGTAGAATTCTGCTTACACGCTTCAGCACGTTGCAGCCGAAGCATAATTCTACTACATCGTCGCTCTCACCCTCAGAAAATCCTATTCTGTACGTAAATTTGTGGAAGTCTAATTGCGAAGAAGTAAAACACTTTCTTCTTTTCAGGAAAAAAAGCAAGGAAAGGAGTATGGGCATAGCAGCACGGATTTTTGAATTTTCCTGAATTGAATTTTATTTGAACTTTTAACTTCTCATATTTTTTGTCGAATTTTATGGAATTTTTACATTAGTAATAGTAGTAATATTTTTCAAGTTGAATTGTGATATTTAGATTAAGATATTTTAATGAAAATTTATATTTGAATTTAAAATTAAAGCTGAGTTATCTATTTTCAACCAGCACCCTCCCTTACGCTCGAGACTAGTTCTCAAAATCACTACTCATTTCCTACAAGCTTGATAGTCCTGGATTTGGGTCACTCATTTTAGGAGCTAAATTGAGACCAACACTGTTGAATACACCAGCGGAATTCGACTGAAATTGACATAAACAAAAAACAAAAAAAAAACTGTTTGATTATAAAACAATCACTATATAAAAATAAAAAAAAAACGACTATAAATAAAAGAAAATTTATCTGAAATATGAAGTCAATCAAACCCTGGTATCCTGAACTTTCCATCCTCTCATGAATTTATGGATGACAAAATTGGGACCAAATATGTGCATTGACACCTTCTATAAACTACTTTCCCACAATGAGGAAAGGATCAAACATAAAACAAACAAATTGTTAATTGTATATTTAACAATCAAACATTTAAAAAAAAAAACATAACCATTTGTTCAGAACAGACCACGTAAATACGAAGCAAATCAGCACGACACAAATTCCTTGTCATTTGACAGCGCGAATTTTATATGTATAGCACGCGAAGTACAATTATTTCAGCAACCCTTGTCGCGAAATTCGAAAATCGAATTAAATTGGGCACGACTCTATATTTATTGCGAAATTTAAAAATTTTTAATATTTTAATTTACATAATGAGTCAGAAAGAAACGAACGTATGAGACAAATTTATAAACTTCTATGGAAAATTACAATTATAAATGTCATAGAGATAGAATTAATAATGTCCCCACACGTTTTCGATATATTGCCTTTCGTATTCACCACAGCGGTAAAGAAACGATAATTTGGAGTCCATTAAGGAAACTAAATATTACTAAAAAAAAAGGTTGGTAGATTTCGTAATGATTTAAATGATAACTTATCGCGTCAGTACATTTAGTTTCACTGATCTTTTGCATAATTTGCAAATTTTTTTATTAAACAGAGATTGAAGAGTGTGGCATCACCAAGAAAAAGAAAAACTGTTTGGAATTAGGCCAGAAGAGACAGGAACAACGTGATCACATTAACCTCATCACAAGTTTTTGGTTATCTGAAGTTTTCGGACATCACAAGTTTTTGGTTATCTGAAATTTTCGGACAACACAAGTTATTGGTTATTTTCAACAATTAAGTTCTCGGTCATCGTTTGGTTATCTCAACAATTAAGTTATCGGTCATCACAGAAGTTCTTGGTTATTGCAAGCATATAAATTCCTGGTTATCACATCACATCATAAGTTTCTTCTTTTGGTCAGCAAGAAGCAAATATACTCAAAATTATTAATTTTAACTTTTATTCTTTTCTTCACAGAGCATTTTATACCAAGAGGTAAGCAGACTTGAAATCAATCAACGGTTAACACGTTGTCTGAACATATTCTGTTTATTGGTCTTGGTCTTTATTAACAAATGAAATATATTTTTTTGTATAACTTAAGTTAGTTGAGGAACGTAGGTTAAGCTGTAAATTAAATTTGTGGATTTTGTGAATTGAAAAACAGGGTGTTGGAATTATAATAAATAACTTATAGAACGAAAGTACATACGTCTTATAATTACAACGAACGAAATTCCTAAAATAAGTTCACATTGTGTCAGAATATTGGATTCTAACACTAGCAGAAATTGGCGGCTTTGTTTGAATTTCCAAACACCAAATTTTATTCTTACACATTTCTAAGATTATCTTTATTTTAAACCCATATTGTTCTGACGCTTAATTTTTGGTACTGACTGATAATTGCAAATCAATTTCATTGCACACATGGTGTGCAATCGGCCTTAGTCGAATGGGCTAAAACACGGTAGGTCGAAATAAGACCAAAAAAGCATTGGATTAGGCTTGAAATAGATATTACTACTCCGTTTCGCTGTGGTGGTAGAAAACTACTTTTACCAGATTTAATTGTATTTACCAAGTATCTTATCATATTATCCATATTTTCCTTCCAAAAAAAGAAATCTCTATTCCCTTCCGCCTTGGCTACCCAAAGAAAGATAAAATATGACACCTTTAGTTTTCCATCCGAACACAAAGTATGAAAAATGGAATCAGTTTACAAGTGGTTTTCTTCAAACGATGAAAAAAAAAATTCCTCTCTGTTATATTTTTTCGTTTATAATCATCTGCATCATTCTTTCTTGTAAGATCATCTAAGCACATAAATGATGTATAAAATTCTCATAGTACACCTTCTATAAAATCTGCCATGACTCTCTACTAAATAAAGTTTACGTGACTTGTAAACTACCAACGTATTCAACTCGTTCACCGTTTTATGTAAGATTGCCACCAGTCCAGAATTCTTCACTCAGCTAACAAGATTTTATCTGATCTAAAAATTCTTTAAATTCAAATCGTCAGAACCCATATTTCAGTAATTTCGAATTCAAATATAGTAGGCACCGGTACTACACCATTGCTAGAAATATCCGTTTGTATGTAGTGAATATTTGTGTGCCATGAACCTAGTGTCCCACCAACAAAATCACCAAACTCCTGCATTCACATACTTACATACATACTATATATGTAGGTACGTGCCTGGAAACTATTCAGGGTAAATTCGTTCAACACAGCTTATACTGTTTGTAGGTATACTTCTCCTGGTTATTGAACCACCTCAAAACCGTGTGTCAACCAACAACCCTTCATATAAAGACTACTACTATTCCTTTTTAATGTAAAAACGAAATTTTCGATACCACGTAGCTTCAAGCTCTTTAAAGTGGTTGGAGATTAACCATTGAAAATATACCCCCGTTCACTCCTCGTGCAATGAAAAGGATTTGTTTCATGATATTATTACTATCATCATTCTCGCAGGGGATTGCGCCCAATTAGTAAATTAGTTTTGAATTTCAACGAATTTGTTAGACTGATAAAGATTTTTCCTTTGCCGATGATACAAAGCATCAAAGGGATTCTGGGAAAACAAGACAAGAAAATATTACATTGGGGAATTAGCACTGCTTTGCATAAGGATCAAGAAATAGTTGAGATGAAGAAGCCTGATTATAATTTGAAAGGGAAACTTGATAATGCTGTTGAATGACAATTTGTTGTTTCCACCCCAAGTGTACGTACACCTTCAAGTTGGTAGCCTTACAGTTCAATTCAATTCATTTATTAGATGCTGTACAAACAAGAATATACAATTCTTTTTGTATGTACTTAACAATGTTTTATGTTAACTAACAATAGCTATATTAGATATTTCCTTATTAATATTTAATTCAAAAACCAAAAAGATACAAAATTACTTACTATAAAAATAAAATTCAACTTTATAAATTCAAGAAATTCAAAAATCAAACTATAAATCTACAATAAATGAAAATGTAACATGAAGATTAAAAAATTAAAAAAAAACACTAATTCAAATTTTATATATTGAGAGCATCCTTCATATATTGATTTGAAAATACGACAACTACCCCCCAGGCAGTATAATCCATAAACAAACGGCGTAAACGAAAAACATACGGCTGCTTTGCAAATAATTGTAAATAGCAAGCAAAAGCTTATTAATTCTAGAGGAGCGAGGGAATCTTAGCTGATTATGTAAATAGAATGACAAGCCAGAGATTGACAATTTAAATAGAAACAGAGATATGCGAATTCGAAGGTAAGAGGACAGGCTCATTCCTTACACTTACTTGGGAGACTGAATGACACACATTCCTGAATCTGCGTATAGATTGAAAGCATATAGAACAGCAGAGTAGAGGGCAACTTTAAGTTATCGCCAAGATAGCGAATCGAGTTCGTAAGCCAGGATCGATATAATTAGGGTTTTTACTAGGCATATCTTGATTTCTACTGAAGTAAAATGTGCAGAATATCTTAGGTGCCTAATGCAAGCATAAATCTTCGACAGAGAAGAGTTAATGTAATCGTTCCATGTTAATATTTTGCTTATGATAATACCAACATTAGTGACTTTAGTAACATAAGCTATAGAACTCCCATTAAGAGTTACGGGTGGTGACATTACTGCCTCGAAGCTGCGCTTGAAAATAGAAACGCAATTACATTTCATAGGGTTCAGTCGCAGCAAGTTATTTGATGCCCACTCCGCTATTACTAACACACCCAAGTGTATCACTAGCAGATATTGTATGGTAAATTTGTACGTCATCTACGTCTATATCGATACCTGACAACAGAAATTATATCGTTGAAAAATTCGGCGAAGAGGAGGGGAGAAATAATAGAGCCTTGTGGTACTCCAGAGTGGAGACGTAAGACTGAAGAGGTATGATTACCAACTTTAATGAATTACTTGCGATCAGATAAAAAGTTCGCGATAAAATCAGTAGCCCTGCGACTGAAATTGTATAACGTGGAGAGTTTCTTACATAAAATGCTATGGTTGATAGAGTCATGCGCCTTTGAAAAATCTAGGAAGGTGAGAATAGCTAAAACTCATTGCGAATATCATCGGCTATTTTAAGAAGAGCTGTATTACAGCTATGCCCTGGGCGGAAGCCAGATTGCACATGCGACAAAAATTGTTGGAGTTGACATAAGATGCAATTTGATTTTGCATATTCTTTCCAGTACCTTAGATAAAAACTGGAAAATACTGAAGGGACGAGAGTTTGTCTCAGGCTCTCATTCCAGGCAGGACACACACTCGGGGCTCTTACCAACTTCCATCCTTGTTAGATGAGCGTGAAGCAAGCTGTGGCCGCTGATGTGTGCGTGTCCGGCCTTCACCCGGGACAGGTTGGATACTCTAGAATCTGCCTTTCTATCTATGGATGAGTTGTAAAACCTTCCTCACCAAGACCTGATGCACTTCATAAGAGGACAGCAAGGCCTTGGTGAATGGGCTTCTAGCAGGACTGCAAAATGGGACGCTATGGCCTCCGTGCTTGGGATTGGATCTCCTGTTCTCATGCCTCGCAAAAAACTAAACAGAAAACCATATCATAAAGTGCTATTCGCTCAACTTACATTACAGTTTTTATATTTTCAAACTGCTATACGAAACTACATAAGTGAAGTTATAAAAGTGAAAAGTACTCATCTCCTCTAAACCACAAAGAGTGATTTACTAGATATTTTAATCTCTTTTAAGTAAAAGAAAATCAAGAAGGAAAATGAACTGGAATTAGGTGAAACTTACACATATAAGTCCAATACAGAAGTACGTCAAGTGTTTTCTTATGAGGAAGGGAAACTGATTGCCAAGTATCTCGTCACTTGCTTATATATGCATCATTGATTATCTAGTGCTCCAATGCGTACTTTGGCGTACCTTTATTCAAAGGCGTGCAATATTAAAGCGCCGGACGAGTGGGAAAAAAACAAAAGGCTGGCCGGGAATGGACGTATGCGGAGATATTCCGACTTGTCTTTAAGGACTCCGGAGTCCACCAGTTGGTCTCGATACACACGTTTTGTAACCGGCCAAAAAATTGTTAATTTTCGCAATTTTTTTTTTCGGATGGTTATCAGGGGGGGATCGGGATGATTTTTTTTACGAATAAGACCACTCTTTACCTATATTCATTAGTTTTTATTTATTTTGATTTGTTGTTAATAATTATTTTAAAAAGTGAGTTAAAAAATGGGGGCAATCGGTGTCCACGGTTGTGACCGCAGTTTGCATCTGAAAGTAAAAAATCAAATTGATTATTAATCTGTAGGGAAGCCGCTATGTCCCTATGGACTTATTTTTTAAATTTGACACAATGGCAACGGTTTGAGGAAAAATTACGAAACTTAGCCCTGTTTTTCAACAGTTTTTCTTGTGAAAAAATAGGAAGATTAAAAAAAAAACTTTCATATAAAGAATGAAGTAAAGAAAATTCCGTTAAAATTGCAAGTCGATGGTTTCAAAACTCGCATTTCGAGAAAAACGCGTTTAAAGTTTGAAGGAGGGTTTCTTTACATAAATTGTCTACTTACAATCAATAGGCCATCCCACCTCCATACAAAATCCCTTCTGCTTGCTCGAACACGAAACTGACAAATTTGATCACTCTATTTCGGTTATAGAAGAGCAGGTGAGAATCCTAGGTAGGGGTGTGCCGTTAGGGACGCAACAAAAGAAATGGAGGTTGAACGGTAGGCCGGCCCATCCACGCTTTGCCTTTTTCTAAGAAAGGTTGTAGCGACCGTAATAATGCAAATTTTAATTTGAAAATTCAGCAGAACACGCACAACTATATGTACTTCAAGCTGAGACAAAAAAAATCGATTTAAAAAAATTTACACAGTCGTGAACCTTTCATAAGTTATACTCGAACCTAGCAGCAGTTTATTCAAGGCATTCTTTCGAACCGGATTGAGTCAGTCTAAAATTGCGATGAGTCTCGAACAACACCCATCGTATAAGGGAGTAAAACAAGTTGGACAAGCAACCTCCACAGGATGTGACATTTAGTTATTATTTCTTGCTTTATAAGCGCTTCGGGAAATATTATACCACCAGCAATCATTTTCCATCGAAAGTTCTTTAAAGAGCCGATGTTAAATAATGCGCCAGCAGGTAATCTTGGACTCGCAAACCCATCATTTGGCACGTCAGATATTCGAAGGAAGACTCTGTGCTTCTTATGTTACGACAAGCACGAACTCGTAACCAATTCGAACTAACTGAAGAAGCTAAGAGCAACGGCGTGTACTTAGTGACCTTCCAAACTCACTGTAGTCACAGGCTACAGCTTTTAGATATTTCGGTTTTTGGGCCCTTCAAAACTCGATATAGTCAAGATGCTCTGGTTGTATGGCAACGAATCTGGAAAGAACTATAAGCATATATGAAGGAGCCTCTCACTCAAACCGGGCGTTTGCATTGTCATTTTCCAGAGAAAATATCAATAGCGGATTTCGCAAAAGTTGCGTGTGCCTCTTTTGTTTTCCAGAGGACGATTTTTTAATGGCGAGTGTAACTAATGAACTTGATCCTAACATGAATTCTTTCGAACAATTGCCACTTACATCAATGGCAATACACGATATTTTAAATGATCCTCAGCCAAAAACCAGCCACGACAATTTCGCCCGAAACATTAAAGGCTGGATCAGAATGTGGTGCTGGCGCTTGGTGCAGGCGCTGGCACATACTCTGCCGCTTACTGTGTAACTGAGTATGGATAAAATGCTGCAACTCAGTTCTGTCAAAACTGATTTGATATTTTATTCTTTATTGTTTTACTCCAACAAACCACTTCAAAATTACAAATGTCAACCTTGGTGCGCACCAGATTCGTCGATGACGAAAATTTTGCACCTGGAGAGGAAGATTGTGATATTTTAAATTTCCATTTAACGTCCCTCTCGGTAGATGACTTTGTAGTAGTAAAATTTCCTACTACGAAATCAACAGATTACTATGTGTGTAAAGTACTTGCAGAGGAACATGATTATCTTTCGGAAATCACATTTTTTAGGAGAAAAGGAAACGACTCCATATATTTCGTTTATCCTGCCGTCGAGGACAAAAGCGGCACAATCAAAGATGATATCGTTTTTAAGCTTCCGGAACGAAATCGTGTTGCTTTCACTAGAAGAACCCCCTCTAAATTTTCAAAATTATCCTAGGACAGCATATTCTTTTTAACTATTTCGAGTATCTAAACAGAAACTTTTGAACTTAGCATTACCTTCAAATATTTCTTTTAAAGTTTAATGCCAAAAAGTGAGATTTCATTTTTATTGACAACTTAGAAAATTTTAGTCTTGTAATAATATGTTTTAATACAAAAGTTCTTTCTTGTCCCATTCCTGCCCGTCGTTGTCCCATTTCTCCTGCAGGTAGGTAAATTGTGATAGTTCATAAACAGAGTATTTAAGCACTCTTAAATGTTGTTTTAGTATATTTACAGACAAGCTTAGCATTGGCAAATTCTGTGATTATAACATAATATCCAACAAGTTAAAATATATTTTTGTAGCATGTACTCTGTATAGGGATAAAAAACGTCCTATTCCCACACACTCTCCATAATAGTTTCCCCAGACTAACCGTGCAGAATGTAGTAGAACCGACGAGTGTAGGTAACATCCAACAAAGAAAGGTAAATTTTCATTTAATGCCTAAAAAAACGGAAAACTGTCATCGACTATCGAAAACTTGACGAAGTCACGATTGATGATAAATTTTCTAAACCAAATATAGAAAACATTTTGCGGACAAATTATTTCGGGCTAAATATTTTACTACAATCGATCCAGCGAAGAGCTGCCATCAAATACTAGTGAAAGAGAAGGATTGGAGGATGAATGGGTGTTATTGAAGTATTATTGTTGTTGGTATCATTTGAAAAGGCTACTTTCAAGGGTTACGAAAGCAAAAAAAAAAACTTTTTATTTGGTGTAAAAAACTTGTAGTATTTAGCTTCGTTTGGAATTTGAATCAGAAAAATCAGTTACTCCAGTATCGAGATATTATTTGGTGAAAATCACGTTTTATCGGACAATCATGAAATGTTTATCCCTCTATCGAGATTGTAATAAAACGTGAAAATAAAACAATATGAGTGAACTATTGTATTCCATAGAAATTCTGCTGAATGTTTCATCCAAATCCGAAACCAGTTTCGTGTGGAATGGCTGATATGGAAATAATATGAAAACGTGAAAATGTATCTTATAGTATTGAAAATCATTTCACAGCAAAACGTTAAGAAAACTTCACGTGCAAAATATTTTTTGCGTATTGCGGATTTATTAGATTTCATACCTACTCAGTTTTTCGGAAACTGAAGTAGGGAATATTTATAGACAAAAATCTTTGTTAAAGGAGAAACTGGTGTGCCCTGAAAAGAGAAGACCGATTAGTTGACAAAATCCTACAGCATTTAAGATCGACCGACCTGTGTGGGCTGTTAATTGTTAGCCAGATAAATGACTGATTCTGCAATAGATTGTAGTAACAGATCAGGTATAACGTTAATGCTAACCTGTGGTATCAGACTGGTAAATCACTTAATTGAACCGCAAAAAACCTCATGAACTCGGATTTTCGAGAGACCTTGTTAAAGGAATCCTCACCACCGAGACTCTGCCCAGATAGATCCCAGATCTATCAAAGCGTTCACTCAATGTACACATGATCCAAGGGAGTTAATATCTGAAATTAGAAATTGGATAGCCAATTTTGCTGTTGCGA
Organism: Dioctria rufipes; assembly: GCA_963924295.1. Taxonomy (NCBI): domain Eukaryota; kingdom Metazoa; phylum Arthropoda; class Insecta; order Diptera; family Asilidae; genus Dioctria; species Dioctria rufipes. The sequence goes on along the minus strand of OZ002742.1, from coordinate 73,597,092 downwards.
AGGTAATACGTTAGGATGGGGGTGGGGGAGTTCATCTTACTGCAAACTAAAAAAACAATTGTAAGTAAGGTGCTTTAATTTACCAAAAACGATTATGTATTTCAACGTTTATTTTTTGGGTACATTGATAGTTTAATGGGGCAACCAACTGCACCATGGTTTAGCAACACATTCTTTAACTTCCTTGTTTTGCTTTGCAGGAACTAATACCGGAAAAAACGTCGTTAATAATTTATAACATTAATATAATAAAAGTCTTGGACAATAACTTCCTAACTTAAATAGCACAACTTCGTGGAAAATTCTTTTTCAAACTAATTTCACAAACGTCTGAGATTTATTTTTCTAAACTCAATTTCACAAAACGCGTTTGTCGCTAAGACATAAAAGCTCAGGCTAGGTTTTCAAAAGCATTTTTGACTTTTTTATACTAAACCGCTACTTAAAATATCTTCGGATACCCTGGAAGGTATTTTCGCCATTGCATATCCGAAACCCTAAAAATGCCGTTACGCGAAGAGACGAATACCGACTAGACAGCAGTGGCGAAATAATAAAACTTACCATACATGGTGCCGCCACAGTACCCCCCCCCCCCCTCATTTCACAGAAACTAACTGTTTATGTTTAGCGAAACGAAAGTTGACACGGTGCTCTGCTAGTTCGACCAGCTCGGGTGAATTGCTATGCCATCAAGTTTCGACTCCCCTAAGCCAAATATTCAGCATTCAATCACACCAGCATGCGTACAGTCGCCGACTATGATAATCCACCTTCCCGCGTCTCAAGTCCACGAAAAATCAGATTTCTTGCGGATGCTAACAATATTTGGAAGTTCCCATTTGGTTAGTGGGACAGATACTTGTGTGCGATAGATTGTGTACCACGTAAAAAACTGGTTTCCTAAAAGACTTTGGAATAATAGCACGACTATTATTCGCCGAAATTTCACAGAGTAGGTTTGAAGCAGAGTTAGTAGCTCAGGATCATTAATTTGTACTTCGGCATGGGAACCGAAGTCTATCAGATTACGAATGTGAATTTCTTCTAATCTGGACAACATGTCAACTACTACATTGTCCTTACCTGGCACATGCTTGATGTCAGTGGTAAACTAGCCTTCTCCGGATTCTGGTTAAAAGTGCAATCAGGGGCTTATAATTAGTGAACAATGCGAATGGGCGCCATTCTAATCAAAAACGACAGAATTTGATACCTTGATAGGCTTCCAATAAACCTTGATCGTACGCGTTGTATTTGCATTGCGTGTTATTAAGCTTGACCGAGCAGAAATCCAGAGGTTTCCAGGGGTTGTCCGTTTTTTTTCTGCACCGCAGCTCCTACGACCTAATCAGAGGCATCAACACATAGGGCTAGCTCCGAAGAAGAATTAGGGAATGCTAAAAGTGCTACCTCAACTAATTGCTTGTTTTGCCAGTTTGAAAGCCTTGACTGCTTCCTCCGACCAGCTTATTTTCTTCTTACCATCTTTTTTGAAGCCTCTTAAATAGTTGTTAAGGAGTGCTTGATGCTTTGCTACATGTGGTAAATAAAAGGCTATTGTGGTTAATCGCGCCTAGAAAACGTCGTGACATCCATCCTTCACTTTAACGAGTAGATTCGCAATGACTTTCGCCCTTTTAACTGGTAGATTAATGTCGTCTGGCGAGATTAAATGATCTAAAGGCCAAATTGCGCTGTAATAGATTTTGAGGCGAGAAGAATGTCATCTAGATAGACAAAACAAAAGAAAGAAATATATATATATGAATATACTAATTGTATTCTTTTAGTTTATATTATAGTATAGCAATATACAGGGTGTCCCAGAAATCAACGTCAAGCCGGAATCGGGAAATAGACCAAGTCGTAACAGTTATCAGAAAAATACGAAAAAAATCTTGTTCATCTGTTTTTCAAATTATAAGGATTCAAAAATAAATTTTAAAAGCTGACACCCTGTGATGAACTTTCAAGTCCTGTGACTGCAACTATCAACTTTTCGTCAGTTTTTTTTTTAATGTAACCATGAATAATCCTTCTGTAAATTACAATTAAAAGTTAAAAAATAACTGCCTCAGTTTCAAATAAAAAGTTAGATTTTTGCCTAACATTGCATTCAATATAATTACGTTACCCAACTTTAACCGACTGTACTGTAAAAAAATGTACTACACTATTTTGGCAAGTAACATTAGAAGATGGCGCGTTTATTAAGGATTCCAAAATGGTATGACACTTACTAATTGATACTTCTTAATTGAGGAAAAAAATTTTTTTAATGAATTCGGATTTCATACAATTTCGATTGAGACGAAGAGTGACGTTATTTTGACTAGTGTGAGCGAGACAGATAGTGACGCTACTTTATTCAGTGTGAGCGAGATAGATAGTGACACCACCTTGACCAATGTGTACCACGGGTTAAAAAAGTAATTTGTTAGTTTTAGGTGCATTTGAAATAAAATTCAGTTGTTGGATTTCTTTAGTTATGAGTTTTATTAAATCAGATTTACAAGGTTTTATTACAAATGTTCGAACTGTTTGCTTTCAGCTGCAATGCAAACTCTACATCACTTTAAAAATGATCGCGTAATAAGACGGGCGTATCTTCTCGAGTTGATGTATTCAGCGGCTTCTGCATTTCTTTGGCGCAGCTCGTCTAAATCTTGAATAGGTTTAGCGTACACTTTTTCCTTTATCGTAAAAGTAAAAGAAATCTATGGGGTGTAAGTCGAGTGAACGGGCAGGCCATGAAATTGTACCACCTCGCCAATCGCGGTGTTCTCGATTGAGAAACTCTCGTACTGTGAGAGCATAATGCGGTGGTGATCGACGAGGGCATACTATTCAAGAGAAATTTCTTGAACAGCTGATCGATAGAAAGAGATTACCCACGAGAATAGGACGTCATTTGAAAAAATAAAATAAAAAAATGATTTTAAAATTTGACAGAAAGAATTGCATGTAGCTTTAAGGAAATTGAGCATGTGTATGACAGAGAGAAATATACTTGCTTTTTCTGAAGGGGAAATGTTTACATTTTTCAATAGCCAAGCACGTTGTTTTTTACACACTGGTGAATAAGGGTGTAGTGGTTCATTTTACACACTGCGATTTTTGCATGTATTTATGGAAAAATCGAAATTGCCTACTTTTGTTTTGTTTTTCATTACAAAAGACGTTACAAATTTAATTTCAATCTGTCGTTTTATTGAAAAATTTGCAATCAATTGGGAACGTGTGTTAATTTTTTTATGAGAATTAATTAAATTAATTGATCTGCACTTATAAGTGCTATTTATAAACTGTGTGGTGAATTATTGTGTGTTATAGTAGGCATTTATCTGCACTTATAAGTGCTATATTTATAATCTTAATTATAGTTATAGCCACAAAAAACATAATAATTTTATAATGAGGTGTGCAGTGAAATACTGTAAATGGGAACGCGGCCAATCGCTTTTCCGTTTCCCAAAGGATGAAAATGGGTAAGTTATGTATTGTTTTTCATTTTGAAGGTTCCATTACATCTATAGTAGAAAAATTTGCGATATAAAAATCTGTAGCAATACGCAGCATGCAAGATGATACGCGAATTTCTTATGTTATTCTAATTAATCTTTTTACTACACATCAGTTCTTCAATTCAATCACTTCGCTATTACCACTATTATTTGATTGTTTTCTACTGCAATGAGTCTGTTCGTTGCGCCTTTGTTATTTTTCTGTTCTATTTTACTCAAATTTAATGATATTATCTATTTTATAACCTACCTAACGTTGTAACGTAGCGTAGGCTGAGGTTCCTTAATGGTTTTCTTATTCTTATGATTCGCACATTTTGGGCGAAGATAAATTTTATCGCGGAAGATTATCTATCAGCTATATGATTTGTAAGATATTTAATCCAGAATACCTTGCACATTTGGGTGAGTACCTACATGTTCTGCTTAGAATACATTTTGTTTTTATCATCGTGTCACATTTAATGTGGTTGATTTGTTGAGAAACGATTTCAGGTCAATTGATTGGGATTGTTTTTATGATAAATGTGCATTCTTGCATTTTCGTTAATTAGTTAATTGTTTCTAGTTTTGGGTAATCACATCACAGCAAAACGTGTTTTTCGGCAGTTTTCCTCTAAATGCTATTCTTTTCCCACTGTTTAACATTTGAAGGATCCACGGAAAGAATGTGCGAAATCACATTTTGTACAGTTTGTATAGATTTTTAGTTTGAATGTCAAAGAATTCATATTGTTGAACGTTTAAATAATCATTAGTACTGAAAAGAAAGTATCTACAATGGATTTGAATTGCTGATATTTTTTTCGAAATATAACTTGGAAGGAAAATATAAAATAATGAAAACTATTATTACTGCGATATAACTGCACGGGTAAAGAGATTATCTAGTATTTGATTTAACTGTCTGTTATCCTTACTCCTATTTGACTGCAGAATCCTTCCTGTCATCCACAATATACTATGTCTTGGCATGCGTGATTACACTCCGTACTCCAACAGCAACTCTAAAGAGTCTGCCTTTCGCGCCTATCAATTGCATTCATATCTGAATTGAAGCAAGTCTACAAGACTACACAATGTTGAAGAGGTTATTGACTGCCTAGATAAAGCTAATATTTTGGTTGCTAGATTCGCTTCAAATTCCTATCTTCCACTCAGCTCACATCTGCCATATATTTGCGTACAGAAGCCAATTCACATCCGCACAAGAAGTGTTTAAGGTCTTTAAAAGACTCATCGTCTTCAAAGCTGCAGGTCCTGTCCCCTGTTAATTAAAAGCTGTGCCTCATCCATGGCTAAACTATTCTACATGTCTTATTCGACAGTGTGGTGTTTGCTTTTGTACACCACGAGTAAAGAGGATGTGAGGGCTTTATCTACGATTCACGGATCACAATTCAACTTTGTTTTTTTTTTATTTGTTTCCAATACAAAATTCAACTTCACAGTTTTACAGAGTTATATATAGTTTATTTTTAAAACAGTATTCTGAAAACTTAACTTAACTTATAATACTATTGTACACTCTAGAACTCTTAACTTTTGAACTTTTCTCAATCGCTACTAATTCGGCTCACTCTAATACTAAACTCGACTTATTATACTCATTCGAAATTAATTAGTTCATTTAAAAATAATGCAGAATCGGGTACGCGTAACTTCTGTGCCAGAATTTTAGTTTTAGTTTAGACTTCTTTTTATTTCCTACTTCGCTTTGTTTACCTGCAAAGTAGGTCATTATTGCGATGGTAAATTACTCTGCAATAAATTCTGATCAGGTTATTCAGGTTATTCTTTATTTATGCTGACCGGACATTGATCAGTGCACGTAAAATGTTTTTACTTTATTTATCTATGCAATTTTACGATTGCAAAGAAACTTACATATGGGTTAAGCCTCGGTTTACAAGAGATTTTACCAGCGCAAGTGCGCTGTAATCAAACACAAAGAAAATTATATGAATGGTTAAAGACAACATATGGGAAATTATTTCAAAAATATTAAATAATAATATATTTAATATTATATTTATTAACTTAACTTAATCTGGCATATTTATTTTGCCACGGTAGAGAGCCTTTCCTACTACTAAAATTCGTTTTAAGAGTTTCACGCATTTGTTTTGACAAATAATGTGTTTGTCGATGTTGAGCTGCCTTAAATGTTATTAGATTTTTTCCGGTAAAGATGCTCTTCCACCACTCAATGAATAACAATGACGATTTTTATTTATTTATTATTAAAATTCTTTTAATGTTGTGTGTTTATTAAATTTGAAATTTTAATGTAATACTTAGTTTTTCTGCTGGAGTAAAAGGATTTCTATTTCTATTGGATGGAACTTTCGCAATATCACTATTTATATGATTTAACACTGTTTGAAACAACGCTGATGATAAACGGAAGTATTTCGTAAACTTTTTATCGTCATCCATTAAATGTCTTTTAATTATAATTTCAAAGGCTCCTTCTTCTCTTCTTTTCTGAAATGTTTCATTTCCGGAATTTCCTTTAATTAGACTCAACAAAAACAGATCTTCTTCATCTATATCTTCCTCTTGCAGCAAAAAAATTTCACTTTCAAAGCTCATTTTAGCAATAAAATTTATATTTGGGATGTATCCACTAGAAATTTCACCCACGCGTTGAACGCCAACGCATTTGTGCTGGTGCGTTTGCATTACACTTTTGCGTCGGCGGAGTCTCTTGGAAACCGTAGTTTTAATATGTAACATGAAAACGTTTAGAAAAACCTATTAAAATTAATCATCGATAAATAATGAAATAATTATACAACAACAGTAAAATTTCCAACTGTTGGGAAACTAGCTTACATTCAGCCTATTCCCAAGAAAGGAGGGGGTAGCGATCACTCAGTTTATGGGCTAATTACAATCACTTCGATTCTTTCGGAAGTTTTTAATCTAATTACTTTTGAAAATTTAATCGCCTAATACGAATTGTATTAGATGCAGAACTAGGCAAGTACCAATAAAAAGTACTGAAGTCTAAGTACATGCACTAAAGGCCTGAGTACTTGAGCATAAGTACAAGTTCCGCATGTATGAAAACTACTTGTAACTAAGTTCTAAGTCTAAGTTGTGTATCCACAACAAGGTGTCCCTTCTGTGGGTTCCTGGTCACATGAGGATCATGAGGAATGAAAGGGCTGGCTCTGATTCCCCGTTCCTCGGACCAGAACCCACCATAGGCGTTGCCACCTCGAGTATCGTGTCTCTCATCAAATCGGATGTTCATAGACAATTTTTGTTCTACTTGCCCAATCTTGTTTGCATGTTATTAGTTTGCCTAAGGTTCTGCTTGACGCGTGAGTGCGGTACATGCTTTGACAGTTCTTTCCGTGCTTTAAAACTCAACAAAAAAGGAGTTGCGCTAGAGACTGTGTTTGCTTTTCTACGAACAGTTAAATATTTGTAGGTACTTAATAGACTCAGAAATACTTAAATAAAAGTCTTGGTATAAAACTAAGTCTTAAGTACAAGTAAATAGAAGCATGTACTTAAGTTCAAGTATAAAGTAGGGCATTTCAAAAGTATTGAGTAATAAGTCTTAAGTATCGGGACACCCTGTAGAAATTAATATAATTAGTTTAGAATATTGGAATTAGTTGGAATAGAGCTAACTAGTATAAGTTGTCTTATCGAATCAGTTGAATCCATTTAACATAGGGTTCTTTTTACTCAGCAAGAAAATAGTAAGAAAGAATTTTAATGAAATTTTATAAATTAATGTGAGGTTTACCATTAGTACAGTAGTTAGAAACAGCATGAAGTGACGAGCGAATGTCTCAAAAATCTGAAAAGAAATTTTATAATCGTTCGAAGCAGTATATTTATCTTATTTTCGAATAAACTAAATGTATGCACTTACTTCGTCAAAGCTTTTCCGGAGTCAAAACAAAAGCACTTCACAACGGCATCCATCGTAGTAACGTAAGCAAACTAACACAAATGAACCAAAAATAATGCTTCACGAGGATAAAAAAATAATAACATTAGGCCGAACTGATAGTTGACCAGAGGAAGAGCTAGAAAATTCGGAAATTGTGGAAAATCTAGGACTAACTAAATTATTAAATATATAATCTTCCAACACAGCCGGAAAACGCCATTGCCGGAAACCGCCATTATAGGGGATAGTCTGCCGGAATAGAGCCGTTCAGTTAACTGTGGGTAAACAGTAAATGGCCAAGCAGGAGTAATTCAGTTTTTTTTTAATAGTTAAAAGGAATAAAAGAAATGTACTAAAACGTAGAGATTAAGAAATTGGAGGAAGGTAAGAAAACAAAAAAAGTATAGAGAAAAGTAATATCATTATAAAATGTGGGAGGAGCACGAAATGGGGATCAGCTATTGGATTAGAAGAGTCCGAATGAAAACAAAACCTAAGTCAAAAAACTAATTGCCATAACCATCGGATGGCAACCTTTATTGAAGCATTATGAAATGCCAAACATCCAATGAAAAGTGGAAAATGCTCCAAGTTGTTTATAGGAAAATATCAGAGTGTGAGGATCATTATGTTGCAGCAACGGTTGTTCCGTGAAGAAGCTGCTACGATTAATCGATCTAAAAATAAATGAAACATTGTTCACAAAGCATCAAAATCAAAATTAATATATTATTGTACTTATCTGAAAATCATTGTCCTTTTAGTTTATTATTTTGTTCTTCTTTGAAATCCGATGATCTGTACTTCAGTCTCTCAATTTTTGTTTGAATACTGAAACGATAATTAACTAATTAGAATTATATTTAGGGTTCGCTTTTCAATTTTTAATATGGATTTGTAATCGTAGTACTTACCTAGATTTGTTTTGTGCAATCACCATACAACACAACACTTTTATTTATTAATTCTATTGACATCTGTCATCACCACTTGTCTCATCTCCCTTTCGTTCCTCTTCAGTTATCATCTCATTATCATCGACTGATGCTATAAAGTATCGATGATTAGATCCTATAAACTTGAGAAATTACTAAAATGAAATAGATATAGTAAAAGAGTAAGATTAATAATCCTTGGCTTAAATATATTAGACCGTTACCATACATACGTACTTGAAATTGATTTGACCCCTCAAAATGGTACGATAAATATACCGATATTGTGAGAAAATTCTAGAAAATTTCTATGCTGAAAATTTGAAAGGAAAGGAGATGAGACTGAGTCGAAGTGAAGCTTTAGATCGCGACGGTAGCAAATTTATCGGAATCTTTTAAACAGTGAAAATTTTGAAATCACATAAAAAAAACTTTTGAACTCAATTCGAACATAATTTAAAAATCTTTTGAACGTGAATATTGAAATAAAGAAATTTTGCTAAGTCAATAAGCATAGGTTTTGTATGGTGGTGCAATCAGTAGATTGATTTCAGAATTTGTGTTCCGGATTTTCGATTGACTTATGTAGAAAGTTGTTTAGTAATTTAATTTGAATTTTTTGGTAGTTATTTTTTGCAAATCAATCAAAGAAATTATGTATGTGCATGAATAATAGCAATAAACCATATGCTTAGTGATGTAAAATTGTGGTCTTTTACAATTAAACCTAGAACTGTGCATGAAGTTAAATAGTAATCTTGGTGTAGTGGAAAGAACTGAGTTGTTGAATCACTAAGTCGTCGGTTCGAGTCGGGATTTTTATTGTTTCGCACATGTTATTTTTCTGTGCGTGTAAAGACATTTTTTTGTTTGAGGAGACACCCTTGATTGAAAAAACTTAGAAAATCCTTTTTAATCCTTAATCATTTGGTCCTTCGAGCCGGATATAGGTAAATCCGAGCATTCTTGATAAGGATTTGGAAAACCTCGATCGGAATTCAGCGCACGTGCACTGCACGTGTACCTGCAATAAAGCTTATAAAGCTCCCTTGAATCAAAAATCAGAAAAATATCACTGGTAAGTCATCAGCATCTTTATTAATATTCATACTTGAAATTACATTTTTTTAAATATATATATTTATTGGAAACAATGGAAAAATATCTGAACACGCAAATCGCCTTAAGTAAACTATTAGATACTTTCATCGAAAACTATAAGAAAGATGGTAAGGATAGACGAAGCTTTATTTATTATCAGAAACGATTGAAAGATTTTCAAGAGTTATACGACAAATTTACGAATAATCACTTAGAAATCCTTATATTAAAAGATTCGATAGCCGCTGATTCACCTCTGCATCAGCACAAGTACTTTGATGAAGAGTTGTATTCAGTAAAGGATAGTTTTTTTTATACATAACTATGCCGCAATAGAAGAAAGATTCCAGCGTGAGTTTCCTCCAGCGCCCACTCTCCCTCAAGGTAATAGTGATAAAGTTTTCATTACCCAATCTCCAGCCAATGAAGGTTTAATTAAGCTACCGAAAATTTCATTAGAAAAATTTAGTGGTGATTATAGAAAGCGGTCAACCTTTCACGATCTCTTTAAGACTATGATACATGAAAATAAATCGTTATCACCAGTTCAGAAATTGCAGTACCTAAAGGTACACTTAGTAGGAGAAGCTGAAAATTTGTTACGCCATTTTCAAGTCACAAGTAGCAACTACGATGCAGCATGGAAGTTGTTAATTGAGCGATATGACAATAAACGAGTACTAGTCAATGCTCAATTGAAAACTCTTTTATCGCAAAGTAATGTACCTAACGAAACTGCACAAGGTATAAAAAATCTTTTAGACACTACGACTGAGTGCTTACAAGCTTTAACGAATTTAGAAATAGAGACCTCAAATTGGGATGCTATTATTGTGTAGATAATTACCCAAAAACTGCCATCGGACACCCACCAACTTTGGGAACAAGGAATCAGTAAAAATAAAGAAATTCCTCATTGGAATGAATTGCAAAATTTTTTAGAGGCTAGATTTAGAACCTTGGAAGCCGTCACCCAAAGGAAAACGCTTTCATCGAAAGATTCTCGATTCCACAATATTAAACCTAAGAATCCAAACCAATCATTTCATGTTACAGCTAAGATAACTTGCAACCTTTGCTCAGATAATCACAATATACGTCAATGTCCAAAGTTTTCTTCTTTATCACCCGCTGAAAAATTAAATGTTGTGAAGGTAAAGGGCTTATGCATAAATTGTTTAGGACAGGGACATATGATTGCTAATTGTCCGAGTCAACAACGATGTTCATCTTGCAAACAAAGACATCACTCTTTACTACATCGCAATGCTGACCTCAGAGATAGGAGTCAAAATTCTTCAAAATGGAACCCTGATTATCGCCGTGCTGTAGTTGGAGAGAATCAAAATCGAACTCCAAGTGCCCAAGCAACAGTGTCTTCGACATCGCCTTCAAACTTATCGCCAATCGCCTCAAACTTTACGCCTCAACCAAGTACCTCAACCTCATGCAATTTAAATTCACTGGTAGTCAATGAGGAACCCCAAAGCTATCATATTTTACTAGCAACTGCAATTGTGAAACTCGTATCACCATCTGGGAAAGAGCAAATGTTCCGAGCGTTAGTAGATCCAGGATCTCAGATTTCGTTGGTGACTGAGACAGTTGTCCAAGCATTATAACTAAAGGCCGAATCAGTCAGAGCAAACATATCAGGGGTAGGTCAAACTGATGCAGGGCAGATAAATGCTCGTGTTCACTTCACTCTTAAATCATTATGCAATCAAGATCTTTCAGTGGACATGTCTGCTCTAGTGCTTCGTAAATTGACTCATCTTCTGCCCTCAACGAGACTATATGTAGGAGATTGGAAACACATTCAGGGTCTACAGCTAGCAGATCCGTCATATTATCAACCGGCAAAAATAGACATCCTACTTGGGGCTGATGTTTTTGGACATATCATAATGAATGGCATGGTAAGAGGAAATGATGGCACTCCAATAGCACAAGAAACCACCTTAGGATGGATACTATCTGGAAAGATAGACGCAAAGGAGGAGACTATAACTATAAACAGTTTTCATGTGACTACGGATCTCAATCAACAGTTGCGACAATTTTGGGAAATGGAAGAGATATCCGTCGAGAAGCAATGGACTGAAGAAGAAAAGCGATGCGAAGACATCTTTGAAAGAACACATACACGGAGAACTGATGGACGTTATGTAGTTGAACTCCCATTTTATACTGAAAATGCATTTGAAAGATTAGGAAATTCGAGAAGAAGCGCTGTAGCTCGACTGCACCAGATGGAGAATCGTTTTAAAGGTAACCCAGACGTGAAGTCAGAATATTCCAAATGTCTTCAGGAGTATGTATCATTGAATCACGTGGAATTAGTTATACCTGAAAGAGAACACATGATCAATGGGAATCCTATTACTTCGATTTCATGTTACTTACCTCATCATTCTGTCATCAAGGAGGACAGCACCACAACCAAGCTTCGTGTTGTTTTCGACGCTTCTAGCCGTACATCTAGCGGAATATCACTTAATGATATTTTGTTGAAAGGACCTACCATTCAGGATGAGCTAGCATCCTTATTACTCAGATGGCGACGATTTCCTGTAGCATTTACTGCTGATCTAGAGAAGATGTATAGGCAGATTCGAGTCATCAAGCCACATGCAGAATTCCAGAGAATAGTTTGGCGACAATCATCCGAAGTTCCTATGCAAGACTACATATTGCAAACTGTAACCTTTGGGACCAAGAGTGCACCATACTTGGCTACTCGCGTTATCAAGCAATTGGCCATAGATGAGCAAGAAAAGTATCCAATTGGTTCAGTAGCTGCCTTGACTGAGTTTTACGTTGATGATCTAATGTCCGGAGCGGATACCATTGAATTAGCTATCAAAAAGTCATCGGAAATTAGTGACTTAATGCAATCTGGCGGGTTTCAACTTAGAAAGTGGGCATCGAATTCTTCAACATTCTTGGAAAGCATTCCTAAAAATTTAAGAGAATGTGACTCAACACTTAACATCAGCATCAACGATAATATAAAGGCTTTAGGATTATATTGGAATCCGCATGATGATGCATTGTCCTATACCATTAAGTTTGATGACAATATAAAAAAATTTACGAAGCGTACAATCCTGTCGGATGTGTCAAAGCTCTTTGATCCCCTGGGATGGTTGTCACCTATCATTATCATAGCGAAAATGATGATCCAAATGCTGTGGTTAGCTCAAATAGACTGGGATGATGAAGTACCAGAAAATCTCGAGGCGGAATGGTTAAAATATCGAAACGAAAGTATTCATATTAAAGAAATTCATATTCCAAGATGGATATATCTGTCAGGATCAAGTACAAACATTGAAATTCATGGATTCTCGGATGCTTCAATGCAAGCCTATGCCGCCGTCGTCTACATCTGCAGCACAAGTGAAAATTGTGAAAGAACTGTTGCCTTGTTAACTGCTAAAACAAAGATCGCACCTATAAAAACTATTTCATTACCTAAATTGGAGTTATGTGGAGCGGCACTTCTAGCTAAGCTTATTGCCTATGTCATAAAGTCTTTGAAATTCACGAATCTGACACAAACGTTTGCTTGGACTGACTCGGAAATTGTACTCGCTTGGATAAAGGGACATCCAGCAAAATGGAACTCTTTCATAGCGAATAGAGTCTCAGTTATTCATGAAAGCTTAAAAGACACTCCCTGGAAACATGTGCCTTCGAAAGCGAACCCAGCAGACTGCGCAACAAGGGGCATGTATCCAAATGATCTGAAATCTCACATGTTATGGTGGAATGGACCCAAATGGCTACACAGCTCGAAAGCGTTTTGGCCTTGTAAGCATGAAATGCCTTCAACAGATTTGGAAGTTCGGAAAATTGTATCGCATTATGTCAATGTGCACATCGAAGATGAAATGGTCGAAAGATTTTCCTCCCTATCAAAGCTAGTTAGGACAATTGCATATTGCAAGCGATTCATTAACAATACCAAACTACAAAGTGTAGATAGAGACAAAAGTTACCTTAAAGCCGTGGAGATCAAGGAATCGTTAAAGGTTTTGGTGAAACGAGTGCAAACTCAATATTTTGCAGAAGAAATCCAGAGTTTAACTAAAAACTCAAATATCAATAATCGAAGTCGATTAATCAAATTAACTCCGTTTCTAGATAATGAGGGATTTCTCAGAGTGGGAGGCAGACTAAGGCATTCCAACATAACATTTGACGAAAAACATCCCATCATACTGCCTGATAAAAGTCACTTGACGAGACTAATTATCGAAAAGGGTCACCGAGAGACATTGCATGGAGGAGCTCAGCTGATGATGAATTACATAGGTAAAAAATTTTGGATAATGAATGCCAGGAGCACAATTCGTTATATTATACACAAATGTGTAATTTGTTATAAACAAAAAATGACAACGCAGCAACAATTGATGGGCGATCTTCCGATTCCTAGAGTACGGATGTCAAGACCATTTAGTCATACAGGAGTAGACTACTGCGGTCCTTTCGAAATCAAAACACATAAGGGCAGAGGTGCAAATGTATACAATGGCTATCTTGCAATATTCGTATGCATGGCGACTAAGGCCTTACACATGGAAACAGTAACCGACTTGACGTCTCAAGGATTCATCGCAGCCTTTCGACGATTTGTTTCGAGAAGAGGATTCTGCTCAGACCTTTACAGTGATTGCGGATCAAAATTTTGTTGGAGCCAACACAATCCTCACTCGATATAAGCAACAAATGGCAAATGAGCTGAATTCCGACATAGCGACAATTTTAGAAACTGAAGGTGTAACATTTCATTTCATACCACCAAGCTCCCCCCACATGGGTGGACTATGGGAATCTGGTGTACGTTCTACAAAGTACCATATGAAAAGAATAATCGGAAATTCACGTTTAACATATGAAGAACTTAGCACTGTTATAGCACAAATCGAAGCGTGCTTGAATTCGCGACCCTTGTGCCCCATAAGCAGTGATCCGAACGATTTCACACCTCTAACTCCGGCTCATTTTTTAATTGGAGATATTTTAATCACACCTCCAGAGCCTTCACTCTTGAACATTAACATACATCGACTAGATAGATGGCAACATTTGCAACAACTATATCAGTCTTTCTGGAAGAGATGGTACTCAGAATATTTAAGCCGATTGCAACAGAGACCAAAGTGGATAAAGACATGCAATAATCTTGAAGGAAGATAATCTACCACCCTCACGTTGGATGTTAGGTCGTATCATTGAAACACATCCCGGAGCTGATAATCTCGTGCGCGTGGTAACAGTGAGAACGAAAAACGCGATATTAAAACGACCGGTATCGAAAATATGCCTGTTGCCAGTCGATATATCAAAAATTGAATCTCGCGGTACTCGAACAAACAGTGAAGAAACGAAAGACTAAATCGTTCGTCTATTCAGGCTCACTTCGGCTATATTAGAAAAGTTTATACTTATAGCAAAGCATTATCAACATTAATTTACATGCCACCATACTAGCCTAAATCAAAAACCTTCCCAATTCCAAATTGTAATCCATATAGTCCATCCCGCCCGTTTGCTCATATTTCCAGAATGCATCAGTTGTTGAAAGAAGATCAAAACTTGGCGTACATGTGAGGAATCCACTATTTACACTTGAAGACACAGCACGTAACACATATACAAGGCGTATGAACTCAACTCAAATATTGCAACCTCAACGGTTCCAAGGCGGGGAGTATGTTCCGTGAAGAAGCTGCTACGATTAATCGATCTAAAAATAAATGAAACATTGTTCACAAAGCATCAAAATCAAAATTAATATATTATTGTACTTATCTGAAAATCATTGTCCTTTTAGTTTATTATTTTGTTCTTCTTTGAAATCCGATGATCTGTACTTCAGTCTCTCAATTTTTGTTTGAATACTGAAACGATAATTAACTAATTAGAATTATATTTAGGGTTCGCTTTTCAATTTTTAATATGGATTTGTAATCGTAGTACTTACCTAGATTTGTTTTGTGCAATCACCATACAACACAACACTTTTATTTATTAATTCTATTGACATCTGTCATCACCACTTGTCTCATCTCCCTTTCGTTCCTCTTCAGTTATCATCTCATTATCATCGACTGATGCTATAAAGTATCGATGATTAGATCCTATAAACTTGAGAAATTACTAAAATGAAATAGATATAGTAAAAGAGTAAGATTAATAATCCTTGGCTTAAATATATTAGACCGTTACCATACATACGTACTTGAAATTGATTTGACCCCTCAAAATGGTACGATAAATATACCGATATTGTGAGAAAATTCTAGAAAATTTCTATGCTGAAAATTTGAAAGGAAAGGAGATGAGACTGAGTCGAAGTGAAGCTTTAGATCGCGACGGTAGCAAATTTATCGGAATCTTTTAAACAGTGAAAATTTTGAAATCACATAAAAAAAACTTTTGAACTCAATTCGAACATAATTTAAAAATCTTTTGAACGTGAATATTGAAATAAAGAAATTTTGCTAAGTCAATAAGCATAGGTTTTGTATGGTGGTGCAATCAGTAGATTGATTTCAGAATTTGTGTTCCGGATTTTCGATTGACTTATGTAGAAAGTTGTTTAGTAATTTAATTTGAATTTTTTGGTAGTTATTTTTTGCAAATCAATCAAAGAAATTATGTATGTGCATGAATAATAGCAATAAACCATATGCTTAGTGATGTAAAATTGTGGTCTTTTACAATTAAACCTAGAACTGTGCATGAAGTTAAATAGTAATCTTGGTGTAGTGGAAAGAACTGAGTTGTTGAATCACTAAGTCGTGGGTTCGAGTCGGGATTTTTATTGTTTCGCACATGTTATTTTTCTGTGGGTGTAAAGACATTTTTTTGTTTGAGGAGACACCCTTGATTGAAAAAACTTAGAAAATCCTTTTTAATCCTTAATCAACGGTTTTATGTGTTAACTAAATACCCTAGCGGAAGTATAGCAAAGGACATCTTTAAGCTCGAGAGAATCATGCACTGAAGGATTTTGGTGAACCGATTTCGGATTTTATGGTAATTAAAGAAATATTGATGATTTTTCCTTCCAGCTACCACCCCTTGCATAGTGTTTGGAAATAAACAACAGCAGCAAGTAAAGATACACTAGAGAACTTGATGGTTCATGATTGAGGAGAGATGATTTTCCAAGTGTAAGGAGGTAATTTTTTTTTTTTTACAACATAAAATACTTCCAGGGAAAAGCAAAATAGCGGATGTCATAGTCCGACATCAAAAAGATGTTTTTACCTTATTCCTCTTAAATTACCTTGCCTGAAATTCATCTCTTTGGCGATAGTGATGTGTCGGCGTATGTAATAAGATATGAAACAAAGCATGAGCGAAACTGTTCCATACCGGTTTAAAAATGTAGTTGTGTACCCTGAAGGATTCATCAGTCGCACAAGAGAACACTAAGACGAGCTATAGGCGAACCCCGATTCAATACATTCGCAGACACAATTAAACATTGTCAAAACACAACAAACAATACTTTTGGCTGTCAGCGGAACACCCTCTAACGAACACAGTGCAAGGAGAACACCAACCACACACCCTCATAAACATCAGAGTAAAACTATGCTTCGTGTTAGTAGAATTATCAGTTCGCCTATGCACTATTATTTAACAACAATTTATTACACTTAATATGGATCTTTTATTAATCACAGGTACACAGCATTTTTTTAAACAAAATCTACACAAGAAAAGAACACTCAGTTAATATACTCACTTTCTTGCTAATATTTCTGTATCAATCACTACACAAATTCAACGATATTTTCTCTAGAAGGTCAACAATAAAACTGATCGGATCATCAGGTTTTATCTGCCTTGTGGCATTTTGAGGTGATGGGGAATCAATATTTTCTAGTATATTTAAATTGTCTGGTATTCTGAGCTATAATTCTTCGCAAAGCTTTACCAAAAAGTTCTTACATCTCATTTGGCATGAACATCAGAAGTAGCCATGTGGAATGAGTACCCAAATTTAATGTATACTTGTAATCAGCAACTAAATCTTGAAATTTGAAAGTAGACAAATTATGTCTACTTTCCTTGTTCAATCTTTCTTGTGGAACTAGTATAACTAGATAAGAATATACCAATTCACTTAATTCTTTAAAAAGTTTTAGTGGATCTACGTCGTCGGACTGGAAAAGTTTGTTTCATTCTGTTATCGGTTTTGAAGTACTCTTCAAAAATATCAAATAAACATAATTTTCTTTTTCTGGAACATTTGATATAATTGCTCTGCCTTTCCTTATCTTTAGTAAGTGCAAAATGGGGTTTTAATGAATCCCATTGCTCGATTATTTTCTCAATCGCAGTGTACCTTGACAGCCATCTCGTTCCAGAAAGTTTGTCTATTTTCAACGGCTTCTTCCCAGTTAAAAGTTGATAAATCTTCTGGTACTCCAATTGTCTTTTCTGACTATATGAAAACCAGTTATGGCTTTCTTTCATAATAAAATCTAAGTATCTGGGAAGGACTGTGATGCTGCAGAGCATGATGAAGCGAATGGCAAATACATTTTACAACCATCAGGTCTGGTATTGAATCTTTCTGTATTGTCGATATTGAATGTCGTGCTCCAACCATTACGTTAGCACCATCAACACCCATTCCGATAAGCTTTTCTATTTTCAGTCCCGCTTCCAATAAGGTTCCTTTTACCGCATCTGATATTGAAGTAGCATCGCCGGATTCAACTTCTAAAATTTTGAAAAAAGTAGTTTCAATTTTTTTCTTTTGCTTACTAAAATATTTGATGATGATACAAAGCACCTTTTTAATATCGGTCGAAGTACTTTCATCAATTATCAAGGAGTAAGCACTATCTGATATGTCTTTAAGTAAATCATTGTAATAGCAAGGAGAGATGACATTTTTAATTAATGCAGTATACTTAGTCCTGTGAAGTCTTAAATCACTTAAAAGTTCGGAATTTGGATCCAAGTTTCTAATAAGTACACCTAAGTGATCTACTGTTTTCAGCGAGCAGTGTTCGGCAATAAAGGCAGCAATTTTTAATTCCGATATTTTGCGGCTTTCGCTTCTTGCACTTTTAAAATAAGTGGACATTTTTGAAGTTGATGCCGTCAGTTGTTGTACCTCTAAATGCTTCTTCGATTTCGAGTGAAGAGTAAGATCCTTTTTGTGCGCAAGTAAAGTACATTTGCACAATTTACACATACCGCTTGTATTGTCTCCGGGAGTATGAGTCAACCAATCTATAACGTATACAAATATATCTATGTTATAATTACAAAAATATTTATACTATTCGAAATGATCCGAAAAGTTTTGTATAGAAAACTAATATTTAACAAAAACTATACGAAACGAAATGAGCTATAAAATTACTCACCTGAAAATTCTGGTAAATTCTCCCATGCCTTTCTGTATCGCCGCAAGTACTTTTTATCTGGGTTTGTCTTAGACATAATCAGCACAAACTAAATAGACTAGAATGCTAACTAAAGCAGTTCACGGTATTTATAAATTTATTACGGTAAAGATAATCACAATGTTCAACACAAAACTAAATATACTAGTTTTTAACTTCACTTCTTTTTTAAAAGTCAATAATTAACACAAACTGAAATCAATTTCAAATGTTTTTAAGTTCCACTTAGAACAATCACATGTTGAAATATATTCTTGATACAATTCCAAATAAAATATGCATATATTTGCCGCTACTATACGAATGAATTAATATAATATGAAAATTATTTAGCTCAATATCCCAAACTCACAATTCACGAACTAATAAAATTGAATGGGATACACCTTTTAGACTGGTCAATTTAAGATATCCTATGAGATACCTCAAAATACCCTTCAATTTGTGCTTTTACCATATTAAATGTTCCCTCAAATCGACCATTGGAAAACGCGCTACCTTAAGAGCTACCTGTACCTGTGAGTTTTAAATCGCCCTTCTTTTTCATCCCAACTCTTCCGCACATAAGTTTCAAAAATCAGATTCCAAAACCGGATCCGTCTGAACAGCGACAACGAGGTCACCATAATAAACATCTGCTACTCTTTTCGTTCTAGCATTATCTATATAATATTATTTTTTTGTCTTCAGATCTGAACAGGGAAATCAAGGTCACCATAAAAACATCTGCTTGTAAAACGCAAAACTCGACAACCCAATAGTTTATTCTTTATTCTCACTTTGAAAATATTTATATAAAACGCAGGCTATCGATGGCCAACTGTTATCGGTCGGGTGCTTTCTCGACGTTGAAAAAGCTTTCGATTCAGTTTGGACGGCAGGGCTAATATACAAAACAAATCAATTCGGTTTTGCTCCACACCTAAACAGGCTTATCCACAGTTTCCTAACTTCTAGGAAATACTATGTGGAACTTTATGACCACAAATCTCCGCTCAAAACAATCGCAGCTGGAGTCCCCCAGGGCTCCATATTGGGCCCAATACTCTTTAACCTCTACACGTCAGACCAACCTCAAAATGAAAGCGGTACAACGCTACTCTTTGCCGATGACTCCCTCACATACGCCCAATCTCGCTGCCCGCTCCTGGCGGTCAATAAAGTCAACCTGCACCTCAGCAAGCTCGCCTCCTATCACAAAAAGTGGGGAATTAAAATTAACGTCCAAAAGTCCGAACCAGACAAAACAACTAATGTACAAGCAACTAATATGGCCTGTCATCACTTATTGCTTTTCCCATATGGCACACAATCTCCCCCCACTTATATGAACCGCCCTAGAAAGCTCGAAAGAAAGATTCTTAGAGCTTGCATAGGACTCCAGAGAATAGCCAACGGAAAATACTACCGCAACGAAGTATTGTACGAGGCAGCCAGGCAACCAATATAACTCATATCAAGGAATATCTGTTCGGTCAAACTGAAAAACAAGTCGAGAAAATCCCTATCCAGTCAAACCCACTCATAAACAACTTGTTGGATCTTCTAATACCAGCAAATTTCAAATACCTGTCACCCTTCCTCTTGGCTAAATCGGATGCTAGAAACATCTACCTCCACCTAGGTAGAATAAGTTTCTATGACACCAAAGGAGATTACTACAGGGGGTAATTCCAAATATCCTCAAGAACCCGGGAATGTCTCTGATGAAACCTGCCTGTATAGGAACTTTCCAGTCCTTAACTTCCTAAAGATGTGTGGCGCAGCATCTGTAAGGAAAAGAACAAACAGCAACACGAGAGGCGATAAAAACCAAACCAAAGATCAACAAGAAGGAAAAGCAAAACATCTAATCGAACTGAGGGCCATAGATAAGCCCCAACGTCCTAAAGAAGACAAATCTGAAGGATATGAAAAATCATCAAAGAAATTCCAAAGAAGGAAGACAAGGAAGAAATTTGAGAGCGCAATAGCACTTGACTTGACTTGACTTGCCAACTGTTATGTTAACACAGACTGAATCCCCTTTCGTAAATCTACTTTCTCAACCATCTACCCATAAAGGCAATCCATATACTTATGCACTCTAATAAAACCTTAACCGTAATTAATACTAATGGGTCCTTCTCGGTAAGGTACAGAATTATATACCGCTTCTTTGATATTCTTCTTAAAATTCCTGTTGCTTTATATTGTAGCTGTTTATATGCTACTCTTCTTTTTCTAGCATTATCTATATAATTCTTTTTTGTCTTCAGGTTTCGTTTGGTTTGCTGATCTTTAAAAAAAAAAACGATATTGATAATCCCCCATATTTTCCCCCAAATTTAGGAAAATCGTAGTAACCCCTAAAAGTTACCCCAGCGAGAGAAAAATACCCCAATTTGGGGGAAAATACCCCAACCTGGCAACTCTGACTGATCCTGAGCGTTATGGCAGAAACACATCCAGGCCTCGAGGCTTCCTCGAGGTGTTGTCAAAATATCCAACACGGGTTTTTAAATGATGCAACACAAAACCAAGCCAGCAGCTAGCCTCAAGGCCTAGCCGCAAAGCGCGATTTGCTCAATGTTGGAAATTTTTCTCTCTCAGGTCTACTTCTGTCAAGAGATGTACTAACAAAATTAAAATGACAGCACCGAGCACGGTGATATCATTTTGTTTTCATTTCTCTGAGGCAAGCCTTGAGGCGAGCTGCGAGGAGGCCTGAGGCTTGCTTGGATGTGTTTCTGCCTTAAAGGATTCAGTTTATGATATCCAGTCCGTTTTTGTTTTGTGTCATAAAACACAATTCCGCGTAAAGAGGAAAGTTACTATTTCGTGTGATTTTTTTTTATTGTTATTTTCTTTTTCTTTTTTCTTATTCAAGCCGAAATTAATTTACGACTTACACAAGCAAGCAAACTTCTAATTCCAAAACGGCTAACACCTTTTTAAAAGTAGCAGAAAACAAAATTCGGAACTGGGCAAATATTTTGCGTAAAACGCAAAATATAAGTGGATGTCCGATTTCGCAATGAAAAAAATAAAAGAAAAAAATACGAGAAGTTCCAGTGAAAGAAGATTTTCTCGTGAAATATTGGTATCGGTCGGGATCGGGGCCAATGAAAATGAGGTTTTCTTGATTCAGGAACGAATGACCATAATATGGTGAAGAAACAATGTTGGTTTTGTTATTATAAAATTTTTCTCTTATCCCACTTATATACATATATGGATATAATTTAATGAGGTAAAATGATTTTTTATTATAAGCAACCATTCCTTCAATCACTAAGCTTTATTCGCTTTTACTTGATTCACAGTTATTTCACAAGAAGTTTTCGGATCAGAAATTACAATTAAAACCAATTGCTATCGACTACTGTACTCGACTTTAGCACTTCTAGACAAAAAACTGAGCTTTTCTTCGTCTCGGAAAAAGAGGGATATCAGGTTACGCGAGCATGTGTAAGTTTTCCTTCTTGAGAAAGTGAAATTCATGAGTTTTGGGGTTTAATTTTCATGGGAATGCAGTTTTGATTAGAATGTTAGGGGATTTTATTTTAGGGCTTATATTACTATATATTTCCTGCAAGAACGTTGGTACGGATCCAGCTTGAGGATGCAGATGCCCCCCCCCCCCCCATTCCCTGAAGACCAATAAAAAAAATTCCAGTGATTCTTCCGAATTTGTTCTAACAAAATGATTTACTGCGTACTAAATCTAATATACTGCACTTTTGAAATTTCTAGCAGCGTTCAATTTGATACGTTTAGACCAATGCCACACGAGCTGCAAAATGACCGCGCATCCAATTGTCCGCGCGTCATGATGACAAATTCGTTGTTGTTTTATTCACTCTATCGAAAATTATGTTGCTCTGCTTTATAGCAATTTAGTTTCATTTTAACTTTTGATCAAAATGGATGTTCAAAATAATGTGTTTTTTTATATACTGTTTCAAAACTTTTGAAAAAGCCCACAAAGGAAAGAAAGTTTTGGATACATCCACTTAACAGCGAAAGATATTTTACAGGGCGTTTCTATTTGAAACATCCTAAATTGAAGGAATTTGCAGAAAAGTTTTTCAACTATTATTGTATGTCAAAAGCATCATTTGAAGAATTGTTGTATAAGGTGAATACTGTAATTTTGCGAGAGGATACGAATATGAGACTAGCGATACCACCTGAAGAAAAGCTAGCCTTAAATTTACGGTAAGTACATAATTAAATAAAAAGTTTATATTTTTTTATTAAATGTAACTTCATTTATTTTAAAAATAATAAAAAATAAAAGAAAGCAATTAAAATAAAATTAGGCGATATATAGTTCAAAGCACCAATTGAAACCTTAAAATAAGCATGATATTAATCATATTATATAAATGTATATCAATGGTTTTATTCTGTAGAAGAAGGTGAAGGTCGTTCTAGATTCGATGGAGTATATTGAAATTTGGTCTGAGGAGTAAACTGGCATTGCCTGATATTGTGGTACTGCTTGTTGTATGAAAGGTGACGAGTTTTGGTTAGTGGCATATGTTTAAGGTCGCACGGCAACTTGTAGGTCATTCATTACGTTCATTCGAAATTTAAGCTTTCGCTCCACAGGTAAATTTTTTAACATTGGTAAAATGGATTCGAAAAAATCTAAATCTTCATCAGGCTCCAAGGCTGTCTGTGGTGTTTTCATTATCTGTTGCGTGGCCAGAGTAATGTAATTCATAATATTTTCCTCTAGATTTGTAGCAGCCTTTCTTTTCTGTCCATATCGTGGTCGTGAAATATTACTGTTGAAGTTGTTGGTGTAGCATCAGCACAAGAGAATTTCACTTCCACAGCTGGATCGTTCAAAGCAATTTCAGACACAACTATTTCTTCGGTAACGCCACACGAACTAGTTTCCCGTAATTCTCTACACTTTTCTAAAAATGCCAGTTGATCTCTTAGATTTATAAAACCCATCACGAACTATCTTCCATTTTGCGCAAACGGATTTCTCTGAAAGAGAGAATATAAGTTCATATTTTTTTTTCTTTATTATTTCAGATACCTAGCTTCTAGAAACAGTTTGACTGATATTGCAGAAAAATATAGTATTGGTCGGTCAACAGCCGGTCAGATTGTGCGACAGGTATGTGGAGCTATATGGAGGATAATGAAAACGGAATGCATTCCAAATCCTACAGAAGATAAGTGGCGTGAAGTTGCAAAAGAATTTGAAGCACGAGCCAATTTTCCAAAATTCATCGGAGCGATCGACGGAAAACATATACGTGCTTTAAAACAGTATCAAAGTGGATAGTTATTTTACTATTATAAAAATTATTATACCATAATATTACTGGCGGTAGCAGACTCCAATTATTCTTTTGTTAATGTTGATATTTGCCTATGGAAAAGATTCAGACTCAAACATTTTTCAAAATTCATCGCTTTGGCATGGTATGATTAATCAAACTCTTAATATTCCAAGCTCTGAACCATTCCCAAGTGTATCATTGCCACTACCTTAAGATGAGGCTTTCGTTCTATCTTCTAATGTTCTAAGACCGTATTCGGGAAAAATTTTTAGCCATAAAAAAAGAATTTTTAATTTAGCTCGGCGATATATTGAATGTACATTTGGGATACTTTCAAATAAATGGCGAATATTCCACAATCCAATAGACACCTGTATCGATTTTGCAGATGACATTGTGAAAGCTTGTTGCATCTTACACAATTTTGTTCGGTTAAGAGATGGAATGCGGTTTGAAGATAGTTGCCAGATAGAAGGTTTTGAAGATATTCAGCTCCATGATCAAATTTCGTCGATATCCAGCCGCGCTTCTGTACATAGAATACGTGACACACTTGCCGACTATTTTGTAAGTGACGAGGGAAGTATTCCATGGCAAAATGCAGCAATAGGTTGACTTTATTTTATATGAATATAAATAATGCAATAAATGTGTACTTACCGATAATTTGTTTGTTATTTTTGTCTTTTAAATCAAAGTCCTCGAATAAACAACGGCAGACTTCCAACCATGATTGATTCTTTTTTTTTAATGTGGTCCTTGTATTTTCGTTGCTAGTATCCCAATGCTCTGGCCTCTGGCGTATCTCTACTATCATCCTCTCAACATCAATTTCTGCAGTCATAATGGAAAAATTTTAACACCATATAAAAACACTTCACACTCCGAGCATCTAATTCAAAATTACGCGCGACCATTTGGCAGCTCGTGTGGCAATAGAGATGTCTACCTATCGTCCTCATGACGCTCTAAAGTTCGCGCGTCATGAGGGGAGAACGCCAGACAAAATTGGTTCGCGCAGCCACATCGCGACCTTTTGGTCGCGGGGAACTCGTGTGTACAGTTCCATTATAGGTACATACTCTCATGCCACGCGGTCAAATGGTAGCGCGGCATACGACGCTCGTGTGGCATTGGCCTAATGCAGCCATTTTGGCTAGCGGCTTGGTCTTCGCTCCAATTTAGGCCGCAACTGTTGAAGACTATAGAGAAGATAGGACCTACTGACACCTACCTGTAAAATTCGTGTGGCTTTTCTCGAGGTGTTTGAAGCAGAATAGAGCAAATTCGTGTAAAAGCGATCGAAGGTTTGTTTTAATTGAAAACGGCTGCTTACGGACCTTTGATAAGTCTCCGATGTAAAGATGGCGTGTTAGAATATTATCGGTGTTGTAAAAGAAACGTAATTCGAGAAATTCAGCGAAACTGCACATCGTAAACAAATCATTGTGTATAGTTGTAATGATTTGGCAGTAAAAAAGGAGTTAGTGAAGTGCAGAGCTGGCAAGGGTGGATACAAGCATGGAAAAGGCCGTATATGCTGCTCTGTGTTTGTTTCGTGCTGACTATTGATTACTGTTGATAGTGCGTATGCATAGTGCAGCCTGCACGTACACCAAGACTACTAGCTTGGAATTAGTAGCTCGGTATGCTATAAGATTAGTGGCTGTAGTCTCAAGCCTCACCACACTACTAACTATGGTATGCACGAGATTTCATTATTGTCTTGTCTCTTTAACCACCAGCTTGAAAGTCACACAAGAGATTAGCTTAGTTAAGATTACTTTTATTTTTTCATTAGTATTATGAGTACTTTTTGTAAGCTCAGTAATCAGACCTTTGAAGACGTTATGAATAAATAAATTAAAGCGTTTTCAGCCTGCTTCATTATTGGATCTATCGTTACTTCATGCGAAATTGTAGTTGGTAGTTGTACGATAGTATTGCTACTTGATGTTTTAAAAACTGGCTGTAGACCGTGTTACCAAGTATTCCGTATTAAGGAGCTTTGCAATATTTTTCTTATAACAGGGTTCGGGAAAAAAGTGGTTTATATTTCTCCCAAAATATATACAGGAATCAATAAAAACACATTCTTAAAATAGGTATACCTGAACTGGATTCTTTTTTGGGGCTAATTGCAACACTTCTGATATTCAATCAATACCTCGAATTCTTAGTCGTGCAATTCCAACATGTCATATTCTCTAAGTAGGTGTTAACATTTTCAAATAATAATATTCTTGTGGATTTGGAGTCTGCTCGGAGCATATTTGTGTGTGGTATTTTCTTCTCTAATGTCTTAGTTGCACCATAAAAGATACCCTTCCCGGTATTTGACAAAAACTGTCCCGTTATTATTTCAAAATATATATACAAAAAAAATACCCTTAGGAGAATCAAGCCCACACCAGGATATTCTTAAATTAAGTTATTTTCCTTCCGTTGTTAAGCTTGTCAAGCTTTCAGCCCCCAGCCTACTAGAATAGCTACTCAATTCAAAGGGCTCAAACCCATTGCCTTAATTGTTATTACAATTTAATTTCCATTAACCCGTTGGAGGCGCACTACTAATGATTAATAATGAAACAATTTCGCCCTCAATTTGTTTTCTGCTCATTTTTCTCCATTTACCAATTTCAGAAGCCTTTCACGGAAGACAGTTTAATTAGTCAGTGATCCAAAGTATATGTATATGCCCCTCACAACGACCAAGATGAGGAGGGATACATGAGGGATTGGCATCGGCTTCGTACTGAATTCTTCCCGCACTCTCTCCCTAACAAAGTCATTTCAAAAGCAGAGTGAACATTACGTTATGAACGAAAATCTAGGGGTGGTATATTGCTTCTGATCTAATAATTTGATGCCATGGAGAAGGAAGTCAAGATTTTTCCGAGAGCGTTACTTTGGAATTAAGCTACAACAGACATGAGAGCAAAACGGGATGGAATAAATACTCGTCTGTCAAAGGTTAATTTGAAATGACAGGTTAAGTTGAGTTAACACGAAAGTGCCGCGTCTGGAAGTGAGGTGCGCCTTACTTTCATGTGGGGACAAGGGGATAAGAAATTTTGACAAGATTGTGGCGAATTTACGTGCAATTAAATTAACTTTTATAATTACATGTATAAGCGGCTTGTGAGCTTTGAATGCGAAAATCCCATGAAAGGATGTTATTTCGGTAACGCTCACTTTCTGATAATTTAATTTCGGGGATCAAATATATTAAGCCGCTTTCGTATGAGGCCTGATGCTCATTTTACTCATTTTATATTAATTGCTGATTAATTATATGCGAAATACGTGTTTTCATTTATAAGGTAAGAGTATACAAAATCACCTGAAATAAGTGAAATAAGTGAGCGCCACAATAGGCCTGGGACTTTTGGTTCTACATATAGTCATAATGTAAGTAACGGAAGCCAATTTTTCTTAGTTTATATTTTAGCGAATTTTTTTCTTTCGCCTTGATAAAGTAGAGCCTTAGACAAAAGACCAGAAACCGGAAATATGTATTATGCATCTGGCGAAGACCGGATAATGCGTAGGTATTATTCAGTTACTTTTGTTATTTATTCTGTTGTGTTCCCAAACAAAAAATTCTCACCAATTCACCTTTAACTTCTTCATTTATGAATTAACATTGTCTGTACAAGGTAGCTTGGTTCCTGTTTCGGATCACCAAAATGTTTTAATGTGCAAAAGAATAGTTCCTGGAATTATGAAAAAATGCAATGTAAGGAGAGGTTACACCATATGCTTGTATAATAAGCTGTTGTTAAACCCCTTGTTATTTAACAATACTGTATTTTCAGCACATTCGTAATGGAAGAGTTGCTGTAGAACAGTTCACAAGCCACGTGTGATGATATTATCTTTAGTGGATTTTGTTAGTGTAGCAGTATGTTAAAATTAGAACGAGCATAAATAAAATTACATTTCGATTTAATAAAAAAATCATGTGAATGTTGCTTAAGCACTCTAATTCAAAAGTTAGCTCTTACGAGAGTCTGCAGTAAATCTGGAAAATCTTCAAATGTATGATATTAACGTACCGTCACTCTGGGTGAAGTCGGACTGCGGGGGTGAACTCGCACAGAAAGGTATTGGTCAACGTTTTATTTAAAGGGCATATACGGCGACGCTTAAAACTAAAACGACTGGCATATATCGCGTCAGTACAAGTTTGAATACAATTCGGTGTACTTTTTCTCGGCACTGGGCAAAATCGCCCAAAAAAGAGAAGTGAAAAATCGCCCAAAAAGTTTGGACAAGGATTCATTTTGAAGTAGAACCCATAACTGAAAGTGTAATAACATCCAAACATAAATGAAACCCAATATGAAATGAAAAATAATCCAAAAGTTATGGTCCAAATTACATTTTGAAATAAGGCCTAAAAAGGAAAAATGAAAGAAAACCCAAAAATATTCCAGAACGTTTTTATTCTTATTAAAGAATTCACTGCCTAAATTATAGCTATTCCATTTTGGCTTCGGCAAAGTCGGTAAAGAAAAAAGTAAAATTTAAGAATTTTTATAGGTTTTTAGTTATAAACTTGAATTGTTTCTGCCACAATTTGCCGACAAAATTGGCATAAATAATCTTGAACTCCTCTAACTAAAACTTGTGGTTGCTGCAGTTTGAGGTTACATTCAGAACAAATTTTTAAATGCTTAGAAGGAAGCATAACTATGTTGGCCCTTAGATCCTGGCAAATTATACACAGATAATAATTTTGAAAAGAATGAAGTTCTGAAGATTCAATTGTTTCAATTTCTTCATTGGCGTCTTCCTCTTCGTTATCTGTAGCAGGATATTCCTCAAATAAATCTTCGTGAGGTTCCATTTCTGTGCAAATATAGTTTTTAGAAAAAGTCATTCTTTCTACAAATTCTATAGCCGTAATGCTTCCTTTTTCAAGAAGTTCACTGGCTTCTAATATCCTTTTATCTTTTTCAACTGATTCTTTTTTTCTACACTTTCTTGAAGAACCATATGAACCACCGCTTTGGATTAATAATTTGAAATCTCGGCTTTTGAGAAATTCCTCGTCTTGAATAAGTTTTACAAACCTAAAGAAATTTCCTTTCTTGGTAATCATTCGACCTAATACACCGTTATATGCCTCCAGGGCAGAAGTTGTCCTAGTTGCTCTTTTAAAAACGGAAAAATTTTCGGGGCCAATCTATAAGTAACGAAAAGAAAAATTAATAAAGAAAAAATATTGTCAGTGAGGAAAATATACTCTTGCTTACTTTTTTCAACCATTGCCTTTCGAAGTAATCTATAAATTTACGAAAGATATTGCGGTCGTCGTCGAATGATGATGAAATTATTTCTTCCTTGATTATGTGAAACACTAATTTTATGCATTTTGTTAATCCTAATTAATGCCGCTAATTTTTTATGTTTCGTTGTAATATTTCTTGGAATGGCCTGGCAATAATGGAACCAGCATCCATAGCACTTTGAATTAGGATATATAGCTTTCAATGATTTTTGCATTGCGATTTCGTAATCCGTAATAAAACTATGTGCTTCCAATTTAAATATGTTAGTACCAATATATTCAAATAGGTGTTTATAACATGACTCGGTTTTTCTATCCATCAATATAAACATGAGGGGAAATATCTGAAAAACGAAGATAATTAGATAGACATAGTAAAAATTGTTTAATACGACCGAGAAGATACGCGGGTGGGGACGAACGAGCGACGCGACGCGCAGGTGTCGCGTCCCCCGGCCCGGTCACGCGACGCGGCGCGCAGGTAGCGCTGCGCCCCGGTTTGGCACGCAACGCGACTCCAATTAGCGCGAAACAATTTAAATAGTGTAGTAATGGTATATGTATACTTACCTTTTCTGCAAAATATTCTATATGTACTATAAGCAGTTGCTTAAAACAGCCATGAGGTACAATTTGAAAAGTTCCGTCAAGTAAGTAGTTCCGTTTTGATGGATGAATGTTTTCTTTTATCATATCTATTATATTTTCTGATAAAAATATACAATATGAAAAATTTGCTTTCTTAATGCATGCTTTAAAGAATGGGCGGCAATCGTCATGCTTTGTTATACCAAACTTTGTCCAAATATTTTCCCTTTGAAAAGCTTCCAATACTTCAAGTGGACTTTTAGGAGATTTCAAAAACACTTGGTTTGTCAGGTACTGTAATCCACGTTTCATTTTAGAAAAATTTAGATGTTTTGTTGAATCTTGATCACTGAAATTTTTTTTTTTATTTAATATTTGGAGTAAACTAAATAATTTTGATTTTGGGCGATTTTTCACTTCTCTTTTTTGGCCGATTTTTCTTTGGGCGATTTTACCCAGTGCCCTTTTTCTCTGAATAAGTAAGTAAGGAATTTTATAAATAATATTTTTTCCTTACGATTTGATAACTTGAAAAGAAACTGTTGTAACAAGGAAATACTAAAAATATATAAAATAAATAAAATATATAAATCATCCGAACTCACCCCGAATGACGGTACTAATTAAATTACAAAATTTAAGAAAACAAAGGATAATTCGCAGGTATATTCCGCTAACATAATTTGAGAAGTATAGGAATAACTACCTTAAATTTATCCTGTACAAGGCACTTTAAATTAATATTAAACTACATATTATCAAAAAATGTTATTAAATGTGAAAATTGAATTCAATCACTTATTTAATAAAAGAAAAAAATTATTCACTTGCCACCAATTTGTACTTATAAGCACATAATTCACCTCACCCTAAAAATCGCATGTAAGCTTAAGCCTAGCACTAAGGTCCGCGCTAAGCTAAACTTTAGCGAATCTCCAATATCGGGCCGTTCTTGACAGCGGAGACTTAGAAAAAAGATATATTAAAATCAAGAAGAAGAAAAATTTTGGAATTTTTTTACGGAAATGCAACGCGGGGTGATAATATTTCTAAAAACAGCTAGTTAAAATTATTTGGAAATATTAAAAATATAAAAATAACATGCATAATATATACAATAAAAAAATTAACGATGGTATTAAAAATACGGCCATGAAAAGAAATCTAATTCATCCGTACTTACAGCAAAGACGTACAAAACTACGTTAACTACAAAAATCCGGTCAATAAACTTATCAAATCTCAGAACTCTGGCAATAAATATTTTAAGCGCGCTATTAATACGGCACGGGCGGATAAATTTAAGCTAAATTTTTTGGAGACTGACTGGTGGTGCCATCTCTAATCAAAACCCAAAGGCAAATTTAGCGCGTTGACCTTAGTACCACTCTCCCTAAAGTTCAGGATAAAATTTCGTCAATATCTTTTAGCTTGCTAAATTTTCATACAGTACAACGCCTTACTATAAAGCTAAGCGCAAACTGACGACGGTGGCGGTGGTAAGGCCAAACGAATTAAAAAAAAGGAAATGGAGCTGTGATATCAACTTGAGCCAAGAAATCAAAGGAGAATTTTACACATTGTTCGCAGATTCGCAGAAACATGAAAAGCAGCTCTATTAATACTTTAGAATGACGGAGCCCAGTTTTAATAAAATACTGGGTTATATAGAACAGGATATTCGAAAAAATGATACGAATTTTCGTTGTGCCATACCTGCAGTACAACGTTTCGCAATTACTCGACGGTAAGAAAACTATATATTTTAATATTTTAATTCATACATGTATTTCACCATATGCATAAATGTATTATATTTTATTGATTTTAACTTTTAAATTGAATTGTTAAATTCACCCATATTAGCATTGAAGTTTTCATACCAAGAAGCAGCAGAAGCAGAGGTAGTAGTGTTTGAAAGATTTTGAAAATTACGATTTCCTGAGGTCATTATCGATATTTCTTCGTCCTTTTCCGTTTGCAACAAATCTTGTAATGGAGCTACGAAATTTTCGCTTTAGTATGCGCTTTTCTTCTCGCTGAAAAGGTTTTTATTTGTTTCGAATATCCCAAAAATATCAGTTCTGTTGCAGCCATGCTTTCTCTGTCTGATTTGCTTTCTTTTAAAAACTTCTTTCATAAGTTTCATAAGCTTCTTTCATAAGTTTCTTCGTTTTACTTGGAATGACATGTCATACATCAGTATCAACATTTTCAGACTCTACCATGGTTTTTTTTAGGAATTGGGGTTTTTGGATTAAATTCCGTTTCTGAATTGGGTTATCATGCTAAATTCTCTGTTTGTGATAAATACTCACTTTCAGGCAATTCATCATTATAGTCGTTACCATCGCTGCGAACATTTGTTAAAGATTTTGCAAATTTTAAAAAAGGCCTTAGAAAATCCATATGTTTTGACCATGGTCAAGTTTTGTAAGCGTTTTTGTCTTTCACTTGTATTTCCAGGAATTTTCGTTATAGTGAAGCACTTCAAATACACTTCTCTCTGGCATTGTCCGAAAAGGGATATTTCTGCATTTTTTTTGCGGGCATCTTCCGTTAGCTCTTGTTTTATTGGCGGAGTTCATTGGGATTGATGCTGGATGTTTTTTGGGTGTCATCCAAGCACACATAGTAGGCGAACCCTGACCACAACTTGACGACAAGCGCCATTGGCACATTACGTTGTTATGGCCCAATGTAAAGAAGATCCTTCCAGCAGCCAAGGGCGCATTCTAGCGAAATAATCAGCAATTGCGAAACAATAACCTCGCATGGTAGTGTTCTGCAAATGTCGGCTATTTTGTTGATTAGCCCAACAGCTGGCTGCGATGAGCGGTTAGTGCAGCAATCGACGATTACGATAATAATTAATCTCGTATGGTAATTATTATGTAAAGCGATTGATTACTACTAAGCGACTCAGGTGCAGGAACTGGTAGAGCAAACGACAAGGTTGTGTCGTTTGTTTGCATCCGCGTTGTGAGCAAAGAAAACTTACTTCCGAATATTGGGACAAAAAAGACCAACGCCTGGTCTGGCGAGTGCAGTTAAGTGTTCAGTTCAGAGTCGCGTGCTTTCATATTTTAACCCTATCAACCTTTTAAATTAAAAATATTTATAAAAATTTACCTCAACCATGTACACCTTGATTTTCTATCAGTTTTCTTCCGAGTATAATATTCCTCTTGAGCCATAGAACACATTCACAATACTTACCTTGATGATTGCATATTTTCTCCTCACTTTCTAACCGTATTCACTGCTGCTAAAAATTTTTTTTTTAATTTCATACCCCTGAGTGCACAGCACGTGCTTTGCGTTAACACTCCAAATCTGTAATGTCACGAAAAGTTCGTTGTTAATGAGAGAAGTTTTTCTGTGCTCTAACTTGGTGGTGCTAATGGCTAAACCTAAAAAAAATCACAGATGAGTGACCGAGACGACAAGCCAACCCTTACTACATTCCACACTACATATAGTTTCACATTGTTTGAAAGTAATTTATCTGCTTAAAATAAGAATAAAAATTGCCTGTGACTATGTTTTGTCGCCACTGCAAATCTTCTTAGAGCCAAGGCCTCCAACCTAGGATTCTTTTATCAGTTCCTCAACTATATCAGTAAAACAACAATGAAATTAGATGTTGTCCTTGTGTGATTGAGGAAACAGTAGTTATCTACAGGAACTTGTTAAATTTCAACCATAAATTTTATTAGGGTGCCGAAATGATAACAAAAGTTTACAAGAAATCTAGCAAACATTCTCTGAGGATATCACATTGCATAAACAAACTTCGGGCAACTAAATCAATCAAAACAAACACGTCAACAATTTGTCAACCACTTAATTAATTGACTGACAGAAGCAGCAGTCACTTTGAAAGTTATATATCCTTACGGAGGGATACTCTGTCCTTCCTTCCAGTTCCAATGATTTCATTTAATTATATCCCCCGAGGTGTCGTGTGACAGTACAAGAAAATCCAGAAAAGTGTCCGCAAATGTTTGTCAAACTTCTTAGCACCACTTCCGCTATGACATCCAACTCTGCGGTTCTCATATTCGCTATGGAAAAACTTTTGCGTATTGAAATTATGAAGGGGATGTAGCTAGGGAACCGCATGAAAGTTTCAAACACAGTCAATGTACCCGTTCAGGGAATAATTTTCGTTTCTTCTTGAAAAGTGTAAAAAAAATATGAAAATAAAATAAAAAATAAAAATAAAGTAAAAGAAATTCTCGTGAAAGCACTTCATCTTATTACCCAGGGTTAGCTGAGTAGGGCGTTATGAACATGTTAATTTTAAGATCTTTTGAATGGCGGTGGGACACCAGAGTGGAGTGAAAAGTATACCGATAAACTTAAAGATAACTTTTTGCTTAGTTTCCGTATACAAAAGTAGCAATTGCCCTATGCAGACGAAATGTCTTGGGCTACATTTTCACTGTTACGATATGGGTGGCTGGACCCGCGAAGCTCTGCTGAATTTTGTCCTTCGGATTAAAACGAAATCTCTGGATGTATCTAAAGAAACCTAGCAAAGTTTTCGTTATTTTTCTGGAAGCTACAATAAAATCCACTTAGAAAGCACAAAAATACTTTTCATATACAGAAGTACTGGAAGCAATTGCACCCTTAGCTTATTAGCCCGTTATACCAAAAAGGAAATCTTTTGCCTTTTGATTGTGGGTGGTCAAATTTCTTTGCGTCTTTGAATGTAACTCGAAGGAATTTTTCAGAATAAGGTAAAATACTAAAAAGATATTTTTTTTTGTTAAAATAAAAAAAAATCAAACAAAAAAAAAATTTCTTAAGTTACTTTATAGTCTAAGAAGATAAATTGAAGCTGTTGTTTGTTTTGAGAAAGTGGGAAAATAATTGACTTGAAAAAAAAGGTGAAAATCAAGTTGCGAGAAATTTATGAAAACA
This sequence comes from Dioctria rufipes, assembly GCA_963924295.1. Lineage (NCBI taxonomy): Eukaryota > Metazoa > Arthropoda > Insecta > Diptera > Asilidae > Dioctria > Dioctria rufipes. Next base: position 73,562,060 of record OZ002742.1, on the reverse strand, counting down.
ATTTCATTGTACTTGAAGTAAAGAGACTTCGAGGACTTTTTTTAACCATACAAAAACGTTTTGGATAAAATTGTTGTTGTAGGTTTTAGAAGTAAGATTGTGAAAAATTATTACTGGAATAACATTCTTTGTAGCTAGGAGTCCCTTCATGAATTTATAGATGGTTGATTTTCATAAATTCAGTAATTGCCGTTTACTTGTGTAATTGGATAGTCATGTACCTGCGAAAATTTATGTGAACCGTGAATTTATGAAAACGCTCATTTAATCTTGCAAAATTGACCTGTAGCGAGTGCTTAAACCTAACCGGTTGTGAATTATGGTTAAGCATGGTAACGTATTCTGGTTATGCGTTAATTTTTTTTTTTTTTTTAATTTTAATTTTTATTTAAGGAATATTTGCATATGCACTTCGGCCAATAGGTTTGATTATTCTGCACTGTTGATCTTATAATTTTTCCTGTTTTTTTGTAAGAAAAAAAAATATTTTAAAATTCAGCTGAACCAAATTCTACAGATCTTTGGTTGTGCTCAGGTATTGTTACCTCAGGGCCCACCAAATGTTTTGAGTTATGACTCGTTCATACACTGAGGCGAGTCGTACTGCGTGTGTGTTGAAGTCTTGCATCTTCGCTACACACTGGTTGTTCTGACGTAGAGGATCTTAGTTTATTGTGGCTTGTAGTGTAGTTTGACTGTACTAGGTGTTGTGAGGCAGTTACCTGCACACGATTGGGGATTGTAGTGTAGAAATAGCAGAACAGCCTACCAAGTAGAGCTGGAATTTAGGTACGGCTGTAAGCCTTTAACCTGCTTCAACTGTCAGTTCGGATTCCAGCAACATCCAAGAGCATCCTTGGTGTGTCACCAGTATGCGTTCTGTTAGTGCTGGCTGTGCACGTAACAACACCTTAAAATTCTGTAAGGAATTTAGGTATAGGTCAACGAAAATATGTTCCGCTTGTCCTGAGTCAAGGTACACACAGAAAAATTTGGCAGTAAATTTTAATATTTTTTACATTATATATATGACCAAATCTTTTTTTTATTAAAATTTAAGCATCCCTAAAACTTGAAACTTTATGCCCGATGTTAATCCTGTTTGGTATTAAAAACTTTCAATATTTTTTGTATTAACTTGTAATAAATCTTAAATTACCTTTCTAGTATGGAAAAGATTACAAATTAATACACTATTTTATTAAAAGTTAATTATTAAATCATTTACTTCTAATACTTTAAATAATTATTTCTTAATATGGGTTAAGATTAAATTCCAATCGTATGTGAAAGATTCTGCATTACAGAGTAATATCTCCAAACATTGAAATATAACCTGGGAACTAAAAATGCTATGGGAATTAATATCAATAAAATAAATTTTCTGAAAATGTAAGGTATTTATTAGTGCTCTGTTAAAAATTACAAAATTATATTCATTTTTTCATTCTTTCGTGATATTTTGCTTTAGAAACTTTCAGTTATTTTTAAATCAGAGAAATTAATGTTACCTAGTTTATTTAAATTACAAATTTCATATGAACTGTGAGATTTTTCATAAGTGTAATCGTGTTGATTAAGCAAATTGTAGGATTTTCCTCCTTCTGTAGTATTTGATGTATTTGAAAAAAATTGTTAGTAAAATAAACAAATAAGCAGGGTTTATAAAAATACTCTGTTTTCACCAATTTTACACTAAAATGTTCGATCTGTTCACTAATGTCATATTTCTATATGTTCGATATAAGAGAAATTCTAAGAAAGTATTTTGTTTGAAATGGCTTTCTTAGTGACGAAAGGCCATAGTTTTACAAATGTTTTGAAAGTTGTTAGTTTGGCTGCAAATTACCTTAAACACTTTATGTTTAGATTCATATCGTATAGCGCTAAAATAAACAGGGGGCCTCATATTCCTTCATATTCCAAGGTAGTTCATCAAAAAGTGATACTTTGGAATTGATTCTGCATTAAAAAAATTCATTACACTTTTAAGTGTAGCGAGAGTAAGTTACTCAAAATAACTACATATATCTTTATTCCGAATTTCATAAGAGAAAACTGTTTCCATTATACTTAAAATAGTTTCAATACATTGCCATAAAATTAAGCGATCTTTTAAGAAAATATTACCGAATAACAAAGGAAAATGAATCATTAAACAGATTGGGAAGCATTGTGCCCAATATTTGACTTTTCAAATTTAATTGTAGAAGGTTGATTTGTACTTTCTAATATATCAAAATTAAAAAATTTTCTTCGACAATTTATTTGCTCTAAGCTTAAAAATTTATGTTAAAAAAAAAAGAAAACCCGCTTAAAAAAAAATGGTACGACATCTTTCAAAATGTTGTGCATTGGGTCCACCGAACAATCTTTAAAAATGTTAAAATATTTTAGATCATTTAAAATACAATATTTTTTAACCACTTAGTTTGTAGTCAATATTTTCTGTTTGTCTTAGCGCTACTTTGTGTATAATGCTTTTATAATTTTTTAAATTCCTCAGTTTGATGGGAAAAGCTTTCCAACACTTCAAGAAATATATCTTCCGGAACTGTAAATCCGTCTTGATCCACAAAATGGAAAAATTCTTCCACATGAAAATGAAACTGGTTCTAGCTATAAAACAACTCATAAATTACTTTGAAAAAATGTATCTAATTATGTGCTGTCTTACTTGAAAAAACAAAATCGGAATATAATAGCCCGTTTTCCGATGCACCACTCACTTTTATATATTTTTTCACATTTGCACTTTCCAGTTTAATATAAAAAGACATTGGTACTTTTTAGATGATTTTACTTCAAGTATCGGCAACGAATTGACGCTTCGAGAAATCGTACAGAAATCTAATCCTCAGAGATATTAATGTAATTCCGACTTAGGTTAAAATACAAGCTTTAATGCCGCTACGAATTATACTTTAATTCACACGTGGCGCCTGTAAATCTAACAAAGATTTAAAATCAATTCTAATGCGCAAGTTGATTAAATTGTAAATTTGAATGTTATTAAACGGTTGTTTCTAGTTACAAAAGAGTAAATTTTAATCTTCATCCAAAACAAATTAGTTTGAAAGTGTGTTAATATCCAAATGAAATTAATTTCTAATGCCAAAGTACATTAAAAAAAGTTGTAAGTTTTTCAAAGATTAGATTATTATGCCCAGATTTTTCTGTGTGTAGTATCGTTACTAGCTATGTAGGGTACCTCTTGATGCTGTTGGCGAAATACCAAGGTGCGGATCTAGCATTGAATTCAGATGACTCCCCCTCCCCCCCCCCCCGCCCATCTTACAAATTATATTGAGCAAAAAAAATCATCTAACGCCGTAAGTCGCCTAGTTTAGCCACCGCAGTACTGCAGTACTAGGAAGGTTTCCGCATTAAGCGATATGGATGACGTGTCATTTTTTAGAGTATACTACAAAAAGTAATTTTTTTTTAATAGAATAATAGCTTAAAGTGCAAACTACAGGGATCATTCAAATTAAACTTTTCTCAGTTTTACACACTGGCATATATAATATGGACTACTCGATATGCTATTTCATGCAGGTTCAATTTTTGTGTGTCAAAACTCGTTCCTACGTCGGCGCCAACATTGAGATAACCATTGGCGGGTAGTTGAAAAGTGATTTCAATAAAACTTTTCGAATTTATGCTGATTATCTATGAACATATTGCCTTTGGTAAAATAATTGTTATCATTAATTACCTAATCCAAATAATTAATTTAAAAACATTTATTTCGACGAACCCACTAATTTATTTGTTGTTTATAGTTCACTCTCAGTTGATACTTAGTGCTTAGACCGAAATAGAGCGCTATAGACGTACTCAGTCTATATTATACATGTCAGTGGTTTTACATAAGAACGCTGTAAATATTTTAGGATGCCAGGAGTTAGGACTAAGTTAGTGCTTTGATGTGGTAGTGACGGAGTCTGTTTCGTGGCTTGGAAAGTGTTTCCCGAGGGTTTCGGGATCACCCAAATTTGGGTCCCACACTCTAATTCTGAGAAAAACCTATGCACATACATCACATGCAACAATAATATTCTTTGAAATAAATTTTGATTGTTTTAAGTTGTGGAATAAAAAATTTAGGGGGAATGGGTGGTCATGATCCCTCAGACCACCCGCACCAACCCCCTGGACCATCCACTAGAAATAGCTGTAACTTGAAAGTTTTACAAATGACTAGCGGACCTTATGTCAAACTGCCCACAAAGGATCAATTAATCCCACAGTTGTGGCTGATTGAACGAGTCCGATGCCCTTTGTCAAATAGTCCGTGAGCTACCGGACTGTTATCGCGGTTCATATACATATATCGTCGATGTGATGAGATGTTTTTTTTTCAGAAATATTCTTGCACGTTCTCGACTTAGCCGTGGTGTTGTGTTAATATAGCTCTAGCTGGGCTGTGCTAAAAAGAGAAGGTAATAGGACCTCTATTTGAGCAGGCATAACATAAGTCTCTTGTACAATTGCATCGGATTAAAACTCTCTTTTTGTTGTAAGTTCATAGTTTTATTCCTCTCTGAATATTGCTTTTTCTTTTTCGTAATAATTTCCACGTTATAAAATTTATGTAGGATAAAACTATCTCTTCGTGTTGAAATCTGACATCAGACTGAATTTCCTACGTAGTACAAAATTTTTCGTTATAAATCGACGTCTAACTACGACCTTCTACGCTCAGCAAGGTATCACTAGTTGGGAACTCTGAAGAATAAATTGCCCGATTTATAGTCGGCGGTTGTTCACGCGTTTAGAAAATTGCGACCAGAGACAGACGCGTCACCATAGATCTACGTCACTCAATTAGGTCACATTTGCAAAGGACTATACTTTAAGCTTTTTTTCTGTGCAAATGCATTATAGTTTACATCTTGAGTATAAACAAGACTTCGATTTGACGGATGTGAAGTAACTTAAAAATTTCAAATGTCGAGCTCACTAAATTATTTCCAATTTAATGCAAACAGCGCCAATAAATTCGAAACGGCCGCGTCACTCTCACAAGACTCGCTTCTTTCGTAATCAAGTCGTGCTGTTGGTCGCACGCTTCTTGCTCCTTACCTAAAATCCGAACTTATTATTCATGTGAGGATGGGCTTTTATCTTTCCTGAAGAGATAAACGCCCTACGTTTAAAACCGTGGTTGAAAGGTTTTCAAAAACCAGCATTATTTACTCGTACTCCATTGAGTTATTGCATGTCAACCATGTAAGTAAAAACCTCAAGAAATGAGAAACCAAAGCTTTACCCTTTTTTTTTGTCAATAGGAAAACCTCGGTTGTATTTTGCTTCCGATACGCAGACTGAGTTCTTTATTCGTAGATCAATTTTAGTATGATATTTCAGCTGCTAATTTCTAGTAAACATTCCAGGCGGTAATATGCGCTGCTTTTATTATTTTTCTGTTTTCTGTCATTTCATTTCGCTGATCCCAAGAATTTCAACTTTATACGTCCTCAGTTTTTTGACAACTTTGACTATAAACATGAGGTTTCTTCAAACTTTCTCACGTACCAATATTCAAATCGTATCCTAATCCGTGTGCCATTTGCTACTACCGTTTAATCTCGAGGCTCTGCTTCAGTCTCCTGAATCGCTTTTTTTACTTACTATGCTAAAAATAAGGTCACTCAGATTTGCAGTCAGGACATGAAGATACTGAGGGCAACGAAATTGCGGACTGCCTTACTAAGCAAGGAACCAGATCTTTTCTATTTGTTCTGACACGGACTTTGGTTTTAGCCATCCAAAGAACCTAGAAGACCTTTGGGAGGACAGCCCAGAACGCCTAGCAAGAAAGAAGTAAGGCTCATATCGGGCCTACTTACTGGACATTGCCCACATTGATACTCTTTTAAGAATACTGTGTGTCACTAGGAAGACCTGTCGCTTCCGTATGGAAGATGACGAAACTGCAGAACATCTGTTCTGGGACTATGGAGCTCTTGGCCGTATAAGTCTTAAATATGTAGAAAAGGAATTCTGTGATGTGAGTATGCACAACAACAACCAACAATATACAAATCAATTCAGAATGCAAGAATGCACATTCTGCATTACTGCATTTATTTAATTGACCTGAAAATCATTAGTCGATTAATCGATCACAATAAATGGACTGATAATATTGAAGCATGCTAAGCAAAATATGTGTTCATCCAAATGTATATCACAATCGCAAGAAGTGACTACATTTGTCTCGGAGATAAGCTGGCTCTTTGACATAGATCAGGTTGTAAAAAATGTCAGTCTTCTGTTCATAGGGAATGTTTCGAGATGGAATCCAAGTATGGAATCGATAGAGGGCAACTGTGAAAAAAATTTAAAACTATCGTAAATTTCTGAATTTCCACTGGCAGCAAGAATCCAGTTTAATAAATATTTGACTCCCGAGGAAAAAGAATGGTACCGAGAGAATCTTAACATTACAACATTACATACTCGCAGGCATTCTTAAGATACCAAGGGAAGAATACACCCTTTCAACTACATATAGTAGAAATACAATCACAACAAGTTAACTTGGTGTTAAGCCCAACGTCCAAATTTTTAACCGACCTAGTATTTGACGATGCCGTTGATCCTATTTAAGTCATAATTCCTGCTACTCAGAAATAGACAGAAAGCTGTCGGGGGTCTTACGTTGACACCTAGCTCGAAGCATTAATTCCACGGCAGTCTTAATGCGCGGATTAGTAGACAAGCGACAGGGGCAGAATATATTACATTCTTTCTGAAGAGTACCAGTTTAGGTCAATGCATGTTGACATTGGACTTACTGGTCGAATCGAGACCCATCTAAAGTCTCTGCCGATCTGTAGGTCATGGCACCCGATTGATTTAGCGCAACTTCATGCAGAAAGCAGAACCTCTAAGCATACATTAATAAGCGACCATCCTTCAAATCCTCGGACGCAATATGAAATTATACAGAAGAACATAAGCTTTTCTGTTCAAAGAAGAATGTCCGCCTAAATCATGCAGACTCAGACAATCTCTCTTTGCCCGCATGTGGGCTACCACAACTACCACGATGCTCCCACAAGAGGACCTTCTCCATGTTTAGGCGAATAGCACTACTTCAGCAGCTCCATCCGGAGCTCCTCAATCCCGTGGCACCAAGTTAGCAGTCTCGGCTACCTAAATGGTATGGCGTTGTAGCCCATGACCATAAGGTCATGAGTACTGGAAGTGGTATCCTTAGATGTAGATATCCTTGTAGTAATGGGATCGCTTACTACATTACGGCCTAGGATCTTATTCGCAACGTCTAAAAAGATTGTATATATCCAATTCAGGCAAAACATATCCTTAATAGGGACCAAGAGAAAGTTAATATATGTCCGTATTCATGACTGGAGAGGCTAGACATTCATCTTATAGCTGACCATGCATACTATCCATATAAGCACTACTAACATACATTCTTTATATCCATTATTCATCAACTTATTCAAGAAACACAACATCCTTCGCCCCCCGCCCAAGAGGCTATGTTTGAGATTTTATTATTCTGATTTTCAAGTTTCTTCTATCATGCATACTTGATCTCTTCTCTCATACAGCTTTCACCTTTGGTAGCCCTACGTTTCAGGGTCTTCTTTTCTACCACCTCAGATATAGACAATTCAACTTGCTTCCAAGTTAGGTAATTGCGTTTAGCCAAATAAATTTTAATTTATTCATCATCAGCGTAAAGGTGGACCAAAGTGTCGTGCGTAATTAATTATTTTCTTCAAGAAAGAATTTTTTGGGATATCTCCGGTATATAGCAAAAGCTAAAAAATGTTCTAATTTGTTATTTCATCACACAATCTATTAATTTTTGGTGACAAAAAATTCCAAACGTAATCTTTTTATTTATTTTTTGCTCCTGGGCTTGTATAGGAGTGTTTTTTCCTCATATAATTCACACCCAGAATTTATTCTGAGTTTATATGAGAGGAGATCGGTTTGATCTATTTTCAAGCGTCTGCAGCAGCAGAAAACCAAGCTGCACCGATGAGTGTAAGGTTTTCTGCTGACACGAAACGCTTCTTCTTCTTCCTTTTCTTCTTTATTTTTCAGCCCACTGCGTGGCGTATACAGGTTCGATTCGCTTCGAATGAATCTGTTTCTTTAAAATTTTTTAAATTTTTTTAATAAATAAAAAAATTGTTTTTTTCTATTTTTCTTAAACTTTTCATTTCTTTCTTCTTTTTTCATTTTTTCATTTGTTTTTCTAATCACCCAATTTCGCTATTTGGGACCTGTTGATGAGTCAAACCAAGACTTGAAACTTGTCACCAAAAATTAATGGATTGTGTGATGAAATAACAAATTAGAACATTTTTTAGCTTTTGCTATATACCGGAGATATCCCAAAAAATTCTTTCTTGAAGAAAATTAAGTTCAACCCGGTAAAAAGTCCAAAAGAGTAATCTCTTTTTATTTATGTAATTAATTATGTACATACAGGAGAGAGTAGGATTGAGATTAAAACCATGAAATATACCACAGTAGTGAGTTAGGTGAGATGATACTGACTGAGTGATCTTTACCGACAGGCTACGATAGAGTAGAAATTTATTTATGAAATAAATAGCTGTAGACGAGGAACTGAAACTCTGCCACAATTTTGGAAGAAGCCTATCATGATTAATCGAATCGAACACCTTATTGAAATCCAAAAGGACTAGTATGGCTATCCCATATTTGTTAAGAGTGTTGCCAATGTTAAACATCATCTTGAGCAAAGCCGACTCCCAGCAATGCCGCGGCGTATAACCAGAGTGCCGGCGAGATAATAAAGATTACTGCTTAAGAAAGGAAGTAATGCACTTAATTTCCCTTAACCCATCGAGGAGAATAGGGTAGCAATAGTATCTTTATGTCAACGACCCCGCATTATGTGATAGTCTTATGCATTCCAGGATTTCCCAGCTGAAGCATTGAATTCGTGCCGAACAGTTGATTCAATTACTGGTTTGAAATAAAGTGCAGTTTCTGGTACGGTGTCAATTCAATTGTCAACTCATTTGAAGTATATGTACTGATTCATTTCCTTTGGGCTATTGTCGGCTGCATGTATACTGAAGAAAAAGTATCAGTAAATTCCTTAAACAAAATATAAAAATACTTATCAGCCCGGGCACAGCTGGTTGGGACCGTTTTCAGCCATCAATAATGCATACGAATTCGGAACAATTATCGTCGATTGAAATTCTAAGAATAAAATGAATCTTGCTTCGATTGAATAATCGATGGAATATAATTTTGACTGACATTAGCACAGGAGTCAATCGACATAATATAAAAAGTTTTTGTTACCCATGATATACATATTTAGCCGATGTTAGTTAGTTATTCATTTTTGCTACGGGCTCTTTTCATACCTCACTTTCTTAGTACAGCCGTCGATTTCCTGATATTTCTTGTCTCTGATATTATAATCTTATGACAAATGCTTGCCAGCCTCGAAAACTTACACCTTTCAGAGCAGCAACTGGCCTTATTCTATCATGCTGTAGATCACTGCGTAGCAATGGATCGCTAGTGCGTTTTTCAAAACCAGTTTTTAATATTTTGCCAGGTATCGTCTGATATCCATAGCAGAATAAAATAATATAAAAAAATTATATAAATGAATAGCTTTAATTTAGAATGATATGTCACTGAAGCTTGTGGATAATAATAGTATAATAATATATATATATATATATATATAATAAGTATAGGCTTTGGTGGTCCAGTGGTAAAAGCATTCGATTTTGACTTAGCCTCTTTTCGTATTTTCTATGATTTCTTATTACTTACCTAGCCACTCCCAAATCAATATATTTTCTATGAACAGCAACAACAACCGGAATGAACTATATGGAAGACGGGGAGAATTTGTAAGGTACGAAGGGAGGTTTCTATCATATGCTAAGACGTCAATATGACAACATCCGGGAAATAATGAACAGACTCCTGGGACGCTTTCACTATAAAGCGATAGATGGCAGTCTTATAATTCGGATAGCTTAGCTTTTTCTGGGTAGTATTCTATAGTATAGGGAAAATATACAATACAAAACTCTATAGTAGAGCCTCCTATATGGATGAAAAATAGATAGGCATACTATGTGTGTCTAGTCCCTTGACAGGTCTAGTCATAAAAAGAAAAAGGTACCGGATCAAAAAGGTATAGAAATGATAACAAGATGGTATTCCTTATTTGTCAAAAAATTCAATGTATATTTCGCTCCGAGTTTATAATTGTTTTTCTCTTACTCGCTAAGCTTTAAACCACTAATATAAAAATAATAAAAAAGAAAAGAAACAAAAAAGAAAAAAGACAAAATTAACAAATAATGATTTCTCTTAAATGTACTAATATTCCAAATAAATCCACTTTGGTGATGACTGTAGCGGTGTAGGTGTTTATTTAGTCTGTAATGACGAAAGATATTGTTAAATTCGTAGTTCGAAACATTAATTTATTTTAAAAGAGACTTTTAATTGAAGATTGTGGGATAAGCGGCAGAAAAACGGTACTACGCTTGTAAATTGGGGTGCTTACACTTGTCAGCTCAACTTGCTCATCCGCTGTTGAGCTTGGGCAGCACCGTGTGCATCGACTGCGAGCTGATGCGAGCAGATTGATATGTGCGAGAGGCACAATGGTATATTTACTGGGAAATATACGATTTCGTTCTCCGCAATTCCAGAGATTTGTGTCTATAACGTGTTGCGTCAAATATACCAGATTCAATGCTTCTGGGTTTGAGATTTTAAGACTTCACTAGGCATCAGGACTGCCGATCTGTCTTGTTTAAGAGCTCAGGACGCAATAATTGGTCTGAGTTAGAAATGCTGCACTTATGTACTAGCGAGGTTGACGTATAATTGCTCGGCAATATATGGAATCTTACGAGGTGCTGTGCCTCTAGTGATACTAGCCACAATACTTCTAGTATTTGGTCTGGTGTATTTGGTGTATTAAAATCAATGCTTTTAATACAATTTACTAGGGTCAGAATTCTCCTAGGTTTGTTTATTATAGAGACTTCAGTAGGCTTCAATACTGCCGATCTGTCTCGAGTGATAGCTCAGAACGCAATGATTTTCTTGCATTTCGAGCGCTCTATTTATACTGTGGAAATACACAGGTTAGATAGGGTTTTAGAAAAAGTTGAACATAGTTGCGTGTGTGAGCGCTGGTGGTGCTTGGCGCTCTGTATGTAAAGAGCGGTGGCACGTCATCATGACTGATGCTGACAAGTGGAATGGTGTAGCAATTACATGCAAGTAGTGTTTTTGTCAATATATTTTTGCTTATTTTTGCTAATTGCTGTTTTTTTTTTGTTTTGTTTTTTAGGTTGTTCTTCACTGTGCCTGAACAATGTGGACTCTCTATGTTTCTAAGAGTAAGAAGAAGAAATATTAATATTTCAACATCAATCGTCTTCGAAAAAATCTATGCCATGAGGAGCCAATATCGAATCACTTCTCTTCGAAAAGAATGTTCATTATTATATCTTACAGCATATCTATAATTAGGATAACAGTAACATTATAGTATGCAGACACATGTACATATATATTAAACGTACTGAACAAATTTATCTCAGCACGAATTTCCCTACCCTGAAGTTCATATATTTCCACCTTACATATCTTCCCGCATATCAACAAAGTTATTCAGCCAAAAAATGATAAAAAGCTAGACGAAGTTCAACAGCACTGAGAAAATTAAATAAATGTTCGTGCGAGCCTTGTGGCTTGCGAAAATCTTTAATTCTGTGATAAGAAATTTGTCTAAATGTGAAGTTAGCTAATTAAGCATTTTTTATAATGTGAATATGAATAAAGCAGCTTTTAGTTGCTACGATACAGTGAACCAAGACTTTTATTTTCCTCTAGTGGATCTACGTGAGGCACTGTCACTCAGTAAACATTCTGGTGTATTCGTTTAAGAGCCGCTGCACCCACAACAATACTTTCGTTATAATACCCTAAGTCCCAATCACATATCGAAGCAAAAGGACCAAAATCAACATCGAGTCAGAAATAGAACATAAAATTGGAATGAGTATAATTGTACAAGTTTCAGAATTGAAAAATTCGATGGAAAGCTAATTCCGTATACAATTTCTCTTAAAGGTATTCTTCTTCTTCCGCTGCACCCACAACAATACTTTCGTTATAATACCCTAAGTCCCAATCACATATCGAAGCAAAAGGACCAAAATCAACATCGAGTCAGAAATAGAACACAAAATTGGAATGAGTAATTGTACAAGTTTCAGAATTGAAAAAATCGATCGAAAACTAATTCCGTATACAGTTTCTCTTAAAGCTATTCTTACTAGTAATTTTTTCACTGCCTCTTTATTCGCATAGAATACCTCAATATTTAATTTCATAGCATTCCTTCCTATTACATAGTTTATGTGCGTTAATATGTATAAAATCAGAACTACTGATAACCAAAATTTCTAACGGTTATATCCTTATGTTCCATACAAAAAGTTATATTATGCTGAAACTTTCTTCATCACATACTCAGTGGTGTTGAAAACATTTCTCTTAAAGAGTAATTCACTGATGACAGATAATTTGTTCGCAGTAAATCTTCCACCGATAAGAAGTTTTCAACTTTAATCAGTTTTAAATGGAGTCTTTTCTGTTCATATGCATGCTTCATGTACCTCTTAACTAACCACGCCTGGAAGTGAAAATAGAATTACTTTTCCAAGTTTGTACCCATACTTGAGAAAATTTTGATAAACTCACTGTTTTATTGGTATGAGTATTAAGATTAAGCTGTAATTAAGTATAAATAATTAATGATGGCACTAATGTTCGCAGAGCATTTTTTTTAAACTTTAGTATCGTGTAAAGTTAATGGTAAATTAGTCAACAGGCTATTTTACTGCTTTATAGATTAAATTTAAGGGTGCATTATAAAGAGGTTTATCCCAGAGAGAGAGGCATATCCTTCACAAGGTGATAGTTGGGGTCGAAATAAGCAAAACATCTGAGAGGACTTAATCTTAGAATACCTAATATGAGCACTGGCTGAACAGTTTTCGGCCTAAGACACCTAAAGAAGCCCGTTTTTCTCAGGGCATGCAATGAAACTTGACTAAAGTGAGCAATGGCGTCGTCTTGCGGTAATACTGTGCCCAAAAAATAAGGTGACATTTGAATTTAAACTGCGCGCGTCAAAGGAGTTGGCGATTTGTTTTTTTTTAGGTTGGTAGGACTGTTTTTGACATCCCTGCCAAATCACACGTCAAAATATTCATTAGTGTTTGAGATACGCTTCGTTTTGTGAGCTGCTAAAAGTGAATTTCTCGTTTTTTGCGATGTCGAAATTTGTTGAGCAAATAATTTGCATTAAATTTTGTTTGCGGACTATTGACTACATTGACAAGACGAAATGCATGATCACTGGAGACGAGACTTGAATCTATGCTTACGACCCCGAAACGACCGATCAATCGAAGGAATATCGTGCGGGTGTGCCGAGATCAAGAAAACCGCGCCAAAGTCGCTCAAAAATCAAGGTGATGTTGACTGTTTTTTTTCGTTTATCGTGGTGTTGTGCATTCTGAGTTCCTTCCCCCGGGTCAAACAGTCAACAAGGAATATTATCTGAACGTTATGCGTCGTTTGCGTAACGCTATCCACCAAAAGAGGCCGGAATTATGGAAATACAACTCTTGGTTTTTGCACCACGATAATGCGCCGTCTCACCCTGCACTCGTTCTTCGTGACCATTTCGCCAAAAACTCGACTCATATCGTTCCACAACCACCGTATTCACCCGATTTGGCTCCGTGCGACTTCTGGCTGTTCAGCAAGCTCAAAAGACCGCTCCGAGGACACCGTTTGTAGACGATAGAGCAGATTCAAGCCGTCGCGAGGAAGGAGCTGAATGCCATCCCTGAAATCGACTTTTTCAACTGTTTCGAAAATTGGAAAATCCGTTGGCATAAGTGCATTGCATCGAAAGGGGATTATTTTGAAGGCAATGAAATTGATTTGGAAGAATAAACAAAGAATTTTCAATATAAATTCAAATGTCATCTTATTTTTTGGGCACATGTTCCTGATTTTGCCCTTCCTCTTCTCAAACAAACCTTGTCGGATTTTGGTGAAAAGTGTATAAAATAAATTTCTTAAAAACCCTGAAAAGAAGAAAATGCAGTAACCACAGAATATTTTTCCAAACAAAAATTCTGAATTGGGCAAAACGCGCACAATTTACAATTTTCATATAAAAACCACGCAAAAATTCCAACGAACCAACGGTAATTCGCCTAGTCGTAAACCCTCGTGTGATACTAACACACAATAGATCGTTGTGAGACACGTCCGGTATTCAGGCAGTGGCACAGCACAGAAACGAGCAATATTCAAAAATTGAAATGAAGTAGGCGCGCCTGCCGGCGGCTGAAGTGTAGAACGGCTTTGATGTTGGCAGATTGCGCGGAGAAGGGCAGTTGAGTTTGGAACGCCGTGGAGTGGATCAGAAGTGAATTTTGTTGAAGCGCCGCCGGTGCGATTGGTGGTTTTTTTTATTCGTACTTATACACAATCTTCCTAGATTTTTTTTTTGTAAAATTCTTCGGGCCTATATTACAGAGATTTTCTATTCGTTGTCGGCAGGTAATAACCTGAAAAAGGGAATAAGAGATCGGAATTAGCCGCGTAATAGTGAATTTTCGTCGTATAATTGTATAATTCTGAACATTCGCGCGATTATTAAGATGTGAGAATTTTTCTTGAAAAACATATCCATGTGCAATATAGTCGTCGTCGAATGTGCTATACGGGTAAAAGATAAATAATTGTGCGAAAAAAAAAAAGATTAAAACTTTCTTGGTGTTAACTCACCTGTGTATAACGCCAAATTCTACTTCGATTTGTGTCAAATGAAACCTGGAAAAGGATAATTAGTTTATGTGATCAAAAGATTAATAATTTTCTTGGTGTGAGCTCACCTGTGTATAACGCCAATTTTACTTCGATTTTTGACAATTGAATTCTGAAAAAGGATAAATAGTTTATGTGATTACGGTATTAATGAACTTGTTGGTGTGAGCTCACCTATGTACAACGCCTGCAAAAGGGTTGATAAAGCGTCAGGTTATCCACGCAAAAGCGAACTTTCTTCGTTTAACCAAGATATCATAAATTTTCCCGGCAGACTCACCTAGTTTGTTACGACGACCTCACTTTGATTGTCATTAGAGATCACCTAGAAAGCTAGTGGTTAGATGAGCCTTTCATGTGCAAACAGGTCACCATGTCTTCGTTATATTTTCATCAGTACCACTTGAAGAGGATTATTGTGTCATGGCAGCGGAAAATGAGGAAGGGAACGAGGAGGCGGTGAACAGACAGTCGCAGTTTATTAGTAGTACGGTCTCAGTAAGGAGGAAACCCCGAATATGGTAAATGCCGTGTACATGTAAGTCCAAATGGACATAAAGATTAGTTTGATTTGGGTTTCCTTTCTATCGCTTTACTTTTATCTTATCTCTTAAAGTTTTTTTTTGTGTATGTTAGATTTCCTAGGGAAACTAAATGATAATGAGTAGCTTATTAGTGATCATATGTAGACGTTAAGGCTAGTTAAGTTCAGAGTAGGAGGCCGCTCCATAGGGTTAGGCTTAAGCTTTCATAAATAATTATATGCTTTATTGGCGAAATTGACAAGGAACAAGAGTAGAACTTTTATTATAACATTTTAGTGTAATCGGATTTCCTGCCTCTAAAAGCAGACAATTAATGATCAATAAAGGATCAACATAATTTGGAATTGACAACGCTCAGAGTTTTTTGTTTCTCCATTCCCTTTTCTTTTAGTTAATGAACAGGCACGCTGGCAGCTTTCCCGAGTCTATTTATTACCTGTACTCCTCATCTAGTGGAATCGGTGCAATGGAGTAGGTAAACACCTGGAGCAGGTGGTCGCGGGCATAATGGCGGACAACCCACAAACACACAGCTACATCAACCATTGTAAGTGAGGCATTATGTGGGGCTAAGAATTTTATAGTGACTGCGACGTCTTAGCCAGGATGGATGGGGGCGATGGGCCCAAACTAAGTCCAGTCAGGACTCCACCTTCCACCATCAGGAGTCCACGTTTTCTCTCTCTCTCTTTCACTCGACGTTGAACTCTCTCTCCGGGTGGATAAACCATTTGTACGGCGTTGACCTTCTTTTATTTCAGCACTGCAGCGCTGGTATTATATTAAATATAAACTTTCTGTTTTCAGGTTCACAGGCTGCACCAGTGGAGGTGACGTGAGAGGGTTATTTTCATTGTACGTCCTTCCGTCTGAAGTCCCCGTGAAGACGAGTCAGTTGTCTGTTTACATTTTTTTTTATTTATTTCGCACAGCTTTTCAAGCATCAAGGGGATGTGGGTGGCAAGAACCACCCCAAGCCGGATGATCGCTAGCGGCAAAATGCTGTGCGGCCACCCACACATATCCCTACGATGAATTTGCATCAGAAGGTGTGAGTTACAGTACTTATCTACTATCGTGGCAAGACGGATGTAGGTAGGGCTGACAATGGGTGCACCGTGCGCGCCTAACTTTTCCATGTATGCACAATTTCGGCAACTTATTCTATATTAAACGTCAGAGTTACCGTTATCTCCCACATCTTGATTCTAACATCTTCCTGTATAAGTTCCTTGACTTTATCTTATGTTTTCATCAGTGACTGCCATCGACGAGCAGAGTACACTGGGGTAGTTCTCGATAGACCCCTGCTCCTTGTTGGAACAGTTGACTCCAGCGTTTTACTATATTAGGTATTTTAAGTAAAAGGTCTAAATTCTCAGAAAATAATAGACATATATACAAAAATATCCACTATCGTTTTCCAACGTTTACTGAGGAATTTGAACACAGCGCGTTACTCAAGATTCGCAAACGCGACGATTCATCAGACATGGTGATTTTCCTATTCCATAAGGCAGAGTGTTGACATATAAATTTCTTCATATATTGGTAAGGAGGTGGTGAATGGGCCAACCCACACGAGTATTCTTGATGAAGTATTCATACCTATTTTCTAGGGAAGATGTGAGAAGAAGCAAAGAGATATCTTTACACTTTCTAGAGATTTCTCTTTGCTTCTTCTCACCACTTCCCCAGAAAACCTCTTTGTATACTGCATCAGGAATACTCGTGTGGGAAGACCCATTAGTTCCCACCATAACGAGCAGGTAAGATGAGTCAGGTTTGGTTCAATATGTCATAACTTCGAAAGATTCGAAGTTCGACAATGTATCGATAGTCCGTATGTTGTAACACTTTCGACACGTGATAATTGCGATTAAACTTTACTTCGTTTTGTTGATAGTAATTGATCAAGTGAAGTTTATAAAATGTAAGTAAAATTCAAGAAAGAAAATTTGTAGGCTAAAGTTTTTTTTTCTCAAATTTATAAAATATAAATGATTTTATATATTATTTATATAAATTTTAATATAAATGTACAATTTAAAATTTCTAACCTCTCTACCTGGAATAACTTCAACAAAGCAGTTTCCTATCATCATTGAGTATTTAGAGGAGCACCTCGAAATGGTAACAGAAGGCTTTGTTCGCGTAAACAATCAGCAGAATGTTCAGGATTTGTGGAAGGATTTGAGCAACAAATTGATTGCAGAAGTGCCACCCACAAGGGATGCCGATGGCTGAAAAAAAATGAATATATTTGTTATTGATTTTTAATCTATTTTGTTAAGTTAATTTTAAGTGTGGGTTAACTTAAAGAACAAGATTAAAAAGAAAATTCAGGAATTCCACACCGAAAGGCGCAAACCGGAGGAAGCGTAAATAACATATCCTTCTCCGCATTCGAGGAACGCATTATTGCGCTGACCACTTAGTTTGTGGCTTAGAAGCCGGGGACTTCGGTACAGCAAACCACAGTGAACGCCTGCCTGCTCTTGAATCCTCTCCTGGGGCCACAATTGATGTCGCTTTGGAAGAAGCAGGCTGCTCAAGAACTGCACAGGGACGATAAGTAGAAAACCATGTCGTCTATCATTAGTGCTTATAGAACTTCAGGAGTAAAAAAATATAAATACAAACAGACTACAAGTCGAAGAGGAATTGCTTTTATTAGAAACTAATAATAAATCCATTTATTTTAATTAAATGTTCCCATAAGTTCGTTCCTCAATAAGTTCCTATAACATGAAATGTGTGATATACTGTGTTGCTGTTTGACAAAGTGTATAATAATGATAATATATAATAAACTCCTATCATAAAACTATTCTCAGTCATCTTCATTCAACGGGATTTGCCAAAAAATTAGGACCCTGGGTGCCTCACGAGCTCAATGAAAACGACCTTCGCCTTTAAATTGCTTCTCAATATCTCGCCCGCCATCGAGCGATACGCGGTCAAAAACAACGCTTTTTGTACCGAATCATGACGGAAGATGAGAAATGCTGCCTATACATAAATATAAAGCAAAGATAGGGAGTTGGTGACTCTAGGAGATCTGTCAAAACAGAGAGTCAAGCCTGACCTCCATCCAAAGAACACCATGATCTACGTTTGGTGGGACTGGAAGGGCATGATGCACCGGGAAATGCTCGAAAGCAGCGCTACCGTCAACAAGGACCTCCACATAGCCCAGATACATCGCGTGAAAGAGGCTATCCGACTGAAAAGACCCATCGACAAGGCCGAACCGTATTCCTTCACGACAACGCCAGGCCTCATGTTGCACAAGTCGTCAAAGCCGCACTCTAAAAGATCGAATGGGAGGTCCTTCAGCATCCGCCGTACTCTCCGGACCATGCACCGACGAATTAATATTTTTTCCGCTCCCTGTCGAACCATCTGAGGGGCGTTATCTTCGACCATGAAGAGGACCTTAATAGCTGGCTCCACAACTTCTTTGATACCAGTTCGGGCGATTTTTGGCGGAACGGCATCGACAAATTGGTGGAAGGTGGCCCTAAACAGCAACGGCAAATAGATAATTCAATTTCTAACTACTGATTTTTGTTTAAATATAAGTCTTTGATAAAAACCCTACGAACTTATTCCCGAACCGAATATATATATATTTTTAAGTAAAATAAAGTGTGATAGTTTTCAAAACAGTTTTATTCATTTTAGATTAAAGTGTTCATTAGTCTTCGTGGATTCATAATAGCAGTTTTATCATTACAGTTCTCTGAGCCTGAGTTCGAATCATCTTCATCTCTGTACATTTCTTCCTGTGTGTTACCTTAGTCTGGTTGTTGCTCCAACATTTCCAAATTTATAGAAATGCAAATATTAAGTAATGCACAACAAAGATTTATAATTCGGACAACTTTTAGCGGTTTGTACCTCAAATTTCTTTCTTCACCAATTACTCAACTAACAGTTCCCTTCAAAACTCCATTACATCTTTCAATTGCATTTCTTCCATGGGCATGGACATGGTTGAATTTTTGGTCCTCCTCTGTTGAATGATTTTTGAAAGGTGTTATTAACCATTGCTGCAATGGACCAGAGTCTCCAAACAACTAGGTATTTCTTTCACCGTTTTCATAATCACTTTCCAATCTTCGTTTTTCGGCCGACATACACCAAATCTCAGAATCATGTGTGAATCAGGTGAAGTGAGCATTTACTGCCCAGATCCTTAAATCATTACTGCTGATCTAAAATTTTAATTTGAGGAATTATTTCATATATTGTACCATTGAAAAGTTGCTTACCAGTTGAACATTTAAGGAATGTTGATCTCTCCTGCCTACAAATAAATGCTCATTTTCAGCTAGACCCGTCAACGTATGTTCCATCAACACATCCAATAATTCCCGGAATTTTCACTTTTTCGTAAAATATTCGCTTTTTTTTGCGTTCTCTTGTTCGTTTGGGAAAGTTATCCATTTGAGACATAATTTCCTTTCTAAAACACATTTAATTTCGTCTATGGATCTGGATACCATAGACTCGTCCATTGAATGCAACATCACATCTTCAGTCGTTCTTTGGTACGATCCAGTTGCAGAAAGGTTCAATAGAGCCGCCAGTTTTGAGCATAGCGGAACTTTTGTTTTTCTTGATGACATATTTTCGATGGTGAATTCCCCTTTTAATTCCTCCAATATTTCAGTAAAAACCGTTTTCGATAAGCGAAAAGATTCTTGAAACCTGAAGATATAAATATTGTAAGAGTTTACTGAATTAAAAAAAAAAAAAAAAAACAATAAAGCAATACTCTTTGTGAGGTATATTCATAACATTATACCCCTCCCTTAGAAATTAGCTTTCGTCCCGGTAATTCATTGTTTATTCGTCCTTTTCGTTAAATTGCGCAAATAAACCAACCGCGCTTAAAAAATTAATTATTCCAGACAAGTGGAAATACAGACTTACAATCGATGTCCAAAAACTGGACATCCACAGGACGGATGCATATAATATTCAGAATAACGTTTTCCAATAGCAGAATCTATTTGCTGACGAAATTAAGAAAATTCGTGCCAGATTTTCTCCATACAACATAGATCCAGACAGCGGTCCAGGTCTTATCTATAAGAGGTATATCGAAGCGGTTATAACAGGATTTGCCAGACCATTCCTAATAGCCAACGGATGAAGAAGACGATAGGAGCTGTGTTCATTTGGGATATAGCCAGAGCACGTTTTCTTTAGTCGCTTATCTAGAAAGCACCGTCTCTAACTTTCCAAGCAAGCTTCTTGATGTACAACACCAATCATTGACGACATTCAAAGGGAGGCGCGTCTCGTGTTCAAGTTTAAATTTTATTTTTTCTTATCCTCAATACATAGCATAAGTACATAGTATAAGCAATATCCAACCGGATATGCCTTATTACCACAATCGGTGTCCCCGACGTAATTGAAAGAAGCCCAGAAATTAAACTTGGTCTCCATTAACAGAAAAATTACAGTAAAATCTCAGAAGGTCTACCCGGGATCCATTGCACAATACTCCGAAGACAAGACTGAACTGAATTGGCTACAGCAACATATAGGGTAGAATGGGGCAGATTCGACACCTTCAAAACTTTCATTAAAAGTCATTTAAGAATTTTGGGAAAATTACAGTTTGATCTTCGTCACGCACGAACTTTTCTACCAAAAGAATTCACCATTTCAGACGTGTTCTAAGCTTTCTAGTGTTTTGGTTCACGTTTCACTATTAACTTAATTAAGAATAGTTTTGTATATAACACATTTAGTAAATGTTTCTTAGCATCAAGTGATTGTATTAATTGTGTATTATGGATTTCAAGCTAACAAAGTGGTATAAAAACTTATTGTATGTATATTAGGTATATTATTTTTAGAAATACTCTTCCCTGTGGGGTAGGTCCGACAAGTACAGCTGGCGCACTTTTGACGTATTGTCGAAACTCCCCCATACAAGGCGAAAGTACCCTACATATGAGTAGTTGCAATTTTATCTTACACTTATTATAAAAATGTGTAACAATTTTCAGTTTTAACAGCTATATAACTATTTTATATTGATATAGGTATATATTTTACAATTACAGAAATTGTTCGTAATTATAAGGAAAGAACCAACCGTTGTGACTTAAATGAAAAAAGTATTAAACTAGAAATGAAAGATGGTGCGAGCAAGCGTGGAACACTATCTTCAGCAGCACGTATTTATGGAATAAAACGCACAACTCTTATTACGTAAATCCGAAAATATAAGTCTGCGTTGAGATTGAGGGGATTCAACCATCAAGCAGTCACTGCATTCTACAATAATCTTGATGCATTATATAAAAAACACAATTTTGCCCCTAACAGTATTTTTAACTTGGACCGGTGTTACAACAGTGCAACCTTCACCAAAGGTAACGTAAATATGCTATATGAATATAGTTAGGTAGGTATATAGGTATTTCCATTTGGTATCTTCTTAGATCATTGCTCCGAAAGGACAGCGAACTGTTTTCCAAGTGTCATCAGGAGCGAGGGGATCTCTAGTGTCCGTAGTCGGTATAGTTAATGCTATTGGAAACCGGCTTCCTCCAGTTTATATTTTCCCCAAGATGCGCTGCAAAAATCATTTTATAAACGGAGGCCCAGCTGATTGTAAAGGATTGAATAAAAGAGGTTGGATGACTGGTGAAATCATTCTTGACGTGCTAAGACATAAAAAAGCATAGGGTAATTCGAGGTGAGATGGTACGTTATTTTTTAAGTCCGAATAACTTTTTACTAAAATATCTTACAAATTCAAACTACTTTGCAAATTAAATAACGAACGAAATTTAACTTTATTTCATAACAAAAATAAAAAATACATAATTCAGTCGCAAAAATAACAAAAACTAAAAAAAATGCAAATGTCCCATCTCACCTAGCTTCTTGACGTGAGTTGGTACAGTGTCCCATCGTCAAAATGATGCCATTTATAGTCCTAAATGCTTGCCTTGGGGCAGCTTTCACAGGTGTTTGCATATTTAGAGCAAAATTCATGGTACCAAAATTTACAAACAACACATTGTAACCAATCTTCCGTTTTCCTTGATTGATTGTAGTCCTCTCCGCAACCAATGCACTTATTGTCATCGAACTCCGGCTCAGAATCGTTATCATTTTCATCCAGGTGAAGAGAGGTTGTCGAGCTTTCCTCTGAAGAAAAGTCTGTGCTTCTTTTTTTTACTGCAGTCTTTTTAACGATTCTTCCGTGGCTTAAACTCCTTGTGGTTTTTGATATCTGTTGGTGGGGAGCAGGCTTAAGAACTTGCAAACCGTAGGCGAATTTTCCAATACATCCTATTCGGAATGTGCGTCAAGAAGCAGCACAACAGGTCCAGTTGGTTTTCTTGGTACAAACTGATTTTTGAGGCAATCGTAAAAGATATCGGCAGTAACATAAGCTGACTATTGCGACATCATGACAAAAGAACCAGGGGGCATCCCTTCGTCAAATTCTGGCTTCCTTATTTTACCTTTCAAAATGCAGGTTGGTGGAATAAATAGCCCCTCAGCATTGCAGCATGCAATAACCGATATTGTTTCACCCTTTTCTCCGGACGAAATTGCTGCTACGTTTTTCGAGCCTTTCTCCGCAATAACTTGTCCTGCTTTATTATTTAACTGGACACCTGTCTCGTCCACGTTAAAGATGTGTCCAAGCTTATCATGAAGGTTATTGTCTAATAGGACTCTCTCCAAAATTTCAAAATAGTTTCGTACATCCCTTTTGTTCATCCCTTGTGAACGATCTGTAGAGACACTTTCGGATTTTCTAACAGATAATTGCGAGTTTCGTCTTAAAACGAGGTCAGCCACTGGTATCCTGCCATTCCACTTTGGCTGTCGAATTTGTGCTGAATCCGGAGTTGTTCTGCCAAGTTAAATGCCATTCTCCTCACTATATCTCGTTAGGGAGCGGTTTTGTTATAAGTCACAAATCTTCATCTCATTCCCTTCACTTAGTGTACAGTGTGGACCAAGTGCATGTTTTTTGTTGTCGTTTTTGATTATTCTCCGGCTTAACGTAGAATGTTGAATTTTAATATGGCGGGCTGTTTCACTTAGCTTCATTTTGCCCTCCTGGACTTGAGCAATAGCCTCCAACAAATTAGACTCGCTCCAATTTCCCCTTAAAGCAGACTTTCGAATGTACTTTGTCGGCATTCCTACTGTAGAACCTATATTAATAAAGTGCTTATAGAACAAGAGTATAATCTAAGTCGAAAAGGATGTTATTTTATTAAATACAAAGAACTGAAAACTTAAATAAATGAAAATTTTAAGAAACATGTTGTCCCATCTCTCCTTTGGAAAAATGTCCCATCTCTCCTTTTCAGGTTACTTCATAAAATACATAATTTTTTAGAATGTTAATCTCTAACTGACTTTGTTTATCAAACACAAAATATTAAGGAGAAAAAAAAAGCATTACTTACATGTGTTCCAGTCGCCAATTTCTTAAAAAAATATTTGTCACTTGGATTTTTTTGGATTCTTAGAAATTGTAAGGTTTTACTTTGTAGATGTTAAAAACTTTCACAAGGGATAAGAACTAAACCGCATAACACAAGTACTCATTAACGACTGACAATCATCAGTTCAGTGGAGCATTAGACAATGCATGTTGTTTCGTGTTTCGACAAGTTGCAAATTAAGACAAATCAAGCTGTCCCATCTCACCTCCTGTTCCATCTCTCCACGAATTACCCTATACTAACTATTCTATTGATGACCCGATTTCAATAATTCTTAACAATCATCCGTCTCATTGCACCTTGTACGTAATTGAATATTATAGAAGTAATGGAATAAAGCTTTTGTCGCGTCCACCCCATACATCCAATATGCTGCAACCATGTATATACGGGCCCTTTAAGCGCTATTGTACAACTACATGGAATGAATTCTTAGTAAATAAACCAGGAAAACATATCACTATATACATACATATGATATTGCTTCTTTGACAACCGTACCATTCAACAAAGCATTTACTTCGGAGAGCGTATATAAGAGATTTGAAGCAACAGGTACATATATGGCCGTTCAATCTAGGAAATGTGAATCTCGAAATTTTATTGTAGAAGAAACCTTCACCGGAGCTAGTTCTTCGACTACGGCTAATATTATAAATTATACATCCGATAGGGGTAACATTGTTTCTGAGAATATGAATGTACTAAACTTCCCTTAGATGGTACAACCCATTCCACTTTAAAGGAAAATTTAAGGAAGGGCAATGAGAAAACTAAGGGCAAGTCTCGATTTTATACTAACTGTGAGGAAAAAAAACCGTATTGCAAAAATGAAGCCAAAAAAGAAACCATTAAAAGGAATCTTAAAACTATCTTAGATGACTCATAGTAATGAAATTAGTTTTGTAGACAGTCACGTATATCGACCCATGCGTTAGTGATTCACCTTCATCATTCAAAAGATATAAAAAAAATATTAGATAAAGTATACTACTAGACAATTTCTCTTAACAGTTAATATGAATTCAAGCGTTACAATAGAAAGATTCTGCTCCAGAGGAGATAAATGTTTTTAATGACGAATGTGCCGAAGTCCACCCTACTATTTCCATAACAACGCCATGTATAAAATTTGAGCTCTCTACGTCAACACGTTCTCAGACAGTGTGTAAATGTATAGTGAAAAACGAAATGTTTTATGGCAACCCTACCAAAGAGTACCCGATTTGTCCCATTTGCAAATATACAGTTTTTATAAGAAGCCTGTGTGTAAAATTTGAGCTCTTGGAGTAAACGCGTTCTCGAGTTATCGTGCAGATGGGCAGACAGACTGGAAGATGGCCACGCTAAAATCAAAATAACTTTTAATAATATGCGTGGGTGCCAAATTCATTTTGCTCTACCATCTTTATTTTTAAGCACACTTAGTATTCCCTTTCGCCCCCGCCTAGCTACGCCATTGGTGCAGTGTAATGTTTTGGTAGATAGTGGATAGTCGATAAATAGACGTTCATATTGTTGCGAATCTAGCTACACATCCCACGGTGATGAGCTCAATACACAATGTAGCGCGAGACAGACTGTAGCTTTTAGCTACTGTCGTCGATGAACGCCTACATATATGTGTTATCTGAGTGGGGACCCCAAAATAACCAAAAGATGGCAGTGAACCCTGCCGAGGAAATTTCTGCGAACCTGGCATGGACGTCCAGCGATCGAGCGGCCAACCAAAAAAAAAGGCCCGAGATAATTCAGGAGAGTCGGAAAAAGTCCAGTGTGAAAGCCACATCATCAAGAAAAGAACTTTGTGTTAATTATCATAAATTTTATAGAAAAAGTTTTATTTAATTGAATTTTGAAGTATTTGTTTTACCTTTTATAAGTGCAATAAACAAAAAAAATAAACGAAATTAAGGAGTCTTATAATTGGAGAATTGTATAAGGAAGTATTGGGAGTCTTTGTAAAACAAAGGAATTGATCGCTAAGAGTAACTGGTCAGAGTAAACCGTTCACTAACGGGCAAGTTATTCCACGGATTTTATTCTCAATCTAGAACTGAGCAAATTGATAAGTACCAATTTCTTTTTATTATTTATTTCCTACTAATATTATAGATTCAGCAAATAATTTACTAGTCACGAGCTTTCCTCATTTTTTTTATTTCATCCGTCTCAATTTAATTAAATGCACCGGCATCATCTGTTCTACAAAGTTCTGTTTCTAGAATAGAGCAACATACAAGAGCTTTTGTTCTTTTCTTTTTCGTTGAACAATTAATCGATCGTAATTGAGGAATTTCAATATATATAGAAATATACGGATGCAGACGGCTCTTCTATTTCCAGAATCGAGCTTGAACTAAGCATACAATTTTTTTTTATCTTTTGTTTCAGATTATCTGTTTTGTTGTTAATATTTTTTTCAGGTCAATTCAGTGATTCATTACCGCGCCTATCATTTAGAATAAGTAGTGTGTGAGGTGCTTTGTGCTCCGTGGTAGCGAGAAATACCTAAATATTGCGTTCCGCGTTAAGCCGCGTCTTCTTTATAAAGAGAATTTGTCGATTTGTATCAACGCACTGGCATAACCTGCTTTTCGATTTCAAGGATAGAGCTGTGTCCAAGCATAAATTTGTCTCACTTTTGCTTCAGATTTCCCGTTCAATTCAAATTGTTCTAACGTTTGCTTTGGATTTCCAATTCATTTCCACAATTTTCCCAGTGCATTTAGCAAGAAAATCCTAAGGCAGAAACCTTATCAAACGCCGACGGCAAATCACAGAATTTTCTATTAAGCTAAACTTAGCAAAAGTCGACGGCGAATCAATGAATTCCTATTTACTTGAGTCACCAAGGCCGGCATTAAATTAAACCAATTTTCTGTTCACTAACCTGCAGTGAAAATCAACAGCTGATTAACAAATTGCGTTTTCATCTTATCTAGTGCCAAGTTTCGGTTTATTCTAGCAAATTTACCGCGAAATATAAGCCGAAAACTTCTCAAACGCCGACGGCAAATCGACGAATTTTCTGTTTGCGTGAGCTAATACTTAAGTGCCGGCAGCGAATCGACGATTTATCTACACGCTCCACACACTAAGTCCGTGAAGCCAAGCGGCATATTAGCGTTCGAGATCGCGATTGTATTTCGCGGCGGAAGTAAACAAGTGATAGGGAAATTTTCACCGTCTGGCCCCGCCCACTATTTCAAGAAATAGTCGAATATACAGAACTTAGTTTCCCCTTAGAGGAGGCAGTAACCGGCCTAAGTGTTCTACATCTAATATACGGCGAGTGTTAAGTTGAGTCGAGACACTTTAAAAGCGCAATTTTTCTCACCCCTGCCAAAGCTCTCCCAAATATTCCCACGTTAGTTTATAGATCGTTAAGTTGAGTCGAGACCCTTTTAAGTGGGCTTTAATATCTCCGATAAAGCTTTTCTTTTAATACTTCTACATTATTGAGTTGAGTTAGCACATGTTTAAGTGGAACTTGTCTGTCTGCGGTAAAGTCACCTCGACAATTTCTGCATTGAGTGAGACATTGGCGCCCGGCGTATAGTTTATCCTGCATCCAAGTGTGAGCCCAGTTCCAATTTGAAAACTTTCTACAGATGGGATGGAGGTGTGAAGCACATTAGCAAAGAAGATTCGATACGGCGGCGTGCCGTGTAGTAAATGCTCCCTCGCTACCGCTCGGCCGGAGCAATTTTCTACTTGGAAAAGCGTTACAATATTATTTTAGGTGAACTATAGAGAGTATAGTATATATTCAAGGTAAACGCACCCTGGTAGCCAACGCTCATCAATTTATAAAATTTTAGTGACGGTGCGGACTGGACTCTTACGTTAACTAACACCACTTTTATATCTTAAGGCCTGAAACACAATTGGAGCTTTTCAGCCAGCTTTATCGCCAGCTTTATGCTAAAGTCGACTTGAAAAGCCGAACTGAACACAACTGAAGTTTTTGACTTTTACAGCTTTAACTTTTTTATGGTGAGAACTTTTATTCGTGAGTGACATTAAAGAAAGACAGAAATGCATCCGATTTTTCAAAATTACGATAAATTCATGCTTTTTTGGAGAGTTTTCGAGGTGCACCAGTTATATGTAAAAATAATATTGGAGAGTGGTAAAAGAAGATCTATTTTGACAAGAGAAATATTAGAGAAAAAGGAACGAGAACAACATGGATTCTACACGAAAACATTTTTAGTTATTAAACACAAAGATACATCCCAATTTTTCAAAGCTGTCCGCATGGGAATCCCCTTGTTTAACCCTTTATTGAAGTTTACAATAGAAAACTAACTAAATGCTCTAAAAGGGAACCCATCAATCCAGAATGCAGGCTTGCATTGGCTTTAATGTGAGTTGCTATAAAGAAATGGATCTACTCCTTTTTATAGATTTAATTTTTTATTATTATTATAGTAATCTAGCACACGGAGCTGCAATACAAGTGCTATTATGGACCTTTTAAATGGGTGTGAGCACAGTTCGCAAGACTGTGTTTGAAACTTGCGATATTCCATGGGAGCAACTCTCAAGTATTTATTTATCATCCCCGACTGAAGCAGAGTAGAGGCGCATAGCTGACAATTTTAGACGCGTTTCCAGTATGCCAAATTGTGTTGGAGCTATTGACGGCAAACACATCAGTATAAAATGCCCACCGAATACGGGATCGGTATACTTTAATTATAAGGGACATCATAGCATCATACTTATCCCAGCATGCGATGTAAACTTGTGTTTCATTTTTGTGGATATAGGAGCTTACGGTAGTCAAAGTGACGGCGGGGTTTTCTCAAATAGTAAGTTCGGAAAACGTATTTTAGAAACCAACCTTCCCCTTCCAAGAGCTGAAAAACTGTCAAACTCAAATATTACTTTCCCATATTATTTTGTCGTGAATAGCACTTTCCCATTAAGGAATAATTTATTGCTCCTTTATCCGGGGAGAAATTTAAGAAAATAGAAAGATAATTTGAATAAGAAGTTGTCTAAAGCTAGAAGACCCATTAGAAACGCTTTTGGAGTTTTGGCATGCACGTGGCGAATACTTCCTACTACGATACACTGCCACCCACGAAATGCTGATAAAATTATTAAAGCAGTTGTTTTGCTCCATAATTTTTGTAAACTGAATGACACGGAATATTGCCCCGCCGAATATTTGGATCAGTACACTAACAATGGAATTGTTGAGGGGCTGTGGAGACATGAATTCGCACGTTATCATTATTCAGGCAGCCTCTAGGTCATAACGCCTCAAGAAATGCGTACCGCCAAGGAAACGTGCTGTAAAATTATTTAATTAATCCCTGAAATTGAAATTTCATTTTTTTATTGAATAAAAAATTGAATAAAATGTACTTAAATAGTTTTATTGATTATTAAATATGACAGTAATTTGAATAAATATATATATAGGAACACATATCGCGCGAATCACATAGGTCACGACTGGAATACTTAGGTTCTGGATCTGATCGCATAATTAAGCTAAATTGCGTAATTGTGCTTAATTATGCAATCGAGCTCAGAATCTAACTACTCAAAGTATCTAGGCATTTTCTCTTATTGCATTTAGAGTTATAATAAATAGTTGATCCTGCAAATTTAGCCGAACTTTGTGGTTCAAATTTGCTCCTTCAATTTAGCATATAAGAGATTTGAAGAATGCTCGAACAGCACTGGGAGGCTTTATCACTTCTTTGAATGAGCTGACCACTTCCTTGAATTCCTCCTCTGCTTGCGGGGGCGATTCAGAAATTCCAAAGTCAGGGCTGAACGTGAACATAGTATCCACTATGTCACTATCAGAGCAGTCGAAGATGTCCTCATCCGGCCCAATTTCTGCTGCAGTTGTCCCAGAATTTTTCTCTTCTATATTTTCTTGTACCGTACAAGTGCTGTCAAAGATATTGTATCAATTATATATTCAAGTATTAATTAAAAATGAGAGAATTTACTTTCTGGGCTCCAAACTGTCATTCAGGAAAGAAAGCTGACAAAAAAATTTCCACGTTGGCTCGATATCCCCGCCCGCACTTTCAGACTGGCGTTTTAATTTATTTTTTTCTATCCTGTAGTAATCCCACAGGCTCTTGAATCTTTTCTTTGCTTTTTCCTCTGAAAGATCTTAATTTACAATTATTTAAGGATATATTCACAAACCTTGTGTAAAAAACTTACCACTTATGCCTAATAGTTTCCCTATTTCACCCCAAGCTTTTTCCTTCAGGTGGGTAAAACGGTAAGCCTTAGTTTTTATATCCCACAGGAACATCTTGTCTTTTACTAACTCTATGAGTTTTTCTTCCATTTTAATATTTTTGGTAGCTGTTTACTTCTCAAATGTCTCATAAGAAAGTGTCAACAGAAGTCATTCAAATTGAAATTTGCAATTTGATCAAATCTCAAGCCAGCTTGAAGCTGGCAAAAAAGTTAAAGCTCCAATTGTGTTCTTCTACATTGATTTACATTGTCAACAAATCTCAAGCTGGCTGGAAACCTCCAATTGTGTTTCAGGCCTAACTTTAACTCGACATAGTCAAGTACGACAACGTGAGTGTACATTATATGGTCGTACGGCATCTGATTTTTTTACCGAGCATCTCTACGAGTTTTTTCGCTAACTGATCTATCTGCTTATCAATAAATTGATATGGATACTGATTACTGATCTCTAGGTCTAGTGTATCTAATTTTCGAGTGAAAGGGAGATAGATGGTGTTGTGCTAGAAATTTCTTTTCTTTGTCTTTTGCTATGCGCCTGCGACGTAACTGAATTTTATATTTCTTCATTGGTTTGTGAAAAGCAAAGCGAGAAAGGTTAAATATAATTTAAAGTGAAGTGTAATTAAGTCGTCCACTTGCAGTTAAATTCAAGTGTTTTTTAATCATTGGTAAGTAATTTTTCAAATTTATATGGATAGTATATTTATTACTATTTAGAAATTTTTTTAAAAAATAACATATTTCTTGATGAAATGTGTAATGTTATATTAGCCGCATTGCAAAAAGTATTTCTTAATTCTTAATTCCTACGTTTGCATCAAATATGGTATATTAAAAAGAAAATTATTTACAAAATTACTCATTTCATTAAACGTATGCTCTTTGCTTTATGTCACTCATTTTAAAACAATGTCTGCGAAATAGTATGTATTTCGAACAATTGCGGTATACATTCATTTTAATTTGGATGGAAAATGTGGCAGAAGGAAACTATTACAATTAGAAATAATTGATGACATTTTGTACCGTAGGTAAGTACTTAACTCTTTAAACGAATTGTTTAAGTTTTTGCCTCAACTGTATAGGTATACATGCATATATTAAAATAAATTATTTGATGATCATGAATTCATAATTTCTTCTACCAGAAAGTGTTTTTCACCCATACGAATTAAGTATAAATACTTACTATAGGATAAAACATTTTTAGTATCTACTTCTCAATTCGTTATATACTTTTATATCTTATCAGTTATATGTCCATAGAATAGTGTTATCTTTGATCTTTATTATATTTGACCTTCACTTCCCTAATTGTTTGTACATTTAATTAAAAAAAAAACAGGGTTTCTTAATGACATTTTCTTATTTTTGTATTAGCTTGGGGTGCTTTGTTTTTATTTCGCGTGCTTTGTTTTTACTGGGAATGCGTCCAGAACAAGGTGAAATACTTGAACATGCCACCCATCTTGAAGGATATATTCTTCAATGTTCAATTGGTTTGACTATTGGCAGCCTGAACAGTTTTGAAGTTGGTCGTTTTAATAACGTTCCTCTGCAGTGAACAGTTACGACTCTGACGAGACCGGCGTTGCCTGGATGTACTTGAACTATTTTTCCTACAGCCCAATGTGCTGGGGGAAAATCTTCATGCAGCAAAACAGTGTCTCCGATTGTCACATCTGGTTTTGATGTTGTCCACTTTGGCCTTTGTTGCAAACGAGACAAATATTCAGTCTTCCTTCTTTTCCAGAAATATTGGATCAACTGTTGTGTGTACTGCCAACGAGATATATGACAAACTTTATAATCAAGAAGTGATGGTTCAAGAACTGTAATTGGTGCTTCTCCCACTAAGAAGTGACCTGGAGTTAAAACACCTTCATCATTTGGATCATTTTAGAGAGGACATAAAGGCCGTGAATTTAACACTGCCTCAATCTGAGAAAACACAGTGATGAGCTCTTCATTTGTTAATTAGGTATTTCCCAAAATTCTTCGTAAGTGAAATTGGATTGATTTGACGCCAGCCTCCCAAAGTCCACCAAAGTTTCCATTTTGTTCCGTTGGATGATAGACCAGCTATGCATTTTCCAGCTCCTTAGATGCTTGATTGTGTCGTGTAGTTTCCTCTGATACTGCTCCAACGAAGTTTGTTCCGTTGTCACTCCATAAATTGCTACATTTGCCTCTTCTAGTCACAAGGCTCTTAAATGCAGCGATAAAACTCCCTGTTGTCATATCTCCAACTGCTTCGAGGTGGATTGCTTTTGTCACAAGACAAATAAATAGTGCTATGTAACCTTTAGTTGTTTTGTGACCTCGACCCTTGGTAGTTCGAATTGGAATTGGACCAGCGTAGTCAACTCCATTATGTAAAAATGGACGTGCTGGAATAACTCTTACTCTTTTTGCTGGTAAAATACAAGGATACTTCCCAGATTTAATAAGGTGGGCGTGGCGAAGCTTGCCGCCCACCTTAAGAACTCCATCGTTGTCTAAAAACGGACATAGATAACGAAATTTCCTTTTGTTGAAACCTCATTTTTTGCATGAAGTTATCTAAATTCATTATAAAATACACGTTGCTGAACTTTCTTCATCCAAGAATGAAGAGCTGCCTCAGTTTCCTCTGATGAGATGCGTTTGCCACGTCATCGATATTCTTTATTGCGAAGATTGTAAACAAAGCGATAGACAAATGCCGTAACGGAAAGTAGTCGATGTAGTGATGAATATTTATCAAGCAGATCCCAATCTTCTTTGATTGTAACTGCCATAACCTTAACGCGGTTAGCAATCTAAGTGGTTCATCCATAGATATTATTTGCGTTGGCCACATATCGCGAGACTCACCCAGCTGGGGTGGTCCCCTCCACGACAATGGATGTTGCTGAAGGTACTCCATGACTCCCACAGTCTGCTGAGTTACTGCTCGAAGTAACATGCATTGTTTTTGTTTTTTTTTTTTATATTATTAAGCCAAGCTCAGGGGATACCCTATGATGCAAAGCACAGCGTGGCAGGAAGGAGATAGGGAAAGGATTAAGGGATATGAGGAGAGCGGCGGAGGTTCCGATGTATGTCGCCCTTAAACTTTTGCAGGTTGTATGCCGGAGGAAAGACAGAAGATGGTAGACTGTTCCACATTCGCACATTTCGGGATAAGAAAGCATCACGGAATTTAAGTGTACGGCCGAAGGTAATTTGAAGGGTAAAAGGATGAGCGCGGGATGCAGCGCGGGTATTGCGTGCAGGAGCTATTCTACAAGGGATCAGACTAGATATTTCATCAGAACATTGGCCATGCATATAGCGATAAAGGAGCGAAAGGCATCCAACATTGCGACGGTGCTCGAGCGAGTCGATATGACGAGTAATTGCCACATCGCCAATGAGCTTGCAGGCTCTCTTTTGGACAATATCCAATGAAGCTAAGGCTGTGCGACCAGCCCCGGCCCAGATATGGGAATTGTATTCCATTCTGGGTCTGATGTAGGACTTGTAGAGGAGCGCTATATTTGATGGGCTGAAATATTTCTTACACCTTTTCAAAAAACCAAGACATTTGGATGCTTCTTTGGCAACCGAGAAGATGTGATCTGTCCAGCTTAACTTACTGGAAATATTAATGCCAAGAATTCTTAGTGACGGTGATTCAGAAATTAATGCACCACCAAACGAAACGGGAGTGGTTAGGTGATGGTCTTGTTTTAATGAGATGAGACAGCTTTGAGTCTTAGATGCATTGAATTCGACGCGATTCACTTTGCCCCAAGCGAGAATATTGTCAAGATCGTTATTCAATGATATAATCATGCAGTCTCGTTTAACACATGCGGCGTTCCCTCTGGAATCCGCAAGGGTGTCAAAGGAGTATGCGAAATCAAGGGTACTGTCATCAGCAAAGCTATGGATAGGATTGAAAGTACGGGAAAGCAGATCATTAATGAAGATTAGAAATAGAGTCGGAGAAATAACAGAGCCCTGGGGGACACCGGCATTAATAGGATGAGGATCAGATATAACGCCATCTAATACAACTCGTATTTGGCGACTAGATAAAAAGCTGCCAGCTAAAACTTGATGTTAGCTGTTGCATCCCTGCTACCCTGTTTGCTACAAATATGTTCCACCTGGACGGATGTGCCTTGAGCCAAGCAAGCACAATTTTCGAAACGGTCCACAAGTATACTGATGTGTTGTTAGGACAGATTGCCTTTTTAACAAGACGTGAGAGTAGTAATGTAGCGCAAAATTCTATTTTTGGCAGTGATAATTGACTTATGGGTGCCACCTTGGTTGTTGCAGAAATTAATTATATTTCATAGCCGTCTGCTATTTCAACCCTACTGTGCAGTACAGTCGCGTAAGCCAATGTGTAATGAATGAATCATTACCTGCATTCATCATTATCTCATTAGCGCCACAATATCCCGATCAGTACAACTAACGTACATACATCATACATATGCACATATGCATATATCTATAATAACGACTCGTTATCATAATAAGAATCTTGTTACGTACAAGATTACAAATATACATACGTACATACACGATAACGTACTTCTTGTAGCTAGCAAGCAAAACATACGCGCATATGTACATACATGATGTAGATGAATCAGCAATCAGCTGCCCGTGGAATTTTAACCATTCAGCTTCGATATCAGGAGGCAGTTGTTCATCCCAATCAATCTTCAAAATCCATAACATTTGATATGCTGTTTTCAAAGTTGATATCCAGCGGTAATTCACATTCTCTCTTAGATGGTGGTATCGTTTCAAGAAATTCTGCACTGTTTGATGTCCATTTCCGTAATTCCATCTGAGCTGATCTGTTATTAAAATTGCAGATTGCAAGTCATCTGAACCGTACAGGAAGTCGTCCACATAAAAACCATTGAGGAGAGGACGTACTGCGGAAACTGAAAGATATTTTTAATGTTCATCAACAGATATTGGGCGTAAACTTTTTATGGCAAGATACGGAGCACTTGATGTTCCGTATGTTACGGTTATAAGACGATAATTGCTAATGGGTTCTGTAGAAGAAAAATGCCACACAATCCGTTGAAAATTACAATCCTGGTCATTTACTAATACCCGCCGATACATTTTCATTATATCGGCAGTGTACGCTATCCTGTATGTATGCCATCGCAGCAAAATTGTCATCAAGTCGTCCTGCAAAACAGGGTCCTATCATGAGTTCTTCGTTGAAACTTTCTCCATATGTTATAATTCGATATACTGCTGCATAAAATCTTTATATTGCTGATACATGCTCGTATTTTTGGCGAAACGCCGTTCCATTTGTTTAAGCCGAATAATTGTGATATATCGAGATTCTCTAAACTCGGGTGTTGTTAAGAATGGTAAATTTACGATGTATCTTCCTTCATGATCCCTATTATAGGTAAGTTGATAGAAATCTTCACATTTAATTTCATCCTCAGCAAATTTTCTTGTTTCACTTCCGACATTTTCAATTTCCACGAATTGCTTCAGAGACTCTTCTAGTGTCAGATGAGAGCTAGATAGTTTTTCTGTAATACTGATTGTTTACTCACTGGTGTATTTCATTTGATTGCTGTGGCCGTACGTGGATCATATTGTGATTTTTGAGCGAAGTTAACACTTATCTGGTTCTGACTGAAAAGTTCGATTTTGCCTGATAATACCAAACCAAAGGTGGTATTTATAGCTACAGAATCATTCGATTTTCCAGAATTATAGCGAAAAGATCTGCACCTATAAGTAGTTC
The DNA here is from genome assembly GCA_963924295.1 of Dioctria rufipes. Lineage (NCBI taxonomy): Eukaryota > Metazoa > Arthropoda > Insecta > Diptera > Asilidae > Dioctria > Dioctria rufipes. Next base: position 73,526,052 of record OZ002742.1, on the reverse strand, counting down.
GATTGGGCCTGGCTGGTGGTAAGTTGGGTCAGCGAGTGCCAAATGTTGTATATGCGACCAATCTCGTTTTTTAATGTGAATGAATAAGAAGCTGCACTGTTGTTTTCGTGCATGTTGCCGTAGATTGTCCCACTCCAGCACGTATTTGTATTAATACATTTTGTGAATCGGATACCATTACAATGGCAGTTGATAGTAAAATATACTTCAAAGGTTGACAAGAATTTATCTTGAAATGAAGATAAACCTATTGCTGGCGAATTCTGAGTCAATACTGATCCAGACGTGGGAGCTTGGTATGTATCGCGATGCAAGAAAGTGTGATGTCTCTTCTTGCAACTAAAACGATTCTGCATTGACTTGCATTTATCAACGGAATGCGATCCTTGAAGACAGTTCTGGCACAATTTCTTCAAACGTACAATATGATTTTCACCCTCAATATCTAAGCTCGCAAACTGTTTACATTTGTAGATTTTATGTGAATCACTGCTTAAGGGACAACATATTGTTGTTGATATTATATGCATGGAATAAGTTAATTTGTGCATTGGTTTCTTATTTTGATCTTGGCCATATACACCAATTGCTTCTAATGATTGCAAAACGCGAATCCAAAAACTTAGTGAGCATGTAGAAAGTAGGGTATTTCTCACGAGTAATAGTTGATTCCCAAACCCGATGAGTTTCTGGATCTAGCTTAGGAGATATAAAATGAAAAATGAACGAGTCCCATGTGTTAACTGGCTCGCCTAGTGTTTTAAGTGCTCGAAAACACTCCCGTGTTGTATCTAAAATGCGTTTAATTTCGGGAGAAACTCCAGTATTGATTTTATTTCACGAAAATAATGTTTTTTTCGATATGAATCTATAATTAACCGATTCATACTATAACTATCTTCGAGCAGTTTCCATGCCTCCGCATAATTTGTCTCTGTAACTGGCAATGCTTTTACTATTTATTGCTCAGCTTCACCTACAGATTAATGAAAACGTTGTAGATTTGACAACGTTTTATTGTTATGCACTAACGTGATGTATAAGTCTTTAAACGACAGCCACTCACGGTACTTTCCACTAAATGTGGAAATTGAAATTTTTGGAAGCCTGACGTAATATGCTTTTGTTTCGCCAAGTTCCGATTTCTCATTCTTTCCTCTTTCCAATACCGCTTTTTTATGTAAGAATGATTTAAAAATGCCTGCTGATTTATAATAGTATGATTCTGCTTACTCTCGCGTTATAAACAGAAATTCACTACAAGTAGAGTCTATTTCATCTTGATTATTAATAAATGCTTTCCATACTCGCCTTAAATCCTTTTCACGTTCTAAAACTTCTGCAGTTAAATTTTCTTTCCCGTCCAGTGCTATTGCAAAATCCTGTATCCGCTTTAAATTATTCACTGATGAAATCTGTTTGGATTCCATACTGATCACTTTACTAACGAATGCCCAATTACTACAATGCTTTTCTTAGGGCTCCTATGTTGCGATTAAGTAGGTCTTTCTACCAAGCCACACGATTTGTCCTACGATGTTTACTTCGATAATTTCTCGTTTACCACGATATACTTTTCTTTATCCAATCCAGTGCTGAAGGACCAATAAATGTTTGTATATTTAATTTTAAAAAACACAGGGCTAATAAATAATTTGATTTTATTGTCTGTACTGTCTTTTTCTTGATGACATTTTCTTGTTTTTGCATTTGCTTGGGGTGCTTTGTTTTTATTTCGCGTGCTTTGTTTTTACTTGGAATACAACACGGTGAAATTTTACTTGAACACTAATCTTAATAATTAATGAACAGAACAAGAATCAGAGAGGTCTCAATTTGGGCATATATACCACTGGCGTTGGTTAGAATTGGTTAGATTCCCTAAGGGAAAATGAATGATAATGTTATAAATTTATTTAATAAAACTCAAATAACCAAAATAGATTTGACAGAAATGAATTATTTAAAAAATTCGTATTTAACAAAAAATATAGTTCTAGTTCTACTTCTTCAGTAGCTTTTATTAACGCCTCTATGTTGCTCATGGCGGCACATATATTTTTCGAACGTAACGTTTCAGCATTATGTAATAGCATAGCTTGTTGTAGTATAAATATTATGAATTAAACAAAACCAAAAATAAAAAAAACTTTTAAAATATAACGATAATCAGAAAGGTATCTATCAATATCAAAATTGCGACCCAGTGGACGTCTATCCGACACCCAACCTAGGGAAACATCTTAAAGACAAAAAATGGTGCTTGTTTTATTTAAGTTTATCTAATTATCTTTTCAATAGTGGATGGCAGGAAAAACTGGGGAAATCTCAGAGATTCGAGTAGAGCATATTTTAAAATCAATAATAAAATAAAAAGCGGCTCTGGATCTATAAAAAATGTTAAAAGGATTCATTTTGAAGTGATGTCGTTTTTAGTGTCCTTCATAAAAGTTCCACGGTAAGTTTTTTGTTAAAATTCTTATAAATGTAATACAAATTACTGTATTCAGGTACCTTTGGAAACTTTGAAGAGACTATTATAATTGATGAAAGAGGTAACGAAACTCTCCAGCTGCATATTCCATCCACCTCTCAGGCTGAATCGCGAGCAATAAATGAAAAAAATCAGACGAATCTAATGGAAAGTGCTAAAAAAATACTGAATGCAAGTGAGAATGTAGAAAATGAAAAAGTGTGTACTGCTATGAACAATTTCTTTTTTCGCGCTTGCTTAACAAGCAGAAAATTTAAGTAGGGAATAACAACTTCGTTTTCAAATGAAGTGTCTTCAAGCTCTTCAAAAAGTTGAGTTTGAACGAGACTAAGAAATACTTCGAAGGAAGATGTATGTAATTCTTTAATATTTACATTATATTTATTTAGACAGTAAGGCCCAAGGAGGTGCTATTTACATTTTTTATGTACATATTTATGCAAAAGATAAAAAAAAATACATATTTCTGTTATGAATATAAAACTTTTTATTAAATCATTTTATACTGGAAGTCCTAGTTTCCTTCCGTTATGCATGACTTTGCAAACGCATTGCGGCCATCAACAACACGAAACAGGGGTTCCAAAGTGTTGTAGCCTCCTTGGTAACCAAAATCTGGCTCTTGTGTTACAATTGCTGTTGCCTGATTCATTTTAATAAAATTATGCAACACAAAGCAGCACAATATTATTTTATTTATCGTGGGACTCTGTACTTCGAGCGTATTCAACAAAATACGCCAAGTGTGGGCAAGTATTCCGAAGGCATTTTCTACAATACGTCAGGCCCTTTTAGTTTGAAATATAAGAATGTTGTGGTATAACAATATTATAAGATAAGATCAATTAGATATCTCACCAATAATTGAAAATCCTTCTCTCCGTAGTCAAGTTTTCACCAGGATATGGAATAAATAAGGTCGGCTTGAGGGCAAATGGCTAATCTCCAATTATTATATGCGGCATTGGCGGACAATCAGCTGGTACTTTTAGGTTCCTCAGATTATTCAACCAATCATTTCCAAAATTGGCAGAATCCGAATTAGATCCATATACACCTATTATTATTAATAACGGGGGGCGCAGACAGGATTCCCGCCACTCATCTTGTCACCGCGACCTATAAGATATTTTGTGCCATTACCCCTAAATGCCTAAATTAAGGTCTTTAATGAAGATTATAATATTCTTGGGGGCCAATTTTTCGACATCCTCTGGAGGTGGAAATGCTTTCCCTAGATGTTTTGGCCTTATGCCGCACAGACCTTCATAGTCACACAGGACATGTTCAGCGGTTTCATCGTCTTATATACAGAATCGACAGGTCTGATCATCGACGCATCTTCTTAAGGTGGTATCTAAGTGGGCAACGCCCAGTAAGTAGGCCCGCTCTAAGCCTTCGTTCCTTTCTGCTGAGTGTAACGAATTCTTTTATACTCTGTTGCGAATACTTTATAAACTTCTTCGCTTGTCTCAGCCCCGGGGTATTTTCCCAGTGTTCCTTCTTTGTTCTGTCCTCCCAAAGGCTGATCTGAGCTGGGTGTCCAAAGACAGGCTCATCGCCAATAAACGGAGATTTGGCTCCTTCCTTGGCGGTCCGTAATCTCGTTTCCCTCAATGTCTACATGGCCTGGTACGCAGGTCAGTGTCACCCTATTTGTCTCGGCCAGTTGCTTCAAGACAGTCCCAAACCAGCTAAGACTCAAAGGTAAACGAGTTTAACGCTTTAAGTGCTGCTTAGCTGTCTGATATTGTGTATATTTTTGCTTCACGCATATTCTTGTGGATTATTTCTCGAGCGCAGAGTCCTATACCGTGTCTTTCTGCCTGAAAAATGGTTGGTGGGGCCCCCAGTTCCTTTGCGAAACAGCACCTTGGCCCATATACGCACACACCTGCTTTACCTTCCATTTTGGACCCATCCGTGCACCATTTAAGAGATCTTTTTCAAAGGGTAGGTCCCCAGTGCGCCACTGTTGATGGTCCTCCAAGATTACCTTAAATGGTATTTCAAAGTTATGGCGTTTCGGCATAACGTCTGAAATTGGGTTAGCCATCTGGTCCTCTACGAAATCCTGGAGTCTTTCTGGTGGCCAACCAAATTATTTGTACTTTGGAGGTTTGCCCTTTGTAGCCTAATTGCGCTAAGTATGGCCTGCTCTCTAACGTGCACATTTAAGGGTAGTAGGTCCAACATAGGAACTAAGGCCGCAGTTGGGCAGGTACGCATGACACCGGTTACTCTTAGACATGCAAGCCGTTGTAGTTTTTCAAACTAGCTTGCACTGTCTTTCGTTTTGCTTTTGGCCACCAAACGAGTAAGACGGATGTAACCATGGGTCTTATAACACATGTGTATGACCACAGAGTCATTTTTGCTTTAGACCCCAAGTTTTGCCAAAAAATCTGCGGCATGTCCATGTTACCACTGTAGTACTAGTACTCTTTTTAAGTCAGAGTTCCAGGTTAGCCTGTTATCCAAGATAATACCTAGATATTTGACCTTCTTTGAGAATTCCACTACTATTCCCTCAAGAGATGGTGCTTGTAAATGAAGCTTCCTTTTTCTCGGGAAAGGAACAATTATTATTTTACCAGGATTGGCTTGAAGTCCCATTGTTTGAAACCAGTTGCAAACTATGCTCAGAGATTATCTGATCATGTTTTCCTCTAATTATAATTACCAGTTCATACGCATATCCCTGATTGTCATAGCCGGAGTTTGTTATCTTCTGTAGGAGATCATCTACAACCAGCGACTATAGTAGAGGGGATAGAACCCCACCTTGGGGACATGGCTTGGCAGCCACAACTGTAACAGAGTCCTCCCCCAGGTTAGTTATGATTCTCCGGCTTTCAAGCATAGCTTTTATCCATTTTATCAAGGAAGGTTCGATTCCTTTTTTGGTAGATGCATTCTCAATGCCTTCAATGGAGGTATTGTCAAATGTTCCTTCGATGTCTAGGAATGCACTTAGAGCTGTCTCTTTATACTCTACTGCCTTTTATAGTCCTAGGACAGAACTATGTAGGGCAGTTGTGGTTGACTTTCCTTCTTGGTAAGCAGGTTGGTGTGGGTGCAGCGGTGATCGCTTGAGTGCTCCTAATATGGTCGTATAACACTTTCTCCATTGTTTTGAGGGGAAATGAAGTTAGATTGATCGGACGGTAGGATTTGGGTAATGCAGGTGAATGCCTTCCCCCTTTAGGTATATATGGTACCTTAATTGCCCTCCACGTCTATGGTATATACCCTAGAGGATAACTTGCTCTAAAAGTCGTAATGAGATTTGGCAGTATGTCTTCTAGCCCTTGTTGAAGTAGGGCTGGAAAGATGCCATCAGCTCCAGGCGATTTGAATGGTTAAAGGAGTTGTTGGCCCATTTAACTTTCCTTGGGGCGAAGATTCTGCCAGAGAGACTTTTAATCCTATTGGAAGGCCTGCATGCAGAGCTCTTCAGGGATTTCATCGTTATCTTGTTTAACTCTCGAATCGAAAAAATGAGTTTGTAATAACAAACTCACTGTTTCTTCCCGGCTACTCGTGTAGCTGCCATCGACTTCTTGTAGAAAGCCGATACTATTGGTGTGATCCTTAGAAAGAAATTTTTGAAGTCTTGCACTTGTGGGTAGATCATCAATACCCTCGCAGAGATTTCTCCAATTTCTTCTCTTGTATTTCCTAAGCTCTTTATTGTACCCAGTCAAGATGCGCTTGTATTCATTCCAAGCACCTGTTGTTTTTGCCTTCTAGAATTGGCTCTTAATCTATCTAGTTCACTGTTCCACCAGGGCACAGATCGTGTTGTTTCCCTTTGTTTAACATTCTGATGTATTCCCTGTAGAAATTCTAATCAGGAGACTTGGAGCTCCTTCTTCCTCTCTTCGCATAGGGGAAGCCTTCATATCGAACCTAATATGGTTATGGTGTGGAGGCCTTGCCTATATCCACCAGCTTCTACTACTGCCATTAAAACTGTTGAGAAGATTTTTTTTATAGTTAAAATATAGGCTTTCAGTATTATTGGGAGCAAATATCAGCACATGCTTCCTATCGACTGCTCCAAGGCTAATCGAAAAGTTCCATCTCTCCAAGAAACGCTTTACAATATATTTCCAGCATTCGGTAGTTGGCTTAGGCATACACAATTCCTTCATTTTACAATCTGGTCTGGTTAATGCATTTGTGTACTGTAGATATTCCCATGCAAAGCCGGATGGCCAAATCGGAATAGCTGGCTCCAGTTGCAAGAAATCTAAAAGAGAAATTACTTAAGTCCTGAAAAAATTTTGAAAAGTGAGTACTTATACACTAATGTAAGCTTTTTACTACAGTAAAATACTCTCCACGTCTCGTTTTAATTTTATTATAGTGTGCATCCTTACCCAATATCGTCTTATTTTAAGGTTTTTTAAAATCTACCACTTAGGGATAACATTAAAATACGCTTTTTCGTATAGAGCTCTCATCATACAACTTTTCTGATAATTAAATGTCACTTGCATTTAACCGAAAAAAGTTTTCGGGTTTTGATGTGAAAGCAGAAACGAATTTTCGGTGTAGAACTTTTCGGTTTCAATGTGAAAGTGCCATAAGGAAAGATGGTTATTGGCACTATTTTATCTGCCTGAGTTCTACATACATACTTCTAAGTATGAAGTTGAATTATTGTTTTATATTCTTATTAAAAAATACGTACATATATTATACTTTTCCGAATTTTGTTTTCTGAATTTACAAACCATATATCACCCATGATAATCATGACTACGCTAAGCTATGAGGTAATTGATTTATTCACCAATGATAACCATGATTACGCACAGCGACGATGTATTTTATTTGCCTACCAATGATAATCATAATTACGCTCAGTGATGAGGGATTTGATTTATTTACAAGGGCGATCATTGTATTACTCATCATATGAATGCGAAGTATATAAATGTGTTTAGTTCCGGTGCTAGAAGAAAATTCAGCATTACATTCATCCAACCAATCATCATGAGCTCATCAGTGCGCTCATGATAATTGGGCTACCAGGGCTAAGTCTTGAGTCCTCGGATCGCACCACATGTCTTGTTGTTTGAGTCGTTAGATGACTGAAGCTTGGGGTATAGCTTGCGAAGTTATTGATCGCTTGAGGTGCGGTTGATTGCTTCGGTCTTGAGTTTGGGATTAGTTCAGGCTGTGTTGCTGTACAACCGGTTAATAGCGGAGATATTGAGATGATGTATAGCTGCAGTAGTCGCTAGACTGGTGGTACAAGAGATCCTGGGCTATCACTGGAGAAAAACGTTGTACCTTTCTCAAGGCATGCCTATGACGTGTCACCGGTAGGTGGACTGATGATGTCTGAGATACACGCGGCTATTAACAGAACCTAGAATTTAACGCAAAATTGAATTAATGTTCTTGATTTGATATAAGGCAATGGTGGTTCCTGTAAGAGACATGTAGATGCCCCGCATAAATGAGTACCTCTATTCCCTTGCATCGATAGTCGTTTAGTACGTGATAGCAAATACTGCGTTACTCAGTAAATATCTTGAGGCCCACCCCGCACCAATGTTGTCTTGGGCAGACTACAAAGAACAGAACTATCACACTAGGCCGTTCGAACATTGAAACTTTCTACCCGGCAACAGCGAATATTTCCGATTAAACTTAACTAGAAGATCGAAATATTCTTATTTCTTCATTATTCGCAAGAAATTCTTAATTTCTTCCATTATTTCTCGAGAAAAGTACATCTCATTGTTTTTCTGAATGAAAATTCAACGAGAGCGTTGAAAAGTTCGTTTCTCGAAAAGCAAAGTAAACAATTAACAAATTCTTGCGAATAAGATAAAATAAGAATTTTTCGACCTTTTAGTTTAGTTTAATTGGAAATATTTCCTGTTGTGGGGGGTAGAAAAGAGATTTTTTCGGTTTGGTGTTTTTGTTTTCATCTTTCGATGTGCAAACGGCCTAAATCCTGTTGGATCTAGCCACATGAACTCTTGGGACACGAGTCGGCGATATGTGGAGCTGTGTTAACAGGCGCTGTATCCGGAGTTGACCTGTTGAGTTATGAGCTTCTAGTGCTTTATCTCGTTGTCCACCAACCAGTAGCGGTATTGTTTCGAGATGTTGCTTGACCAATGTCTGCCCACGAGGAAGTATCACACATGAGAAGAATGTCAAAATCGTTAGCTGGAATGGGCATGAAATAAAAGACAGAATTCCAGATTGCAAAAAAAAAACAAAAAAAAATGACTTCTATTTTTTATTTATTTTGTTGTCCCTTTTTTTTAATTATTTCTATCTGATATAAGTCCGCTTCTTTATATGTTAAATCAAAACACTTTCTTGATGCTGATTTGAGACTTAACTTCCTATGTTTATGATAATCCAAGCCCACCGTCTACGGCTTTCTACGTACAGCACGGTATTATTAGCTGGGAGCTTCCAAAAATATGTTGCCTGATTTACACGGTGGTTAGTCATGTTCAGAAAGGTGTGACCAGGCACAACCGTGTAGCCATATATCTACTAGTATGGTTGGCTATTTTGTGTGACTCTTGAGTGGCTAAGTGTTCTAAAGAAATAAAGTCTGAATGATCAAAAGGATGTGGATAATGGTGGAGAACAAATACAGGCGATCTCAGTAATCGAACACCCAAGACGGATTAGTGAATACATAAGCGTGTCAGTTGTAAAAGTTATAAAATCCTCTTACTGAATAAGTTCACTCATTTGCACCTTTTCATATTTATTTTACAGGACCCAACAGTATGCAGGAACGCGCCTTTACCTCCCCTTAATATTTAGATGTAAAAAAAAACATACAGTCCAGAATACATATATTAATGTAAACGGACAATCCAATAATGACAAAAATATCACTATACAAAAATTTTCAAAGGGTTCAACCATAGATGTCACAAGAACTAGGTGTCACATGCGGTACCAAAAATGTATAAAAAATTTATATAGCCGGGTGGTCCATTCCGGAATGGGCCACAACATTGGAAATGATGTTATATGTCGAGTGATTAATATTTTTTCGCATGTGAAATATTGAGGAAGTCGACCAAATGTATACAAAACTGCTATTATATAAACATTTACTTGTGGCACACTCTAGAGCATGTTATGGTCCATTCCAGAATGCACTACCCATTTCACAATCGATATGCTCTGCTATAGTATGGCATGCGACATCTAGTTCTTGTGCCATCTATGGTTCAACATTTATCATTTCTCAATATTGTATGGTAATTTACCAATTGGGTTTTTAACAAAAATTTAAGATGGAACAAAATTTATGCCCTAATAACAAAAGGATTACTCACATGAGGACACCAGTCACAAAAACAAGGTTCCGTCGTCATAAATGACAAAATGTCATCCTGCTTAACACTACAAATCCGTCGTTTGAATCAATTTGACAACAAGGAAAAGGAGGACTAAAAACTCTGAAGCAATTATCCTAAGACAAGGAACGTGCCGATCTGAATACGTAGTGAGGAGGGTAAGAATGGTACTCCACAAAAACGCTGCCAGTGGTGCTCTCCATAGTTATCTGTCTCGGTGTATAGTGTCAGGAGGGCAACAAACAACATTTCAAATGTCTGGCTGCACTGCATTTGGCATTGAAGTGACTATGTTTTGGGGTAAGCTGTGATGACAATGTTCAGGGGTTGGTGGAGGGGTAACTGCTCAGGGCAGGTAAGGCGGGAGCAAACATTTATCCCACTTACAAGTGGCAACAAGACTTTATGTCCTATCTCAATATAATGTATATACATATATGTATGTATATGGGGCGAGCACAATGCGCTCTAAGCCTCTTATGTTAGGTGATAAGCCTCGTTGTTGTCCTCTTGTAGCCGTACTCGAAAGCCTGAACTATACCACCGCTTATAGTATAAAGGAATAGAATAATGTGACCCATGCATGCTTTGGGCTGAAATGGAGGGAAGCCACTGAGCCATGGGGGTCTGGGGGATGTCTACCCCTTTAATTTCACGTGTTTACACATGAGATTTAGCATTTATTACCTTTTGGGTACTCCAATGATACACACGGTCCAGGCACTATAGACAAACTCTACATGAATAAATACTCAGTTTCGGGAGGGCTGGACGGTACGAGCCTCCCCAAAAGGGCAATGCTATTCGCTTGCTTTGCTTAGCAACTGATGCCTTTCAGAGATTTAAATAGCGCAATCAAAATTTCTCATTTGCATTTATCGTTAGCAATCTACTTATAAATTCGCAGGTAATTGAACCGAGGTATAAAATATGATTTATATTCAGCCGCAATCTGTGAAATGTCGTATGTCGGTGTATACAGTGTATATTATTGATTAAATGCGATAAAGCGTACTACATATTGCTTATTGTAAATTTCCGACTTTGGTTAAACGCTAATTGTAAACTAATATTGGAATTGTGCTATATGTAGATCTGCTGCTATTCACGCACCATGGTGTATGGTATTTCTGCTTGGCGTTTGTTGATCTCTTGAAAGCTGCTTGTTGGAATATTGATAGCTTGCG